>JABTTQ020002517.1:0-324350 GCA_016081115.2 Rehmannia glutinosa | reverse complement strand
CGGGGCCAAGAGCTGAAATTTTCTCCGGCCAATACTTGGCTGGCGGATCACTAATCACAAGATCTTCGTTCATCAACTTGAATAATTTGTTCAATAATGTCCTCCTCATCACTTTCATCATTAGGTATTCTTTCAATACCCGGAGCTTCATTAAATTTGACATGGATGGATTCTTCAACTACTCCACTAGTCTTGTTGTAAACCCGATACACTTTGCTTTTTGTTGAATATCCCTTTAAATATCCCTTCATCGGCCTTAGGATCAAGTTTGTCCAATTGATCCTTGGTATTCAAAAATAAAGCATTTACAACCAAATATCTTGAAATAACTAATATTTGGAGTTCTACCTTTCCAAAAGCTCATATGGAGTTTTATTCATTTTAGACGAATATAAACTTCGATTAATGACATAGCAAGCGGTACTTACGGCTTCGACCCAAAAATATTTTGGAAGTGAAAATTCATTGAGCATGGACCGACTAAATCTCTTGTAATGTCCGATTTTTCCTTTCTTTCGCTTACTCCATTTTGTTGAGGTGTCCTTGGAGCCGAGAAATTATGAGCATATCCTTTGGTTTCACAAAATACTCTAAATTCACCGTCAAATTATCCACCTCGATCGCTTGAATAGACTTGATAGTGTCTTCCTTTTCATTCTCAATAAGTCTACACAACTTAACAAACTCATTAACGGCATCGTTTTTATTGGTAAGAAAAAGAGCCCAAGTATATCTAGAAAATCATCGATTTATAACAAAAGTGTAATGTTTTCCACTTAGACTAGCCAGTACCAATATCCCCATACAAATCGAGGTGAAGCAATTGTAGGGGTTTGGTTGTGGAAATTTCATTTTGGGCTTAAAACTACTTTTAACTAATTTGTTCTTTTGACAAGTGTCACATAAGCCAAGATTTTCAAAATTCAATTTGGGTAGTCCTTTCACATGTTGGTTTTGTAAATATTTTTCAAATTCTTATATCCAACATGTCCAAGTCGCCTATGCCATAAACTAGTTAAATCATTATTAGCGACTAAACACGAAACATTTTGACTAACCAAATCACTTGTACAAATTTTGTAAAGATTGCCTTTTCTATATGCTTCACAAATAATTTCACCATTTTTAAGTATAAGGCATTTTCTTTATTAAAAGAGACATCATAATTTGAATCACAAAGTTGGCTAACACTTATAAAATTAAACTTAAGCCCTTCAACTAAAAGAACATTACTAAGAGAGAAAGAAGAGTTACCAATTTCTCCATTTCCAAGAATTTTTCCTTTGCCATTGTCGAACATGACCATACCCTCTTCTTGGAGCTTGATGTTGGTAAAAGTTCTCTCCTCCCGGTCATATGGCGTGAACATCCGCTGTCCACGAGCCATTTTGAATCTTCCATTGTTGTTATAGCCCCTATCACCTACAAAAGAATTTCTTTTAGGTACCCTATAATTTTGGGGTCCATGGGGTTAGTCTTGAGACCTTTGGGTCTCCAAACATGTCTTGAGCTATTTCTCAATTTGCAATTATTAGCATAATGTCCAACTTTGCCACAATAAAAACAAGTAGGAGTATTGTAATTATTAGCACGTACAAAAGTCGGACCTTGGTTATTTTTCTTAAAAACACTTTGAAATGGTTTATAACCAAGTCCCATTTGGAATGCTCACCTCTTTGTGCATCTAAAATTTTTGTGACTTTATCCGTGCTTATGTTGAAACGATGCACATCATTTTTCAAACATTCAATATCTTTTGTGAGCGATTCCTTTTCGGTTTCAAGAGAATTAATTCTAGTAAGAGTAAGAGCATGAGCTTTGTCTAGAGATTCATAAGAGGTAAATAATTTTTCTTTTTCAACCTTAAGCTCCTTATGCTCCTTTTTCAAATTTTTGTATTTAACAATTAAATTTTGAAACTCAATTTGCAATTCATCAAAATCACATTTACAAGTCATCAACTATGGAGGAAGTAGAAGAATTTGAGTGTACCTCATTGTTTTCATCGTCTATGGCCATGAGACCGTGTTCGGTTTCTCCTTCCTCATCGGTTGTTTCGAGTAGTTCATCCCATGTTTTGACCTCCGCGTTTAGAGCCTTCTTTTTGTGAAAGGCTTCTTTTCTTTTGCTCCTCTTCATCGAACTTTGGGCAATCGTCAATGAAGTGCCCGGGTTTTCCGCATTTAAAGCAAGCATTATCTCTTGGTTTTCTTGCTTTATTTTTATTCACAAATTGTGCAAATTTTTCGAACAAGTGCGAGTCTCCTCATCATCATCATCATTATCATAGTATGCATTATTAGAAGAAGAAGCAAGACCTTTAGGAATAATTTGCATACCCGAATTGATTTATGGATGGTTTAGAATTTTTCCTTTCCTTGAGGTAGACTTCATAGATGAGGAGGTTTCCAATAAGCTCGTCAAACTTGAGTGTCTCAAGATTTTGTGCCTCGTGATTGTCGTCACTTTTTCGGACCATGAGCCGGGAAGAGCATGCAATACCTTAGTCACCTTGTCTTCTTCGGAAATGACTTTACCAAGGGCCACAAGAGGATTGACAATATTATCAAGCCTTTCCACCATCTTGAAATGTTCTCACCATCATGCATGTTAAAGTTTTCAAAGTCTTTAACAAGCATGGTCTTTCTTCTTGCTTAACCTTCTTAATCCCTTCATAAATTGTCTCCAATTTTTCCTAAACCTCATGTGCCGACCTTATGCCTCTTATGCGATTATACTCGGTGGCGTAAAGAGAGCAATGCAAAATATTTAAGGCCTTACCGTTTAGAGAAAAGCCTTTTTGTCGTTTTTCTTGAACTCCTTGAAAGGTTTAGGAGTCAAGGTGCCATCCTCCGATTTCTTGGTTGGTTGATCAACTCCTTCAATGACCACATTCTAAATATCGAACCCGCACTTGTAGAAAGCACTCCATACGGTCTTTCCAAAATGCGTAGTTGTTGGCGTCGAATAATGGTGGCTTATTGGTGGAGGCGCCGGTGGTGAGATGAGCATAATGTGTAGCCATGGATCTTTCCTCTTTACTCGGAACGAGCTAGCTAGCCAAAGAGTTTGGCTCACGATACCACTTGTTAGTCCAAGTAGCTACAATAATCTAGAGGGGGGGTGAATAGATTATCCCGGTTTTTCAGATTTTGCCCTCTTTTTCGAAAGACTCAAGCAAAAATGAAATGCTAAATGCGGAATGTAAACAACACGCGTCGATTTAAAGAGGTTCAACCCACCTAGGGCCTAATCCTCTACCACCCCAGTATATCCGGGATGGATTTCAAAAAGAAAAAAATTTTATTAATTTACAAAAATTAATACAACACTGAGGATTACCACAACCCTCTTTCACCACCTTGAGGATTACCACAACCTCTTACAACACCTTGAGGATTACCACAACCTCTAACAACACCTTGAAGATTACCACAACCTTCAAACACCACATCACCTAGATCACCCAGTGTATTCTTACCACAAGAATACTCACAAGGATGTCTTGTGTTGAATGATGACCAAAAATCAAGATTACAACTCAATAATGATTGAAACAATATGAGTACAAGTGTAATCAAGAATTGAAAGCCTAGACCTCAAATTTGTGCAAGTAAAAGTGCTTAGACTAATACAACAAGATTTATGAAAGTGTGTGCTCAATTTGCTCTTTGCTTGTGTAGAGTGTTGTATCTTGTTGCTTGAATGAAGCCTCTATTTATAGGAGAGGACTTGGCTTTCATTTCCAGACATTGGCTCCTCCTTGGGGAGTGATTTGCTGCAAAAAAAACCATTTAAAATGATCAATATAGCTATTAGAAATCAATCCCACAAAATAGGGAAAAGTTGTCCAAACGCAACGGATAGTTTCACTTTGATAAACAGGGGTTCGGCCGTGGTCGACAGAGATAAGATTGAAATTGAATTCTGCGAATTTTGACACGAGGGGGACCGGTCGGAGGGTGTGACCGTCGCCCTTAGCTTTAGCGGGACTAGGTTGGACTTGAAGATTTTACTGAAACAAAGAAGTCGGAACAAAAAAACCAACTCCCGTACAAGTCGGCCAAAAGACGACAGTCGACCACCGGTCGACGGCCGCCCGCCATTTTTTTCTTACGCCCCATTTTTCTGTTTCTCACTCAACTCAGGTACGGGTTGCCCATAGGGCTACGGCGGTTGAGCTGAAACAAATGTGTTGTCCAATTTTTATCGAAAATAAACTCCAAAATACTCCAAAAATAGTAAAAATATTTTAAGTCGATCGGATGTATTTAGACAATATTTAGGGACATTATTTTGGTTTAAAATTCATTTGAATAAAATCGAACATAATCATCAAAATCATGATAAAAACATTTATCTAACACAATGTTGTTGTTGTTGGT
This sequence comes from Rehmannia glutinosa, assembly GCA_016081115.2. Classification (NCBI taxonomy): domain Eukaryota; kingdom Viridiplantae; phylum Streptophyta; class Magnoliopsida; order Lamiales; family Orobanchaceae; genus Rehmannia; species Rehmannia glutinosa. The sequence goes on along the minus strand of JABTTQ020002517.1, from coordinate 319,965 downwards.
AGGGGTATGCATGGGACGGTTCGGAGATTTAGAAATCTCCCGGAACTACCCCTAAAGTTTGGAGATTCTAAAAATAAATCTCCAAAACTAACCATAGAAAAATCTTCCTACTTTTAGAACGGATCGGGATGGAGATTCGGTTCTAATGGGACTAATGGTATTATTCGGTTAGGGACGGAGATTCGGAGATTAGTTAAAAATAAAATACACAAATTTGGAAGGAAAAAAATCAATATAAAAATCACCAAACATATATAATTCAGTCTCTTTTTGATTGTAATATCAAAATAAAAATTAAAACCATAATTATAATTAATTAATATGGTAATATTACTTGTTTAGAGTATGTTTCTCTTTTAAGTGCAATTTACTAATCATTTAACCAATTTTAATTTCAAATAATTTACTCTATTATTAATATTAAAACTTTTGAAAATTCATAATAGTTGCGATATTATTACTTTTTAAAAATATGTTTTATATTCAATTTGATTTCATATAATTTGTAGTTAATTCAATATCAAAATATAAATAAAATAGTAATGTATATTCATTTATATAAAATCTTTAAAATCGGTTCTAGTTTCTGGTCCTCGATTCGGAGTGGTCCTCGGGAAAGTCAAAAATTCAACAAATATTTTTAGTTCGGAGATTTTTCGATCCGGATAACAGTTGGGTTTTGGTAATCTCCAATCCCATGCACAACCATAGTTGTTGGTTGAATACTTATTTTAACAATAGTTGTTTATGGAACTGATAATTTCAAATCATATTTTTATAAAGTTTAGGAAACTATTTTTTTCTTTTTAATGAGTTCTTTGAATATTTACATTTCTTTTTATTTTCTTATTATCATGAAGATATGATATTAGCTTCATGAGAATTCATTAACGATATTTTTTATAACAACCAATAAATTTTACTAAAATTTATAATTCCATTACAATGAGGGAATCCACAATAGAATTAATGGAGTTCTCTAAAAACTTTCAAATTCCATTGTTAAAAATCATTCAAATTCCATGATTCGGAAAAAATCGGCTAGGCGGTCTAGTCGGAAAAATCGGCCAAAAATCGGCAAAAATACAAAAAAGGAAAAAAGAAAAACTTGGTTTTTCTAGCGCCCGTCTAGCGGCCTGCGCCCGCCGCCCCGACTAGCGCTAGCGATTCTACAACCTTGCTCTTGGGTCTCAACTTCTTCACAAGACAGATGTTCTCGCTTCTTCAAACCCTGGACTTGATCACTTAGCCCTCCAACAACAGGTTCAAAGCACCTGGTTCAAATTGGAACCTCACTACTTCTCCTTTAACCTTAGATAGTAGACCCTTTGTTCTTGAAAAACGATTTTCCTCTTCAATTGATGAAGTAATCTTTCTTCACCGAGTGTGTTGGATTGAGTTCCTTCGAAGTTATGCTTTAGAGGATTTCTTTGAAAAGCTTGAGAGATGTTTGCAAGTTATAGTTTGATTGCTTGTATGCTTGTTTGTAAGTTGGTTTTTTTCCTCTCACTTGCTTCCTCAAATTTTTATAGTGCACATTTGAAATTATGTCCATTTAAGAGATAGACATAAATTCAAATCACACTCGTAGTTGTTAGGCTTGTCTTGTCTTGCATCATTGATGTAGATCGTACCATGAATTAATTGCTCTGCGACCTTTCCTTAATCTCTGCAGTTTTCGTGTACATCTCATTGGTTTTTTTTTTTTGCACTCTTTCAGAAAACAACTTTATTGTTAGCAGCGTGACCACATAACTTGTCTTGACAACGGATCTCTTTCAACTTTCTTCAAGTCTTGTCATTTGCATACCCCTTTGACATTCAATTTCAATCATTTTAGAATGACTTAGTCATTTGTCGGTCAGGTGAGATGAACTTTTTCTCATCACTTGATCGAGTCTTCACTTCACTTTTACATAGCCGACATACAATTGAGTCTTCATTTTAGGTCTTGATCGAGTCTTGTAATCTTTAACTTAGTGACTTCAACTCACTCATACATTTATCTATTACAAGTTGAATTACATAGAAAATGGGGTGTCAACTTTCTAATCTAAGTTTTACATGGTATCATCAAAATCTATAAATATTTTTTCCCAACACAATATGAAAATAATATTTTGGTATTTAGTCTTATTGTGTTTGTATACTTGTTGTGTTGGCACGATAATGGAACATTAAACTTTCTTGTCGTGTTGTGTCATATCGTGTCAACTTGAAATGCAACAAAAATAACAAAGGAAACATTAATTGACAATTTGTTAACCTGTCAGTAAAACTGCCAAAATCCCGGGTTGGGCGAGCCCGGCCGAGTCCATCGGACCAATACGCAAAATCAGGTTGGGTCGGACCGACCCGAAAATTCTTCGATCAACTGATTTCCTCAGCCTAACCCAACCCAAAATACATTTTTACACATAAAACGTGTCCGCCACACGGGGCTTCGGCGAGGCACAAGGGGCAAAGAGTTCGATCCATTTCGCCTATAAAAACATAGTCTAGCCTGGGCTCTAAGTTAGGGTCAGCCGGCCCGTGGTCCGACTAAATATTGCTAGCTCTACATTGTTAGTCACACGGTCTCCTTTCAAATATGAATAGGATATGACACATTTACCTATTTGTGATACAATACGATAACCTAATACTAAAATACATTTAAAAACTATAATATTTAATATGATGAAATGATAAAAATTCCAAATATGTGTTGACTACTTATTGAAAATATATTTCTATCTTTCTATTGGATACATTGTAGTTTGTATTGTGTATTTCTATCTTTCAAATATGAATAGGATATGACACATTTACCTATTTGTGATACAATACGATAACCTAATACTAAAATACATTTAAAAACTATAATATTTAATATGATGAAATGATAAAAATTCCAAATATGTGTTGACTACTTATTGAAAATATATTTCTATCTTTCTATTGGACACATTATAGTTTGTATTGTGTATTGTCTTGTCATCCGATGTGTTATCGTGTATTATTGTGACATTATATCATTCAAACTCAGTCATATGTTTTCTTTTTCAACTTATCATATCATGTTGTATCAACACAAAGGAATTCATATTCTTATTCGTATAAGTACAATTATTACCATGTTATGTTATTATCGTATCAACATGAAACACGGTTTGTCTTCCCTACCTAAATTGGCCAAAACTCAAGCCCACTCCTCGCAAGACTTTCATAGATTTGAATATGACATATTGGATTGTATTCACTGCATCTGCTACAAGTTTTAAGAAAATTAAAAAATATTTAAATAATAAAAAATCATAAGAGATTGGAATTCCCAATAAATATGTGCACTATTTCACTCATTCAGTGTCGTAAACTTATTATGCATCACTTTTGATAATAATCGAAACTCTCCAATTTAAATCTTCCCAAAAGAACCGATTTCTTTACATTGGTCGTCTTTTCTCAAAAATTGTAAAATAGTATCTAAATTATTTACATCACGTGCGTTTTGGTCAACAAGCAAAATATGTAAAAGATTTAACACGTGGAAATGTAAACGTGCGTAATGTATGTTTATTTACGGCTAGTCGCCTTTTTGCATAATGCCGAGCCGAATTATTGGGGTCGGTCTTTGTTACAATCTTACTTCTTTTCTTTTTCTCTCTATTTTCTGTGTCCCCCTACAATCTCTCTCTATCGACCTTTTATACCCCTTGAGTCGGTGGGTTTACAATAGTCATCTTTGCACTAACTAGTCATTAATTAGTAAAATAATTAAAGAAAGACACATGTCCCTCTCTAATGTGCATGTCGATCAAATCTTGCCACTTGTCGACTTCTCTTTATAACTTTCGACATGTGGCGCTTTACGATACCAATAAAGCATTTAGCATGGGCGTGTGATTATTTTTATGAGTCTCAGTCACGCATGCGTTTCCCGCAAATTTGGGCTCGGGGCTCGGGCCTCGGCGGCGTGTTGCGGTTAGGCTCGAAGCGGCGAGCCTAATTAAATGTGACGTGTCGCCACAAGACTGTTCTTTGCCACTCGCAGTCCCCTACTCGGACGTGTCTTTGGGCGATGACGTGGATTAATTTCTTCCACTTCTCGGCTCGGGCGTCATCAAAGGCCCCCAAGTTTAATTCCGAGAGAAGAATTTACAAGTCGAGTTAAACTTTAATGCTAATGATAAACATTTAATGGGAAACGGATTTCTCAAAGGTTTTGTTCATTCCTGACATCCGTCGCGTAGTGATTAATGCCTCAAACGCGCGCATCAGGGTTGTCATAATGATAGACACGTGGCATCTTGTGGTTGGACCATCTTGCGCGAGGCAGAACCGGGTCGACGCTGCTCGGTGGGCGTGGGGGACGCGACGCGTTCTCGACACGTTTGACGGCTTTTGAGTTTTAAAAGCGCGTCTTTTTGAATAAACGTTTCATTTATCGAGGAACTCCATCTATAAATACCTCTGTTTCCCTCCATTATCCACTTTCGCATCCCTTAACCTTTGAGCTAGAGTGACTAAGACCGAGCAAAAATTTTGGGTCGGCTTTCAAAGTTCGAGACTTCGATCTTAGGTATTTTTTCAAATACTCTCCTTTTCTATAAAATGTCTTCTTTTGAGGGCGACAAAGTAGGAGTCGTAGTTATAGTGTAGAGGTTGAAATCGAAGATCCTCCTCTCGAACCTTCTCTTTATTTCTCACCAAAGACGCGATCTCTCGCCTCCACGGCCGAGCATTATTCGGATATCTTCTCCCGATTCTTCTCGAGGCGGAACGCTTTGGAGCGGACGATACTATCTTTGATCCGACGCCGGTGACCGCTTTTTAGAGAAGGAACGATTATGTCGGCCGGCCGCACAAGAGAGTTCCTGAAGAATCACTAAGTGTTGATTTTAGGCGATCCCGGCGGGAAGAAGAAAATATGGACCCATCGGGCGGAGCGGGATAACGTGGAGCGGGTAGACGAACCTCTCGTGACTCGAGGCGGGAGAGGCCACTAGGGCCCGTGGGCCACCGTAATGGCGACGGGCCGGCAAGGAGGAGGCCCTCGTCTTCGTGGTCGAGCCTCGGTGGACGCCGAGTGATATAAACGATATCCCGAGCATGCGATGATTCGGGAGGTGGGAGAGCTCCGGCGAAGGTACCGTATTCCAAGTGGCATCGATTTTTGGGTGCCGGACGGCACACAGGTTCCCCAAGACCCACCAAATGTGGTTGCTTGGCCGTATTTGCCGACCTTCTATACGGGTTGAGATTTCCACCGCCGCTTTCCTTACGCGGTGGTTTTTGCAAGTGGGGTATGCATCCGACCAGTGTGCACCCTATTTCTTGGGGCACGATCATAGGCCTCCCGGTGATGTTTCACCTGGAAAAGTATCCTCGCCCCAAATTTAAGGAGATGAACGAGCTCTTTATACGGCAAGCGACTCCTTCATCTCGGGGCGGCGTCCGGGTGGTATTATGTCTGACTGACCGGGGTATCCGGATGGCTTGGTGGAAGGTCTCCTTCATCCTTGAAGGAGTGGAAGGAGAAATGGCTCACGGTGAGCGGCGAGTGGCAAGCTCGCGTGGGAGATGGAGGAAGGGAAACTGCTTCTTCATCCTCCATCAAATTTTGTTTTTAGCTCAAAGTCTATCTTTTCTTCTTTTCTCGCTTTTGCTTTTTATCGTTTTTTTGTAATTGACTTTTGTCTTTTTTCCTTTATAGAGAACCGGCATCAAAGGGGCCTCTATCGCCACCTTTATTCAAGGCCGGAAAATATCCAGGCCCGGGGTATCATGGACAGCGGATTGAGAGGTTGGCTACAAAGGCCAACTTGGCCGCACTGGCTTGAGGCATGCTCGCCGCCGACCGAGGCCGAGGGGCGGCTCGGGATGAGGTGGTGAGCGGGAGGTGGAGGTCGAGAGAGAGCCTCAAGTAACCCTCCCAGTAATGAAGAAAGACGGCCCCATTCTCCGGGAGCAAAACGACGAGAACGAGCGAGCTGCGCTCCTGCGACGGCTAGTCCGTGGCGGATCATCCGCGCCCGTAGGGCAAACGCAGACTCCCGAGCGCCGAGTGTGGTCGCTGCTTCGAGGTAAACATCGTATTTTTCACACTTCCTTTTGAAATGTCATTTTGTTTTCTTTTGATCTTCTAACGGTAGTTGCTTTGTGTAGGGCGTGGCTTGATTTGCGTGCACGCCTTCGCAGCATGAGAAACACGGTGGCGCGGCGAACACGGGCGGCCGCCGATCAACTGCGGAGATGCGGAGCGGCTCGGAGAAGCGGTCCTGGCGATAAACGTCCCACGATGGAGTGCCGGAGGCGGTGGAGCCTCCTCTTCAAAGAAGAAGAGGAGGGGTTGTGATGGAGGAGCCGGGGCGGTCAAGGGGTTGGTCAAACGACGAGCATCCCGAAACAGGCCCGGAAGGAGAGGTCCGAAACTTTCTCGGATGATCTCGGCCGGAAGGTCACTTCATCCCTCCAAGTCATGTGAGAGATGATTATTGCGAGGGGATGATTGGACTACGCCCGATGGTTTGTGGAATTTATCCGATGCACCACGCCGACGGAGGAGCGATCGAGAGTTTTACCGAGGCGGGTCGGGCGCGATGAGTGTCCGGCTCGTGCCGGACAAAAGGTATCGAGCACCCTCGGAGACCGCTTCAAAGAACAAATTGATGACGCCATGGGGATGTCCTAGGGGCGGATGATTGGGCTTTTATGGCATGCACCGGGGAACTCGTGAGTGTTAGATAAATGTTTCTATCATGATTTTGATGATTATGTTCGATTTTGTTCAAATATGTTTTCAAACCAAAACTATGTCCCTAAATGTTGTCTAAATATTTCCGATCAACTTAAAATGTTTTTACTATTTTTCGGAGTATTTCTTGAAGTTTATTTTCAATAAAACATTGGACAACACATTTGTTTCAGCTCGACCAGTCGCCCCCATAGGGCAACCCGCACTGAGTTGAGCTAAGAAACAAAATGGGACGTAAGAAAAACAGGGCGGGGCGGCCGTCGACCGACTGTGGGCGACGTGTGTGGCCGACCCGGCGACTGCACTGCAAGTTGGATTTTTGTTCCGGACTTCTCTGTTTAAATAAAAAAAGGGAAACCGTCACAAAGAAAGGCGACCGGCCGCACTTCTTCGACCAGCCCGTCCCCCTGTGTAAAAATTCGCACTTTAATTTCAATCTTATCTCTCACTGCGACCGGTCGAACCCCATGTTTATCAAAGAAACTATCCGTTGCATTTTCGCATGCCTTTTCCCTATTTTGTGGGATTGATTTCTAACAACTATATTGATGATTTTAAATGGTTTCTTTTGCAGAAATCACTCCCCAAGGAGGAGCCAATGTCCGGAAATCAAAGCCAAGACCTCTCCTATAAATAGAGGCTTCATTCAAGCAACAAGATACAACACACAATATACAAGCAAAGAGCAATTGAGCAAACACTTTCATATATCTTGTTGTATTAGCTAAGCACTTTCACTTGCACTTATTTGAGGTCTAGGCTTTCAATTCTTGATTACACTTGTACTCATATTGTATCAATCATTATAGAGTTGTAATCTTGATTTTGGTCATCATTCAACACAAGACATCCTTGTGAGTATTCTTGTGGTAAGAATACACTTGGGTGATCTAGGTGATAGGTGTTTGAAGGTTGTGGTAATCTTCAAAGGTGTTGTAAGAGGGTTGTGGTAATCCTCAAGGTGGTGTAAGAGGATTGTGGTAATCCTCAAAGTGGTGAAAGAGGGTTGTGGTAATCCTCAAAGTGGTGAAAGAGGATTGTGGTAATCCTCAAGGTGTTGTATTAATTTTTGGTAAATTAATAAAATCTTTTTTTCTTTTTGAAATCCATCCCTGAGATCTTTGGGTGGTAGAGGATTAGGCCCTAGGTGGGTTGAACCTCTTTAAATCAACGAGTGTTGTCTATTTTCCGCATTTACATTTTTTGTTATTTACTCGTTGTTTCGAAAAAGAGGGTGATTTGCGAAAAATCGGCATAATCTATTCACCCCCCCTCTAGATTATTGTAGCCACTTGGACTAACAAGTGGTATCAAAGCCAAACTCTTTGGCTAGCTCGTTCGAGTAAAGAGGAAAGATCCATGGCTACAAATGATGCTCATCTCACCACCGGCGCCTACCAATAAGCCACCACTATTCGACGCCAACAACTACGCATTTTGGAAAGACCGTATGGAGTGCTTCCTACAAGTGCGGGTTCGACATTTGGAATGTGGTCATTGAAGGAGTTGATCAACCAACAAAGAAATCGGAGGATGGCACCGTGGCTCCTAAACCTTTCAAGGAGTTTGATGATAACGACAAAAAGGCTTTTTCTCTAAACGGTAAGGCCTTAAATATTTTGCATTGTTCTCTTACCGCCACCGAGTACAATCGCATAAGAGGCATAAGGTCGGCACATGAGGTTTGGGAAAAATTGGACACAATCTATGAAGGGACTAAGAAAGTCAAGCAAGCAAGAAAGACCATGCTTGTTAAAGACTTCAAAACTTTAACATGTATGATGGCGAAAGCATCTCCAAAATGGTGGAAAGGCTTGACAATATTGTCAATCCTCTTGTGGCCCCGGCAAAGTCATCTCCAAAGAAGACAAGGTGACCAAGGTACTAAATGCACTTCCCGGCTCATGGTCCGAAAAAGTAACGGCAATCACGGAGGCACAAAATCTTGAGACACTCAAGTTTGATGAGCTTATTGGAAACCTACTCATCTATGAAGTCTATCTCAAGGAGAGGAAAAATTCCAAACTATCCACAAATCAATCGGGTATGCAAATTATTCCTAAAGGTCTTGCTTCTTCTTCTAATAATGCATACTATGATAATGATGATGATGAGGAGGAGACGGCGCACTTGTTCGAAAATTTGCAAAATTTGTGAATAAAAATAAAGCAAGAAAACCAAGAGATAATGCTTGCTTTAAATGTGGAAAACCCGGGCACTTCATTGCCGATTGCCCGAAGCTCGATGAAGAGGAGCAAAAGAAAAGGAAGCCTTTCACAAAAAAGAAGGCTCTAAATGCGGAAGTCAAAACATGGGATGAACTACTCGAAACAACCGATGAGGAAGGAGAAAACCGAACACGGTCTCATCATGGCTATAGACGATGAAAACAACGAGGTACACTCAAATTCTTCTACTTCCTCCATAGTTGATGACTTGCAATGTGATTTTGATGAATTGCAAATTGAGTTTCAAAATTTAATCGTTAAATACAAAAATTTGAAAAAGGAGCATAAGGAGACTAAGGTTGAAAAGGAAAAATTATTTACCTCTTGAATCTCTAGACAAAGCTCATGCTCTTACTCTTACTAGAATTCATTCTCTTGAAACCGAAAAGGAATTGCTCACAAAAGATATTGAATGTTTGAAAATTGATGTGCATCATTTCAACATAAGTACGGATAAAGTCACAAAAATTTTAGATGCACAAAGAGGTGAGCATTCCAAATCGGGACTTGGTTATAAGCCATTTCAAAAGTGTTTTTAAGAAAAATAACCAAGGTCCGACTTTTGTACGTGCTAATAATTATAATACTCCTACTTGTTTTTATTGTGGCAAAGTTGGACATTATGCTAATAATTGCAAATTGAGAAATATCTCAAGACATGTTTGGAGACCCAAAGGTCTCAAGGCTAACCCCATGGACCCCAAAACTATAGGGTACCTAAAAATGGTTCGTTTGTAGGTAATAGGCGCTATAACAACCATGGAGGATTCAAATGGCTCGTGGACAGCGGATGTTCACGCCATATGACCGGGAGGAGAGAACTTTTACCAACATCAAGCTCCAAGAAGAGGGTATGGTCATGTTCGGCAATGGCAAAGGAAAAATTCTTGGAAATGGAGAAATTGGTAACTCTTCTTTCTCTCTTAGTAATGTTCTATTAGTTGAAGGGCTTAAGTTTAATTTGATAAGTGTTAGCCAACTTTGTGATTCAAAATATGATGTTTCCTTTAATAAAGAAAAATGCCTTATTCTTAAAAATGGTGAAATTATTTGTGAAGCAAATAGAAAAGGCAATCTTTACAAAATTTGTACAAGAAGAGGAGCTTAGGGCTAAGGTTGCCGAGTTGGAGCGTCTTCTTGCCGCCCGAGCCGAGAAATGGACAGCGCCAGCCGATGTCTGCGCAGAGAGGCCGAGGAGACTACTCATCGGCAATTGAGGAAGCTCGCACACAAGCCGTTGAAGCTTACAAGGACTCGAGGAGTATGCATTTATGTTAACTCAGCGACCACGCGACCAATTCCCGAGAGAAATTCTCGATTTGGTTAATGGTGGGCGTCTTTGTTGCTCGGCCTTGGAAGATCCGCCCTCCCGGAGGCCGATCTCGATGCTCTTCGGCCGAACTTTGCCGAGGCTCCTAATGCTCAGGGCTCTCCTCCTCCGGACGTGGAAGAAGTCGCTTCCCGCCGTGTGCCGTTGAAATTCCGCCCCTGCTCGATCTTGATGTTTGCCTCTTCTTATTTACGTGCTTTCATATGTACTCGTAGGTAGGTAATTTGGCTTCGTGCCTTAAGATGTAATGGGCTCTGGCCTCCTTATGTAAATACTTTTGAAGTAGAAATGAACTGTTATTTTCCTCACCTGTGTATGTGTTTCAAGCTTTTTGCATATGTTGCTCTTCTCCTTTTTGTAAGATTGTTGCTGTCTTCTTTTTCCTTTTATATTCCCAAGTATGGGGCTCGGTTCCCGTGCTTCGAGTAAGGGGCTTTACTTGCTTTAATTGATTCTCGTACTCGGTATATGAACCTCGATCTTTATTTTGTTTTTGGTACTTGGTGTATAAACCATTCTTCATTTTGCGCCCGTGTACATCGAGTCTTTGATTTGCGCTGTGCGTAACCAAGTCTTTGATTTGTGCTCGGTGCGTAACCAAGTCTTAGTATTGTGCTCGGTGAACCGAGTCTTTATTTTGTGCTCGGTGCGTAACAAAGTCTTTGATTTTGTGCTCGTGCGTAACCAAGTCTTGGTATTGTGCTCGGTGCGTGAATCGTGTCTTTATTTTGGGCTCGGTGCGTAACCCAAGTCTTTGATTTGTGCTCGTGCGTAACCGAGTCTTGGTATTGTGCTCGGTGCGTAACCGAGTCTTTATTTTGGGCTCGGTGCGTAACCAAGTCTTTGTTTTGTAAGGATAGATCCGCCTTATGGGCGTGTTGCCCTTTTTTCATCGTCGCAAAGGACGTCACGAGATGACTTTTTTCGGCCTTTCAAACTTAAGCCGAGGCGATTTTTCTTTGTCCCGGCACACAGTAGAGGTGAGTAAAAACTTCGTTTCCCTTTTAGAGAGCTCACGAAATATCGGATGAAAGGATAATTCCTTGGAATCTATCCGGATCATAAACCGAGATCTTTATTGATAATACTGCTTTCGGTATGCTACATTCCATGGATGCATAAATTTTTCTCCACTCAAATATTCTAGCTGGTACGCCCACCGGATAAGACATGGTGACCAAATGGGCCCTCCTGTTGGGCTTCAATGGGTCAGGTTGAACGCCTGCTATCTTTTTCAACACAAGATCACCGACACAAATCTCCTTTCCTTTACTTTCGAATTGTAGTACCTTTCACTCCTCCTGTTTATACATCTGCGTTTTTCATCTCAAGATCGCACCTTTTTCTTCGAGCAGTCTAGCTCACTCGGAGCGCGCCTCATTGCGGTCTTGAATAATTTGCAACTCAAGGTAGGGGCTCCAATCTCAACAGAATCACCGCCTCGGCTCCATAAGCCAAAGAAAAGGTGTTTCTCCGGTGGCCGCTCGATGCGTGGATTCAGATGACCATAGTACACGGGTAGTTCCTCCTCCAATTACCTTTAGACTCCTCTAATCTCACCTTCCCGGGTATACTTGAGTATTTTATTAACGGCCTCAACTTGTCCGTTCGATGGGGATGGTATGGAGTTGAGAAATAGTTTTGATGCGAAACCTTCACAAAATTTGAAACCTTCGGTTATCGAATTGTTTCCCATTGTCCGTAACAATCGAATGTGGTATCCCGAATCTACAAATAATGGATTTCCATACAAAGCTCACAACCTTTTCCTCATCTATTTTTGCCGGGCTCCGCCTCGCCCATTTTGAAATAATCCACCGCCACACATGGCATACTTGACGCCCCTTTGCCCGGTGGGGAGTGGTCCGATGAGGTCCATTCCCCATTTGGCAAACGGCCATGGGCTAAATACGGAGGTAAGTTGCTCAGGATGATATCCGACTGCGGTGCAAATCTTTGGCACCTCTCGCATCTTTTGATGATGTCGGTTGCATCCTTTCTTAGGGGATGGCGGTAGTATCCTTGCCGTATTAATTTATAGGCCAACGCCTCGAGCGTGGTTCCCGCATATTCCCTCATGAACCTCTCGAGTGCATAATCTGCATTTGTCTCGGAAAGGCACCGTAGGAGCGGGACGGAGTATCCTCGTTTGTATAGGATGACATCTACTAAAGTGTAAACCGTGTCGCTTGGGTTCGTAGTGTTCGCTTCAACTTTGTTTTCGGTTGAACTCCTTTCTCTAAATACTCGAATGATTGGGGTCATCCAGGTCTCTCGGCGGTTTTAGTTGTATATATTTTCTTTACGCAAGTGACGGGGCGATAAATTGTGTGATGATGACATCCGCGATGGCATCCGTCCCCCTGGCGGAACCGAGCCGAGCTAAGGCATCCGCCGCATGTTCTCGCTCGGGGCACATGTAAGACTTTTGTCTTAAAGTGTGATAACCTCTTCTTGACCAAGTCCAAATATTGTGCAATTTTTGCTCTTTTGCTTCGTACTCGCCGTTGATTTGATGAACGACCACCGAGAATCGCTGTGTACCAATAGTTGTTTTAGGCCCCATAGAAGCCGCCATCTCTAAGCCCGCCGAGAAGTGCCTCGTATTCACTTGTTGTTCGTTCGCGGGAACCAAATCGCACGGCCGAGCAAAGAGCACTTTTCATTTGGATCGATTATCACGATTCCGCCGCTTGGCCTGCGGTGGAAGAGAGCCACAACGAACAATTTCCATTCTTGGTCTTCCATAACTTCCAATAGTATGGAAGGTGTGAATTCTGGCCACAAAGTCGGCTAAAGCCTCCTTTTTTATCATGCGGTGCGTGGTTCGTATATAATATCAAATTATCGAGTTCGACGGCCCATTTGATCATCCGACCAAAGTATCGGGTCGGTGTAGTACTTGCTTCAGCTGGGGTAGTTCGTTAAGACTATAATCTTGTGCTCTAGAAAATATGGATTTTGAGTTTCCGCGCCGCAATGACTATCGAATAAGCCAATTTTTCCATTGGTGGATAGCGGGCTCGGCGTCATGTAACGCTGGCCGTGTAATAGACCGATGTTGAATAGAACCATCTAACTCGATTAACACCGAAATGATAGCGTATTCGGATACCGCCAGGTACAAATACAAGTCCTCCCTCGGTAGGTTTTGCAATATGGGAATTGAAGAAAGGTCTTTGTTTGAGGATTTAAAGACGATCTGTCTTTGGCTCACCCACTCAAAATTTTTATTCTTTTTATAATTTCAAAGAAAGGTTTGCACTTGTCCGTGGATCGTGAAACAAATCGGTTAAGGGCGGCCAATCGGCTGTTAGGCTTTGTACCCTTTTTATAGAGTTCGGGGTTCTAGATCAATGATGGCTTTTATTTTGTCCGGGTTGGCTTTGATTCCCCTTTGGTGACCATATACCCCAGAAATTTACCCGAGCCGACCCCAAACGTGCACTTTCTCGGGTTTAACATCATCTTGTACTCTCTCAAAATAAAGAAATATTTTATTAAGATCGTTTAGATGATCGGATATGTACAAAGATGATTTTACCAACATGTCATCTACATAAACTTCCATAGTGTGACCTATCATTTTTGCAAACATCTTATTTACTAACCTTTGGTAGGTCGCACTGCTTCTTCAACCCGAAGGACATCATCTTGAATAAGAAATTCCACGAGCAGAGAAGAATGATGTATTTTCTTCGCCTTCTTCTGGGTGCATTCGTATTTGGTTGTAACCCAGTATGCATCCATGAAGCTCATCGATTCGTGTCATTGTGGCATCCACCATATAATCAATATTTGGCAATGGATAATTGTCCTTAGGGCATGCCTTATTCGGTCGGTGAAATCCACGCATGCGCGCCATCGCCATTGCTCTTCTTCACCAAAACAGATTGGCAACCCATGGGATAGAGGGCTTCCTGATGAATTGATTGTCTATCAACTTGTTAACCTCGGCCTCGAGTCTTTGCTTGTCTGTCGGGGCCGAGCTTACGTCTTTTCTCGATAATCAAGGCGAACATTAGATCAATATTGAGGCGGTGGCATGCATACTTAGGGTCAATTCCGGGCATGTCTGGCATGAGTCCATGCGAAGACGTCAAGATTATTTCCCAAAACTCAATCGGCTCGGTTCGATCGACGGTTCGGGAGATCATGACCAATACGCATGGCGCCGCTTGGCCTTCCAACGTTGATTGTATCAATGTTCTCTCTGTTCCGCCCATTTTCTTTTCTTACTCCGCCCCTCTTTGTCTGGGCAGGTAATTCATCTTTAGTGGCCGCTCGTTCTCGATTCTCACCGCTCGCTTTTCTTCGATCATCGGCTCTTCCTAGGTCGACGACCGGATTATCCTCCCGAACGATCACCACTTTCCGCTCGGATTCTCATTGGGCGGGGATCGCCTGTGTGGTTCCACCGGGTTTGTCCTCGTTCCACCACGTTAATCTCTACCTACTCGGAGCTTGAGAGAGCATTCTCGTGACTCCCTTTGATTCCCTTTATGTATAGCCTCGCCATCGTGTGTTGGGAATTTTATACAAAAATGATATATTGAAACTACTGCTTTTATATGATAAAGCAATGGCCTTCCAATGATAGCATTGTACTCCGAATCGGCGTTGATTATTTTGAATGTTGTCATGACGGTCCGTTTATGCAACCCTTGTCCCATTTGGATGGGCAAATCAACTTCCCCGGCGACTATCCTTCCTCCTCCAAAACCCCGAGAATGCTATCGTTGCATGGACGGATATAGCTATCGTCCACGTCAATCTTGAACTTGGACATAAATGACTGACAAATAGCTTCCGTGAGTTGATCAAAAATTCTCGTGGACCTAATACCCAAAATCGGTGCAATAATGACTAGGGGTCGAATGAGGATGGACCACCTGGTCGACATCCGCATCCGAGAACACAAAATGGTCGGTGGGTTGGCCTTCCTTGATTTCCGCCACCCGAACTTGCCTTTCGGCGTTGGCTACATCTAACATCATCTTTCCTTTTTCTATTGGAGCGCTATCCTCTACTGTGTTAGTATTGATTCGATTTACACTCGACATCATGAGGATCTCCCTACCCTGGTTTTCGGTGGTGGCGGAGAGCTAGATTGGTTACGCGCTCCGGATTGACACCTTGAGCCAAAGATCTTTGGTGGGGGCGGTAGTTCATGAACGTATCTTTTAAGACCGCCTTGCCAAACAATCCGCATAATTTCTCTCGATTAGATCTCGGCACTCATCGGTATTGTGACCTATTGATTTATGATAGGCACAATATCGCCGTGAATCTAATTTTGTCGTCGACCTTCAAAGGCCGAGGAGGTAACAAATTTAGACTTTGTACTTCATTCCATATGGTTGATATAGTGTGGGTCAAAGTACTCCTCGTCACGGCAACTTCGTCTTTGCGTTTCTGGCGAGCCCTAAATCCGGTGGTCGGGTTTTCCGAGAACGGTCTAAATCCCGACCCCGCCCAACCGGGCCGTTCTTTCCTTCCGTCCTTTCTCATGCCCCCGGCCTGGTGCTCGGGCGGTTACTTGCCATGGCTTCTTCCGCAAATATGGCGTTAAATGCGGACCAAAAACTATTGGTGCGAGGTAGCCCCGATTCATGGATGGAGTAGTTAAACCAAGTCTCTGGGCAAGCCCGGCCATGGTCATGCGATTAAAATGGCGTCATCCGACACCGGTTCCATCTCTCGAACTTGCTTGTTGAACCGAAAATAGCTTTTTAGGGGCTCGTCCTTCCCTTGTTTGATGTTCACGAGGAGTCCTTAGGTGCGGCTCGGACTTTGGACGTTAAGAAATGCGTCGTAAAGGCGGAGGCCGATCTCCCCATGCCCGAATGGACCCCGTGGTAGGGTCCTAAACCAACGCGGTGGGCTCGGCGCCCGAGTCGGTGGGAAGGCCTGCAGAGGATGGCATCACTAGGACCATACAGTTCCATCCATGCTAAGTACTTGTGTGCGTGAGTGGTCGGGTCGGGCTTCCCGTTGTAGAGACCGACACTGGGGATCTTCAATTTTGGCGGTAATGGGGTCGCCAAGATTCCAGGAAAAATGGCGACATAACAGGTTTGGTTGGTTCATTGCTTGGGGCGGTCTTCGAGACTGCTTCGCCCGACCGCGCTTCCAATTGTTCAAACGACGACGCAGACGGTGTATTTCTACATCCTGTTCTGCCATAGGCTAGGGCCTTGAATCGATTGACCAGCCGCTCCCGCTCATCCTAAAACTGAGCCGGAACTTATCGACGAGTCGGGCGAAAAGGATCAACTCGGTCGTCCGGCGAACACCGAGTGGGCATGGCGATGTCGTGTTGGCTCGGTAGTGACTCGCTACACGACTTTGTCCTTCCTCATCTTCTCGCGACCGCCTTAATCACGACGGACACGTTGTTCATTACCTCGAACTAGCTTCTTGGCTTCGTCATGAGGAAGCCTTGAACTGAGGATTGATATTAACATTTAGTTGTGGATTGAGTGGGTTAGTATTTACAAGGAGTGGAGGAGGTGCTTGAGAGTTTGTGGTAGCGAGAGTTTGTGATATGAGTTGGTTCATTTCTTTGTACAAAAGTTGGGTTGGCAATTAGGCGAGCGAAAGGAAATAAAGTAGTGCTCCTTACTTCCGTTTGGAGCATATTTTGGCCATTAGTAGTCGGCCGTTTGGTTGTTCAAATGTTGCTCTTGATCAAACGGGCATTTCTCGATTGTTGACTCATTTTGTCTATTATGAAAAGGTTAAGCGTTAAACTTTACCTGGTTTTCACTTAACTTGATTTTGCTTGGAACTCGACCGACCAATACGGGCCCTCCTTCTAGCCGCCAATTTGTTGGCGTGCGTTTTGGTCAACAAGCAAAAATATGTAAAAGATTTAACACGTGAAATGTAAACGCGTGCGTAACGTGTGTTTATTTACCTGGCTAATCGCTTTTTTTTGCATAATGCCGAGCCGAATTATTGGGGTCGGTCTTTGTTACAATCTTACTTCTTTTCTTTTTCTCTCTTTTTCTCGTGTCCCCCTACAATCTCTCTCTATCGGACCTTTTATACCCCTTGAGTCGGTGGGTTTACAATAGTCATCTTTGCACTAACTAGTCATTAATTAGTAAAATAATTAAAGAAAGACACATGTCCTCTCTAACTCGTGCATGTCGCTTAAATCTTGCCACTTGTCGACTTCTCTTTATAACTTTCTCGACATGTGGCGCTTTAAATACCAATAAAGCGTTTAGCATGGGCATGTGATTATTTTTATGAGTCCTGCATCGCGCATGCTTTCCCACCGAAATTTGGGCTCGGGCTCGGGGCTCGGGCTCGGCGAAAGTGTTGCGGTTAGGCTCGTGAGCGAGCGAGCCTAATTCGCGACGTGTCGCCACAAGACCGTTCTTTCGACGCCACCCGCAGTCCCCTACTCGGACGTGTGTGTTGATCGATGACGTGGATTAATTTCTTCCACCGACTTCGAAAGCGTCATCAATTTCAATCAAACTCTACGGACAAACTATTTCATCTTAAATTCAAATTAAATTTTTGTACATATTACACCTACTGCAAATGCATTTCGAATCCAACCCCAAGATTCCAGGCACATTTGTCATTCATGCAATATTGTTTTCATCTAAGGCCAAACATAGAGTGGGGCCCCCTTGATTGTCATTTTTTATATTTTTCTAAAAAATGGATTGGCCTCTCAACCCTCCATATATATTAACACCTCATGGTCATTATGGTCCAAAAGTTCATTTGGGGTCTAGCAAAATAAAGAAAGTTCTAGACTAATTTTTTTAAATAAAAAGGTACAAAAACAAAAAAGGGTCCAATAA
The DNA here is from genome assembly GCA_016081115.2 of Rehmannia glutinosa. NCBI lineage: Eukaryota > Viridiplantae > Streptophyta > Magnoliopsida > Lamiales > Orobanchaceae > Rehmannia > Rehmannia glutinosa. The sequence goes on along the minus strand of JABTTQ020002517.1, from coordinate 301,845 downwards.
TGAAGAGAACCAACCCTCGTAATCCAAAATATTTACCTTATGTTTTCCAATAATTGCCCTCATTGGATACATCTTCAAATACCAACAATTAAGTGCCAAAAATTAAAAAAAATATCCCAATTAAATTGACCTTGTATTAAAATATTTGGAAGTGAAAATAATATTTTAAAAAGTTTTTGGGTTAGTAGTGCAAAGGCCAAGAAATGCACTGTAAAGCATTGGTCCGTACCTTCCCTACCTAAAATTAATTATCTACTCGCTCTGGTTCGTACACATTTGGCGTGTTTGGTTAAAGGGAAAGGGTAGGAGAGAGTGACCAAGGAAAATGACTTTCTAACTAATAATTCTTATCCATTTCTACTTTTTCTTTTCTCTTTGCTTAATAATTAACATAGTAACCATTGCATATGGTGGGAAGCATCAAATATGTAAAATTTTCTTTCTTTGTTTTGTTTGAGGAAATTAATAATCCTTTTGTTTTGTAATGAAGTATCTAAAAAGTATTTTCTTTAGTTTTATTTGTTATACTGAAAAATCACAATAAATTTACCTTATAAGATATGATGGATGAAAAGTTGATAAGTTATACGGTACTATAAAACAAAGGGGGCTTATTAACACCCCCAAAACCTATTAATACACTCCTTCTCTTTAATTACAATAATGTAATCAACTAAAATGACTAAAATATCCTAAGTACCCTATCAAATTTATAAGTACACCTACAAAATCTCTAAATATACCCCATCTTTTTTAAACCTTAAAATTCCACCAAATTTCATTTGTGAACTCAAAGCATGAAACAATAAATTATCAATAAAAGGAAAAAATTATATCAAACACAAGATCAAATTATCTTGCATATCAACAAAACTCCTACCCACGAAAAAACTGATGAATTGTACAGATCTTACGGGATTGGACTGGATTAGATTGAATTTTTTCCTTCTCCAATGGAAAATTACAAAAATATAAATAAACTTAGTGATTCTAAAATTACATTTTTCATTTTTTGTGGTGTTGGTAAGCCTTTTGCTTGAAAAAGGTGGAATTTCCTTCTCATTATATGAGTTTTCTTCTCTATTTGTGTTAATCTGACATTCATAGTTTTGGATTCTATCGTCAAATGGTGTTGGGTGTGTTTATGTTTGGGGAAAAGAATTAGGGTTTAATTGGGGAAAAGGGTAAATTAGGGAATATTGGAGGGGTGTGTTAAGCAAATATACTACTTTTAAAAGGTTATGGGGGTGTATTAAGAGGGATGAGTGTATTAATAAGTTTTGGGGGTGTTAATAGCACTCCCCATAAAACAAATAGATAGTATATATATATATATAAAGAGAGCCGCTTCTTAAAATAATAACCGAAAATTCTCCTACCCGTTTCATATTGCTATAAAAAGCAATAAAAGTCTGGAATAAAAAAAAAGGTAAAAAAATCTTTGGGATTTCATGGTTTCCAAATCTATATGAACTGATTAATTAGTTTTATGTGTATTCCATTAATTATTATTAAAAATTATTAGATAATAATTAGTATATTTTCCATATTTAAAAAATCTTTGAAATTTCATGGTTTTCAAATCTATATGAACTGATTAATTAGTTTTCCAAATTTGTATGCGTATTCCATTAGTTATTAATATTTAATCCTTTTTAATTTCGTTTTTGATCCATTTTTGAAGTATAATATATCAAATTAATTAACTTTTTACTATCTTCAATTTGACATACATATTGCATATATAAAATAAAAATTAAATGTAATAACTAAAAATAAAAGATAAATTTACTCAAAGTTTTATTTTTTAATAATGTTTTAAAAATTATTCATTCAGGCTATTGAACATCAATTTGTTTATTCATGTATTTTTCTATTTGTGATACATATAGTTGTTATTTGGCTTTGGCTATTTCTTCATAATTATATTTAAGTTAATTAAATTTAATTAAAAAAGACTAATTTTAATTGAATAGAATACCTCAAAATATGTATACAAATATTATACACTACATATCTATACATAACATTATATGAATTTATGTAAGAAAAAATCAAAACTATATATATATATATATATATATTTATATATATATATATATATATAAGGAAAGAGTAGTTTAGGAATAGTAAAAAAAATCTCGTCCATCTCACCTTTCTAAATATGGAAAAATAATGAATTATTATTAAAAAGAATTAAATAATAAAAATAGTAATTTAATATATATATATATATATATATAGAGAGAGAGAGAGAGAGAAGTCGATAATAATAGTATGTTGAATTGTTTTCACCCATTTGCAGTTACTATAAAAAGTAATAAAAATATGTGTAAAAATAAAAAGTGATAAACATTTGGTATTTCATTATTTTTGGAGTCACTTTAAATAATCACTTTTTAGAACTATATAAAAAGTAGAATTATATAAAATTAGCTTTCCAAATCTCTCGTGTGTAATGCATTAATTATTATATCTCTGTCTTTTTAAAAGAAAAATTAATAACTTTTCATTTTTTATCCATTTTTTACGTATGATATTCAAATTAATCATTTTTTACGATCTCCATTTGACACCCAAATTGAAAATATAAATTAAAAAAATATAATATAAAATATAAGAAATATATATTTGCTCATTTTGTTGTAATTTATAATGGATTTTAAAAATTATGTATTCGAGCTATTAGACATCAATTTATATTTGGCTAATTCGATATATATATATATATAGTTGTTATTTGAGCTTAGCCCATTTCTTTATAATTATATAGAATTATGTTTAAATTTATTAAATTAAAAAGACTCTTATTTTAATTGAAGAAAATATCTCAAAATATGTATCCAAATTGTATATATCATATATAGTGAGTCTCTTGTGATGGCAGACTGCCTCACGAATCTAAATGCGTGAGACAGAGCTCCCAACACCTAAAGTCAAAGCCTAAATCTAAACCCAACACAATCTGGGGGAAAAAGATAGTTGCAACTTCTACTCTCTCTCTCTCTCTCTCTCTCTCTATATATATATATATATATATATATATATATATATATATATCCATCTCTCTATATTTTACCCTCTTCTATCCGACATTGGAGAGCCCCTTCCGACAATATTTTTGACCAAATCCTCGCAAAATGAGGGTACTTTGTGGTATTACATCACAAAGAGTGCATTAGGCGGAGTTTAGTTAGTTTAGTTTGGTCAGAAAAAAAGAGGATAATTATGGTGAGTGAGATTGCATCAATTAGAGGTCATTGTCCATGAGATCAATGCCCATCTTCAATGTACTTGGTTAATTTGTATTTCCAGTAAGGCGAAATTAATTTTGTGGAATATTTAATTTTGCATAGAAATTAAAATATTGAAGATGGTGCTTGTTATGAGAATTGTTGAAATTTAATGAGTGATATCTTTTTAAGTCCTCAGAGTAAATCTATTTTTTAAAAATTGAATATTGTTACTTCGAAACCACACCTGAAAAGGTATTAGATGTTAAACTGAAAATTATTACATGTCGAAATGAAAAATATTATACATTTTAAGTGAAAAATGTTACATGTTGAATTGAAAATATTACTTCTACTAAGCAATACTTTTACAATAAAATTTAATAATTTTCGACTAAAAATGATACTTTTCAAGTAAACCTTAATACTTTTAAAAGCATCGGTAAGTAATAATTCTTAAGTAAATGTATTACTTCGTAAGTAAAAAGCATTGATTTTCAAGTAAAAAGTAATAGCTTTAAAGGAAATAGTACATAATTTTAAAAGACATAGTAAATAATACTTTTGCAATAAAAAGTAATACTTTTTGAATAAAAAATGATACTTTTCAAGTAAATATTAATGATTCTAATTAGTAAATAATACTTTTGCAATAAAAAATAATCTTTTTTGAGTAAAAATAATGATACTTTCCAAGTAAATATTAGTACTTGTAATTAGTAAGTAATAATTTTAAGTAAAAGTATTAATTTTCAAATAAAAAGTAATAGTTTTAAAGAAAATAGTATATAATTTTAAAAGATTCAATAAGTAATACTTTTATAGTAAAAAGTAATACTTTTTAAGTAAAAATGATACTTTTCAAGTAAACATTAATTCTTCTGAAAGGGATTAATAAGTTGAAATTTTAAGTAAAAAGTATTACTTTTCAAGTAAAGAGTATAGTTTTAAAGGAAATAGTATATAATTTTAAAATGCATGATAAGTACTACTTACTAGTAAAAGTTAATACTATTTTAATACAAGTAATATATTATTTTTTGGAGTAAAAAGTCATACTTCAAAAGGAATAATAAGTAATGATTTTAAAGTAAAAAGTAATAATTTGATGAGAAATAGTAAGGATTTTTTAAATTTTAAATTGTATATGGGTTTCGATGATAAGTATCTTAGTTAATTTATTAGGAAAAATAATAATGTGATAATAGGTCTTTGTCTACAAGTATAATAAAAATAAAATCCAAAGAAAAATTCATAACGATAGCTTATTAAATACAAAATTGCTAGAACTAATCAATTTCTTTAGGAAAAAATAAGAAGAAGAAGTTAAGAAAAAGTGGGAGGACAAAGAAGGAGGATACATGGACAAACTGTATTGCAAAATAAGTGTCTTTTTTTTCTTGATAGTGGACAAAACAATTGTAGTTGTAGAAGAGTCTACCTCGTTAGTGGGGTACAATGTACCGTATAGCATGGAACAAATTATAAATTGTCATCCCTTAATTTTTCAAAATTACCATATCAAATTGGGGCATGGATCCGTCTCACTGATTTGTCTCACACAAGCTTTTTCTTTTCATATATATCTATACATAAATTATATATTTATGTAAGAAGAAAATTAAGATTTATATAATATGAAAATATATTCATACTAGTATTTTATATATAGAATATTATTTTTTATACATTAACATGTTTTTAATATCAATAGAAATTATTTGTTTATATTTATCAATTTATTTTGATATTCAAGTTTCAAAGTTGTACATTTGTAATTAGATATGAATTTGTTTGTTAACTCTTTTCATATATGTGTATATAAAGATATAAAATACTTTTTTTGAAATATTTTATTTTCCTTAAAAGTATGTCGTTAAATATAAAACATGGTTTTTTAAATTTATTTAATAATTTTGACAATAGTTCAGCTTTCTAAACCTCAAGAATATTGAAATTTGAAATGACTTTATTTAATATTATATTTAAAAATATAATTTATTAAATATTCAACATTGGGGTAGTAAAAAAATCAACATTGGGCAAGAATTAATTTTTTCAAACTTTTACTTTCTTATAGATAAACATGTTCTACAAATAGATACAATTCATATTCACACAACCAATATTTCGTATTTAAAGATTTTTTTATAGTTTATGATATTATTGTTTAACCGTATGATTTATAATCAAATTAATTATCTTTGTATTTTAATTATTTTTTGTAATTTTAAACTTTGTGCAATTGCTATTTTTTCTAAACATAGATAACATAGATCCACAATTTGTAAAACAAAGAATGAGAACAAGTAAAATTGTAAATAATCATGGGTGTAATTTTTAGAATTTAAAAAATATAAATAGAATTAATATTAATAATAGATAAAATCAAAATACAACGAGGATGGAATGGAGAATCGCAATTTTATCTAATCGAATGAGAGGGGGACGAGGATATAAATATCGCCCCCTGTCCCATTTTCGGTTCTAGAAAATCGGAAATCCCCTTCCCCCGATCAACTAGGGGATTTTCTTCCTCATTCTATTTGGTTACCAACGGGATGGTTTCCCATGTAGATGTTGTCATCCCTAGAACTATTAGAAAAATGTACATGTAACAGTACAAAATAGAGTCCTCACGGATATACAACCCGTGCATCGCACGGGTAAAAAACTAGTATATATAAAGAGCGACTGTTCTCAAAATAGTAACCATAAAATTTTTCCGCCCATTTTTCATTGCTATAAAAAGTAATAAAAGTCTGGAAAAAAAGGTAAAATATATTTTGTAATTTTATGGTTTCCAAATCTGTGTACTGCATTAATTTATTTTCCAAATATGTTGTGTACTGGATTAATTATTATATTTGTCTTTTTTATTTTTATTTAAGTTTAATAACTTTTTCATTTTTGATTAGTTTTTGGCATATACGATATTAAATTAATCATCTTTTTACGATCTTTAGTTTGACACACACATATTGCACATATTAAATAAAAAATAAATATAAAAATATATTTATTCAAATTTTTATTTTGTAATGGGTTTTAAAAATTAAGCATTCGTGCTATTGAATAATTCGTATATTAATGTATTTTGACTATTGCAATTTTTTATTTTCAGTAAATTGAGTTTTCATTCTCAACATAATTTTGTAAGTTCTAATTATTAGTATAAAATTATTTTGACAACAACATTTTTACTTTCTTAATTTAAAAACATAAAAAATTCTTAGTTTCAGTCAATTGAATTTTCACATAATTCATATTTTCCTATCTAAAAAAAATAATTTTATATTTTCATCTCCAAAAAATAATGAAGATCACTGTATAAAAAAGTGATATGACTGTTTATATTTTTATATTTGGTAAACTTTTTAAGCATATTCTGAATTATAATTAATACTTAAAAATATAATTTTTTTAATTAGCAAAATAATATTTACTTTGTTTATTTTTTACAAAAAAAGAGTTCCTGGATAATTATATATTCTTTCGTATTTTTTCTCATATAAAATATGAAAAACACAAAATATCTGATTATAATTTTCAAAAATATCTGAACAATACACAACAAAATCTGTAAAATAATCAATACTCCAAAAAGCTGAACATGAAATGCAAATTTGGACAACAACATTGAACATAAAAAATTGTCTTATAGAAACATGAATAAATATATAAGTTTTAGATATATATATATATATAATTGTATGTATCTATGTATTATATTTGAGAAAATAATCCACCATAAATATTACATGAAATGCCTGAAAATATGAAAATCGTATATATGTATATATATATATATAAAATAATCTAATATAAAAATATTGTATGAATGATCAAATATTGAAATCATATATATATATATATATACTTGTGAAAAGATTCCTTAAATTGTATATATAATTTAAATATTATATTGTCCATACTTTTTTAATATATTATAATAAGTAAATACTAATTACAAAAACGAAATGTTGTTTATTTGTTCCATTACTTATGTTATATTTATTTATTATTATCAAAGAATAATCTTATATGTTACAAGGTAGTTTCTCAAATAATCATGATTTGACTAGAATGATATTGTTATCGTTAAATCAAATGATAATATGATTTTCTTTATTAAATTAAGTGGTGGTATAAATTTCAACTGTCCCATTTCCTATTACATCATCTCGTACATATCATTTATTATATTGAAATTTGAAATATTAGATGAAATAAAAATAGAACCAAAAATTCCATGTGCTTTGCTCGGAGTTTGGATTGATATTTCCTAGTCCATATCCTTATTCCACTTTATTGGATGAATGTCACGTATACTCTGGACACTATGTCGGAAATAGGAAAAAGAGATAAAGGAAATGAAATCAAGATATATGATTCTAGCCACGTTTTATTATTTCATTTTATTTAAGAAAGCGAGAATATGAAGAAGTTAAGAGTTACCTATAACAAAAATTATGATGTGTTTACGTAAAATATGTCTTGTCCGCTCACAAGTTTTGTTTTTAGTCTTGTTCTTGGTTAAGAAGTCTTTTGGATTGGTTTTTTTCGCTTTCTATTGCTTTGTTCTCTCGATGTATCCTTGTTTCGCTTTCTTCCCATCCTATTATCCTGTTCTCTTGTCGATATTATGTCAAAAATAATCCTTCTATAGATGATCTTTGTGGCCGAATGCAATTAGAGGAGGAAGAAGAAGGAGGTTTACTTGATGGTACCGAAGATGGGATACAAACTCATGATCTACGTTGGTGTTTGGTTGGCGGTTTTTTTATATAGACAGGTGAATTTCATGGCGATGAAAATATGTTGACTTCCATTTGGAGACATGTGAAGGAGTTTTCATCAAAGATTTGGGGCATAATTTTTTTCTTTTCCAATTCTTCCATGAATCGATATTTCACGATACAAATTGAATGGGCCTTGACTTTGATAACCTTATGTTGATCACTAAGAGATCGCTTTGTCGGAGAGCAGCCATCGAAAGTTCCTTTATTTCATGTAGAGTTATGGGTGTAAGTCCAAGCGGCTACGATAATCTAGAGGGGGCGAATAGATTATCTTCATCTTTTTCGATTTTACCTCTTTTTCGAACCGAATGCTCAAAGACAATAATAAAGGTGCGGAATGTAAACAACACTCGACGATTTAAAGAGGTTCAACCCACCTAGGGCCTAATCCTCTACCACCCCAAAGATATCCGGATGGATTTCAAAAAGAAAAAAGATTTTATTAATTACCAAAATTAATACAACACCAACTTACAACAACACCTTGAAGAGCACCACACTCTTCTTCAACACCACCTTTGAGATTACCACAATCTCTCTTGAAGATTACCACAATCTTCAATCGGTACACCTTGTGAAGATTACAACAATCTTCAACCTTGAAGAATACCAAATTCTTCAACACCTCAACAAGAAGATTACCACAATCTTCTTACACCTAACACCTAGATCATCCAAGTGTGTTCTTACCACAAGAACAGTCACAAGGATATCTTGTGTTGAATGATAACCCAAAAATTCAAGATTACAACTCGACAATGAATTATACAATTGAGTGCAAGTGTAATCAAGAATAGTGTAGACCTCAAGGATGTGAAAGTGATAAGCTAGGCAAATTACAACAAGAATAATAACAATGGAAGACCAAGTGTTTGCTTGAGTATATCTTGTTGTGTTGTGTTGTTCTCTCTTATTGTTGTGCTTCAAATCTTCCTCTATTTATAGGAGATGATTGATACTTGATAGACTCCTCTTGGAATCGATATCTACAAAAAAATTGCAATTAAAATCAAGATTATAGTCATTAGAAATCAATTCCACAATTTAAGGAAAAGTCGTCACTGTTTGCACATCGGTTAGAATTTTGTCAAACTTGAGGGCGGCAGTCGCGCACCGATAGAAGTTTGAAATGAACACAACAAATTTTCAACAGGGTGACGGTCCTAGTGGATCGACCTGGCCGCCTAGGGTGCGACCGATCTCCCACCATGGTGACCGATCACCCCGACCGCTTTAGGAGTTCGGGAGTTCTTTCATGAAATGCATTCCCAGTACCTGTCGCCTCTTTGGTCGACCTGGCCGATCTCCTAAAAGAAATGTTGTCCGATTTTTGTCGAAAATAAACCTCAAGAAATACTCCAAAAATTCGTAAAAACATTTTAAACTGATTGGGAGTATTTAGGACAACATTAGAAATATAGTTTTGATGAAATAACACATTAACACAAAATCATCAAAAGTGTTGTCCGATATAAACTCCAATAAATACTCCAAAAAATAGTAAAAACATTTTAGACCAATCGGGAGTGTTAGGACAACATTTAGAAACATAGTTTTCAATGTAAAAACCCATTGACACAAAATCATTGAATGTGTTGTCCAATATTGTCGAAAATAAACTTGAAGAAATACTCCGGAAAATATTAAAACCATTTTAAATCATTTAGGAGTATTTGGACAACCTTTAAAATCATTGTTTTGGTATAAAAACAAAATCATCAAAATCATGATAAAACCATTTATCAAACAACGGGTCCAGTGTATGACCTCCCTTTTGGTTTTATGACATAAAAGGTCGGTAAAATTATTGGCAATTTCATTGGTTCATACGTGGATTTAGATCAACATAGTTTCACAGGCATCCGCAAAACTATATGTGCATTCGATGTTCGCTTCTCCTCTCAAATGACATATGAAGTTAAAGAGTAATGGAGGGGAATGGGTCTGGATTCATTTCAAGTATGAAAGACTCCCTACATTCTTTTTCTATTGTGGTTTCCTGGGACATTCGGATAAATTCTATGCCAAATTATTCGATATCCCTAATGCTCCTACTGAACGTGCGTATAGCCCATGGCTCCGGGCTCTATCTCGAAAGCAGCAATCACAGGTTGGGGAAAGTGGTTGCGTTCATCCATTCCAGGGCATCAGTCCAGCCAGTAAGATGGAGAAGAAGGTTGTTATTCAACGGAAAATTCAAACGTCAATCATGGGCCTATTTTTCAGGATGCTAACTGCCCAGTGGAAGAAAATTGCACATTTCAAGGAGCAGTTACTAGTAGTTTTGCTGGACCTAATGATGCGACAGTTACACATGGTAAGGAACTAATTTTTTCCAATCCTTTAGTTGATATTTCGAATATTTGTGAGGCGTGAAATAGGAAGGAATTAATAAAATCCGACAATAAACGTCTGCACTGAAGATAAAGATCGTTCATTTATCTATGTTAAGGAATGAAACATGGCTTTAAATGAGGCTGATTCTCTTAATGAATTGAATGGTATTTGTTTCAAGGTGGCTGGGCCGAGTGACAAGAACCAAAAAAACTTGCTAGCGGTGGGCTCTGGTTCCCAGGCCCACCGAGACCAATGAGTACTTTAAGTTGGAATTGTCCTGGACTTGACAACTCACTTTGACGATTCAAGTTTTATTGACCTAGTCCAATTGAAAAAGCCATTGTTCATTTTTCTCATTGAGACTATGATTTATAAGGATTAATTGGAACCACTTAGAGTGAAGTTGGGCTTTGAAGGATTGTTGGCCGTTAGCGATTATCGGGCATGGTGGTGGCATTGCTCGTTTTGGAGGAAAAAGAAATGGCTCATCTTTTGAGCTTTTCTTCAAATCATATTGATGTTTTGTTCGCTTGGAGAATATGCTTGTGTATAGATTGACCGGTGTTTATGGGTACCCCGGAAGGAAGTAGACGCAAACTTTCTTGGAAAAAGAATTTCTTCGTAATCTCTCCTCTCAATCTCACCTTCCATGGGTATATATAGGGGACTTCAATGACCTTCTTTCGCCAGGAGAAAAAGGCGAATCGATCATCCTCCTTGCCATTTGATGGTTTTCGATCTACATTAGATGATTGCGGTTTAGTGGATTTGGGAATGTTTGGTTATCCGCTTACCTGGAAAGAGGAAGGGGGACCGTAAATTGGGTTGAAGAAAGATTGATCGTTGTATAGCAACCCAAAATTGGTGTAGCTTTTTTCCAAATTGTAAAATTTGGAATATTGAAGCTTCTATGTTGGATCATTCTCTTATCTTTCCGGAATTGGGGTTGTTCTATCGTATCAAGAAAGTTAGGAAATTTTGGTTTGAGAATGCTTGGTTACGCGAGAAATATTGTCGTCAAGTTGTGGTGAAAGATGGAATGTAAGTTTGGATGGTAATTTGCATAATAAAATCGAAGTTTGTGGTTCGAATTGTTCAAATGGGGCGAACTATCGAGAAACTCGGAAACTCGAAATAAAATGAAGGATTTATGAAGTGGCGAGATGATTGGTCTATAGGAGAATTTAAGAAGGCTCAACAGAATACAATTTGCTATTAACACAATAAGAAGATTTCAGAAACAAAGAGCTAAGATTTTTTTTTTTTTTGCTTAAAGGCGGGGGGATGCAAATACTCGGTATTTCCATACGGTGGCTTCTACTCGCCGTCACAATTTGATATCCTCATTAAAGGACTCGAATGACACATGCCTAAATTGGGAGAATGGCTTGTGCAATCACATTATAAATTATTTTGTGGATATTTTCTCTTCCTGGATTGTGATGTTACTCCTATTATAGATTGTGTGAAGTGCAACATCACCCACAAAGAATGCGCAAATCCTTAAACCCGCCACCGAATTAGAGATTAAAGAGGCATTGTTTTCGATGTTCCCGATAAATTGGCAAGACCGAATGGTATGAATCCCGCATTTTTTCAGAAGTTTTGGGATATAACGGGGGCGGTGGTTTCCACTTGTCTTCATTTCATAAACTCATGTTCTTTCCTGTCGGGTTTAATGATACAAATCGTACTTATCCCCAAGAAAAAATCAAGTTTATTATAGATCTCGCCTATTGCTCTCTGTTTTTTTAATAAATTGAAATTCACTAAGCCCAAATAATAGAAAACGAAATATAATCCGAGAAAATTCGAAATTTTCATTTCAATTCAATCGAAAGATAAGATCTCGAGATAGATCACAAAGAGAAAAACTAATTTCTAAACGCCACTTAACAAAATCCTCAACAACCGCATCCATAAGCACTATTGCTCTCTCGTAATGTGGCATACAAGGTGATTTGAAAAGTGTTGGCGAATTTCTTAAAGCTTGTATTACCCGAAATAATTTCTAATCTCAAAGCGCTTTTGTTCCTCAAAGATTGATTTTGAATAATATTATGGTGTCCTTTGAGATTAATCATTATCTCAAGAGAAAACGACAAGGTAATAATGGGGTAGCAACTTTTAAAATCGACATGAGTAAAGCCTATGATCGTATTAAGTGGGGTTATTTAAAGACTATGTTACTCAAGATGGGTTTTCATAAATAATGGGTAGATATCTTGATGTTGTGCATGACAACGGTTAGATATAAGGTGGTACACGTGGATTTTGAATCGAAATTTTTTTGCCGTAACATGGTTTTGCGTCAAGAAGATCCTTTGTCTCCGTATTTATTCATTTTATGTCCGAGGATTATCGGCTATTATCCAAAATTTCAAGACAAAGGTCAAGCACATGGGTGTCGGATAGCTATAAATGCTCCAAGTGGACACTTGTTTTTCGCGATGATAGTTTCTCGTTTTTCAAAGCTAACAGGAAGAATGTTCAAGGATCAAACAGTTGCTTGGATTTGTATTCGGGGCATCGAGACATATCATTAATTACCAAAATCTTCCATATTCAAAAAGAACACTTAATCGAGGATATCAATGCTATCCGTGAATTTCTTGGTGTTTCAAATATCTTGAAAATCATGGTGTTTGTTTTAGTTTACCGTCACGTATTGGTCGAACAAGAAGGAAATCTTTTCTTTTATTAAGGAAAATGTGTGGTGTAGACTTCAAGGGTGGAAGAAGAAGCTTTTTTCAAGGGCGGGTAAAGAAATTCTTCTTAAGATCATGTGGCCCAAGCCGTTCCTATTTATGCGATGAGTTTGTTTCTTCTTCCTAATTCTATGCGCCGAGTTAGAACGTATGATGAATTCATTTTGGTGGGGAAAAGGAGAAACATCGACTATAAGTATGAACTGTTAGCATGGAATAAATTGTGCGTTCATAAAAGCAAAGGAAGGTTGAGTTTTAGACGTTTGCATGAGTTTAATTTGGCATTGTTGGGGAAGCAAATTTGGAGATTGTTAACTGATGATAATTATTTGGTGGCTCGCATTTATAAAGCAAGATATTATCCTGGTTCATCTCTTATTTGTGCTCAACTTGGGTCAAACTCAAGTCATATTTGGAGAAGCATTTCACGCTCGAGATGTCGTGCTCTCTAATAGTCGAAGGAAGGTCGGAGATGGAAAAATTATTTCAGTCTGGAATGATCCCTGGTTGCCTGATGTCAATGCTTTTATTTCATCTCCACAATTAAACTTGGAGGGGATCATTGTGAATAATTTAATAAAGCCTGATCATTATGAGTGGGATGATGACATTATCTGTGACATTTTTAATCACCGTGATAGGATGCTAATTCTAAGCATCCCTTTGAGTTCTGATAATGGGAGAGACTCCTGTAAATGGATGGGAAATAAGAGGGGTATGTATTCTGTGAATCTGACTATCAATTGTCTGTAAGGAAATTGAAGTAGAGCTCAATTTTGAGAATTAATTCGACTGGAAGAGTTTTTGGTGTTTAAAAGTTCCAGCAAAAGCAAAAAATTTAGTGTGGAGAGCGTGCCTAAATGCGTTGCCTACAAAGGAAAGACTCATTTCTCGAAATGTGCAGGTATCATCTTTATGTCCGGTTTGCAACTTGGAAGTGGAAACAACGGCTCATGCTCTTTTTTTCTTTCTCCTTGCAAGGCTTGTCATTGGGAATTAGTGTTTAATTGGGAGCTTATCATGGAGCATCTTTCTTTTCTTAGTTGCATTAATAAGCACAGTCCATGAGTACCAATGACATGAAGTGCCAAATTGTCATGCTTCTTCGACTATTTGGAAGAACCATAATGATATAGTTTGGAAGCAAAGTGGTAATCCCCACATCGGTCATTAACTTGCAAGTTCTCGCTTTTGCTCGCAATCCGCACAAGTGTCTACCGTTGATGAATGGTTTTTATCTTCCTCGGCGGGAGCAAGTAAGTGGCAAAAACTGAGTCCCGGTTGGTTAAAGTGTAACGTTGATGCAACTCTTTTCCAAGATATTGCAAGTTTTCGCCTTTTGCTCGCAATCCGCATGTGTCTGCTTGATGAATGGTTTTTATCTTCCTCGGACGGGAGCAAGTAAGTGGCAAAACCGAGTCCAGGTTGGTTAAAGTGTAACGTTGATGCGCCTCTTTTCCAAGATATTTCAAATATGGGCTATGGAAGCATTATAAGAGATTGGAATGGGGATTGTGGTCATTACTCACGCTCATTAATAGCTTTGCAACTCTAGAAATTGCTGAGGCCATAGGATTTTGAGAAGTTTTGAGTTGGCTGAAGAACTCTTGGGGTGATTCTTATGTGTGCTTGGAAGCGGATTCACTTATGGTGATTAAAGCTTTACGAGGAAATGCCGTGGAGAACTCTTATTTTACTGATATTATTAGAGAGTGTAGAAAATTACTATTAGATCTTCCTAAAGTGTCTTGTGTTTTTATCAAGAGATCAGCGAATGGTGTTGCTCATGTGTTAGCAAGAGCAACTTATTATGTGTCTGGTGTCAAAGAATGGAGATCTTCCCCTCCCCTCTTTATCTGTAATGAATTGCAGTTAAATCTGCTCTATTAATGAAAGCTTTCCGTTTTGTTTCAAAAAACAAAAAGACAACTCAACAAGTGTTTTTCAATAGGTGTATGAACTTGCTTCAAATATATAATCAATTTGTTTTCGATATATTTTTTTTCTAGATTTTTAATTTATTGTTGGATATCTAACATAATATTTTGTGAAAATATATTAAATTAGTATAATAATAATACTAATTTAATAAATCCTAAATTGTTTTATTCGATTCAAGACACTCATCCTGCAACTCTTCCTCAGTTTAATGGACATGACAGGGATGAGTCTTGAGATACCCGCCATGCCCTGCTCCATTACAATTTCTATAATATATTAAATTTTTGATAACAAATTAACAATACTTTATTATATTACACTCCGTGCATCGCACGAACAATATACTAGTAAAAGTCTGAAAGGAAAGAAACTAGTTAAATATTTGTATTTATTGATAAATAAATGTTAGACAAAAAAAATTGCAATTATTTGATTGTCTTCGGTTATATGTATAGTATTGATCGATATAAGGTTCCCAACAAATTATTTAATGTCTAGAATGAAACACACATGATCTTTTATTTGCAGGGCGAGTTTGGATTTTGACTTTTGAGACACCACTGATCATTCCTCCAATATATCAAAACGAGAATTATACAATACTTTATTATATTGCAGTACGTGCATTGCACGAGCGATATACTAGTATCACAAATAATATACTGGTGAGACTATTAATGTAAATGGATATAATCGATATTACTTGAAATATAAGATTAAATAAAATTTAAAATTGAGGATCCGTGAGTGAGAATGAAAACTAAGGAGGTGTCCCCAAATATGGATTTTCAAGGATTTTTTAAGTTATAGAATTTTATAGATTTTAAGAGAATTCTATGGATTCCAGTATATTCTAATGGAATTTTATACTATGGAATTGTATGGATTTTAGTGGAATTTGTTGGATGTTATAAAAAATATAATTAATATTTTTTTATGAAAGTAGTAGCATAACATTATAATCATTAAAAATATGAAATGTAAATATTGAAAGAAAGTTATTAGCCAAAAAAAAAGAAGAAGAAGTTTCATAAACTTTACAAAAATATAATTTAAAATTGTCAAAATTTGGAATAGTTCCATAAACAACTATTTTTAAAATATTTATTCAACAAACAACAACAACAGTGATGATCAAAATCGTACCAGATAATTCTAAAACCACATCTTCTAAGACAAAAACAATGTGTCTATTAAGATGAATGAATGAAAATTTATCAACAATGATTCCCAGTAAAATATTATTATAACAATAGTTTTTCTTATTAATTTATCGATAAAATTAAAAATATTAGCAATTGAAATAAGACGACAAATCAACTCTAGTTACTCTACGGTGATTATTCACAAAATTGAGGTAGAACATGTTGAATTATTGAGATTATAAGACGATGCGTGGGGAGATGTACATGAGAGAAAAATATGTTATTTTTTTTTTACCATAGCAATTTTTATTATTATTATTATTGGAAAATGAGATTTGAATTACGAGAGGAATGGGGGGATGAGAATTTATCCTTCATAAATCTAGCTTATAATTTCACTAGAATTTGTCCATGAAATTCTTTGAATGTTTGAGGATACTGGATTTTCGTGGAATCCACTAAAATCCAAGTTGAGGACGTCAAGATTTAATGGATTCCACAAAAATCCAAATTGAGGACACCTGAAATGTTATGAAATTCTAAATATCATTAAATTCCATTAAGTTCTATGGTTCCATTAAATTCTATGGTTGAGGACACCCCGTAAAAACAAATTAGGTTGAAAATTCATTATTTTACCAAAAACAAACTTACCAAAAATTAAATAAATTATGGAAATATTTCCAGCCACATTTCCTTTTCTCACTCTCATCTCACCAAACACACCATAAGGGCATTTTTGGAAAACAAATAGATAGTACCAGCAATTTTACTTTCCAAAAAGTAAACGTACAATTCTATGCAATAAACTGCCAACTCTCGTACACGTGGTAACTTATAGGAGCGAGTAGGGAGTCTCATTCAGACATGCACAAGTGGTTGTGATAATCAAGGGCCATGCATTGCTTTTTTCGTCTGCAGCAATCGAGACGGGTCGTGGCCAATCATGTGGCACGACCTTCCTTTTCTTTGCCATTCACTTATTTTTCATTTATAATATTTCTTTAAGGCCCCATATTTTTGCCAAAACTATAATAAGATCCTTAACTTTCTTTTGTTACAGAAAGGCAATAGTGTGAATAAATGTTATTGAATTTGACGATCAATTGTGGAGACAAATTCTATTTGGTTCTATAGTTTTTTATTTTTAAAAAGGCTTTACTCAGATTTTTAGTACTGGAAATTGAAGTTTGACACTTTAATTCTTTAATTAAAATCTGGTTTGTCCTTCAATAACGTTGATTTGATGGATGTTACTGAGTTTTATGAATTTAAATTAAGAAAACTTAAATCTTAAATGTAGAATTATTAATAAATGGAAGACCAGTAATATTTATAATTATTTGACCAAGAGACACAATTTGATTGACCGTATTTTAAGATGTGATTTTAATTACCGAAATATTAATATTCCATGGTAGTACATGATTATTAGTTAAACATATAATTCAATATCGAAACTTAATAAAGTCTCAAAACTGATTAGAAATATAAAATTTATAAGTTAATTATATTACACATTCAATTAATAGTTGGTAATAAATATTATATATCTACAATATGCTTTATTGTAATATATATTTTAAAAAAAAACCTTATACTGTAATTGGGCAAGAAACACTCTTCAATTTTGAGGTGATTACATATTTATAGTATTTTATAAATAAAATTCTGAAATAACGACCGAATCAATTCCTCAATGGCTCAATGTGAGAAATACATGAAAAAGATAAGTTCCTGTATGAACTTATTTTGAGGTGAATTAAATTGAAAATTTTGAATTGATGGACTGACGATGTATATAAAATCAATTATTAATCTATATAGGGGTTGTTAAAATTTTGAAATAAACTAATTAACAAGTCGAGTCAAATTAGTAGTACCTATTTTATATACAATTCATTTAGTTCTAAAACAAACAACCAATCATCAAATTTTTTTTAATTATATTTATTAATTTTAAGTATAATTAGTTAAAATCACTGAAACACATAAAGTTTGAAATATACTTTTTTTTTTTTTGAAAAAGTCTGAAATATACTTGATCCCTCAAGACCGGGGTTAAAATGAGTTTACCGAAACTTAAAAGACCCAAAAACCTAGTTATCGTAAACTTGTGCGGCCCCTATGCTACATCAGAATCCACGCTGTCATTCCCACCAGTCAACGTCTCGAGATTCTCCACGTCAGACGCCACATCACCACCTAAAACCAGTCAACGCCACGTCAACACACCAGTGGGACTCCAGTCCAAGATAACGGATATCTAGGGGTTGAATTGTCATTTCCAAAGGGACCTAATGCGTGGCATTTTCGTAGTTTTATTTCGCTCTAGTGTCATTTCCGACCCGCACTCCTTATTGTCCTTTTTTATCCCTCTCTCCACTTTCCCTGTCATCACACCCTCTCTCTCTCTCTCTCTCTCTCTCTCTCTCTATTTGCAGTTTCTCTCTTTTATGCGTTTTTGCTGCACATTACACAAAACGCATAATCACAGTGTTTTGTGTGGGTTGGAATTTTTCTGAGGGGTTTCGCAACTTCAAGGTAAAAATTGAACGAGTGATTTAAAGTTTGTTGTTGAAATCTGTCGTGAATTTTGTTAGGGTTTTTTGCTAAGACTTATCAGAAAGCGTTCCATTTCCATTTGTTAAACTTATATGGTTGGATCTTGTTGGATCTGGGGCTTTCGTACCTTGTTTTTATTAATACTGTAACTCATCGTGGGCTGTCAATTTTTTTGTCTTTGTTTCCTGTAGCGTTTTGTGGGTTTGTTTGGCGATGATGGTGGTCTGATCTTAGAATTTGATTTCGTGTGTTGCTGTTGTGTTTGTGGTGGTGGTGGTTTTTTTCTTTTTTTTTGGTAAGTTTGCTTCTCTTATTGGGTTTTTCTCCCTTTAATGATAACTGGCTTTTTATTTTTTTAAAAAAATCGAGAAAGTTCCATAAGGTTTTTCTTCGGGTGTTATTTTTGGGCTCTCCGTATTCGTTTGAGGTATTTATTTTTTTCTTTGGTAATCTCTCTTTTATGTGTATTTCGAGTTCTACTTTTGTCCTGCTATCAACTTATATGTTTGGACTTTTCTCAACATTACCACGTTTTTGGTGCTCTCTTATTTCATAGTTCTAAAACCTTTTTAAAATGGGTTTGCTGATAAGGGTGTGATTCTGAGTGAGATATAAATGCTGCATAATATTTTGGAGTCAGTGGTTTCCAAAGCACCTACCTTTATTTTGATTTTTAGATGATGCAGAATATGGATGGGCCTTCTAACCTGTTTATTGAATATAAACATATCTTATTTGTTTAAAAGTTAATTGACTGTTTACGAATATACTAGCCATTTTGTGTATCTTTTTTGCTTTCTTAAAAATTTGTTTGCCTTAATCTGAGCTTTTTCGGGTTGAAGTTAGTAATTGTAATTATGAAATTATCTATGGAGAAGTTTAATGTGTTATAGGTTGGCTGTTAAATTTTGGATTTGTGATCATGGCAGGCTAGATTGCAGTAATTTGAATTTTTTTAATTGGGTTTTTACATGTAAATATCCTTCTAGTTTTTTCCTTGTCACCTACAACGGGAGACTCATTGTGATTGTGCTCTTGCAAAAACCCCAAATGCATGCATTAAGATATAATATTCATATAGTTGCCTGTACCGTTTAGTGGTTTAATACCACATAAGAATGATTTGTAATTTTTCTTTGGGAGAGTATTAAGCATTGGCATTATTTTCCTTTTGGAGTTGATTTGGCTAGGTTTGCATATACTTGTTTCAACATCAACTAATCTTTTTTTTCTATTTGCATTTCTTTTTTGCACATTTTATACTTGTCTTGAAAGTTTACGTAGTGCTTTGAGTTGGGCCAAAGAAAGGGTTGTGTGCGATGGTTGTGCTTGTTTCGTTGGTACCAGTGGTTATGGTTTGTTCATGTGATCTAGGATGTCATTATTCTTCTAATTTATTTGGTTGTGTTTGCTCGTTTATTTCATCTATGAATTGATATTGTTGAATGACATTGATTTCTGGTGATTTTTTTGGTATAGTTGATACCATGGTGAGAAAGAGGCGAACTGATCTTCCTGGGGCTGGTGAGGGCTCAGAGTCTCAGGAAACTGGTGGAGGACGCGGTGGTGTACAGCGCCCACCTGCACAACAACAACCACAGCCTCAGCAGCCACTGCAGCGAGGAGGAAATCAGGGAGGAGGAAGAACCTGGGGGACCCCAGCGTGGAGGATATGGTGGCCGTGGTGGTGGAGGTGGCAGAACGTCTCCACAGCAATACTATGGTGGACCTCCTGAGTATCAGCAGGGTCGGGGTGGTCAGCAATATCAGCGAGGTGGTCCATCCCGTCGTGGCGCATATGTAGGTGGCCGCGAGGCCTCTTCTGGTGGCGGGCCATCTAGGCCACCAGCTCCCGAGCTGCACCAAGCTACCGAGTCTCCATATCAATCTGTGACAACTCAGCCAAAGCCATATGAGAGGCCAGAGACACTTGGAGGGGCTAGTTCTTCTTCCCAGGCACCTGAGCCGACGCAGATGGAAGTGTCTGAGCAAATCCAGCAACTTTCTATCCAGGAAGTGGCTCCAAGCCAAGAAATGCAACCTGCTTCAAGCAAGTCGGTGAGATTCCCTTTGAGGCCAGGCAAGGGTAGCTATGGTACCAGGTGTGTCGTGAAAGCCAACCACTTTTTCGCTGAGCTGCCGGACAAAGACTTGCATCAATATGATGTGAGTAGTTTATATTAAGCCATCTCTTTGATTTTATTTGCTTCTTTCGAGCATCTACTTCCTTACGTTTTGTTGTGTCTGCACATGATTGATTTGTCCTTTTTGTTTGGGTGAAAGGTTTCAATAACTCCTGAAGTCACATCCCGTGGAGTTAATCGAGCTGTGATGGAGCAGTTAGTGAAGTTATACAGGGAATCTCATCTGGGAAAGAGGCTTCCCGCCTATGATGGAAGAAAGAGTCTTTACACTGCTGGTCCTCTGCCTTTTGTGTCTAAGGAGTTTAGAATTACCCTTATCGATGAAGAAGATGGACCAGGCACTGCCAGGTTCTCATCCATACTCTCTCCGAGAAGTTGTTGTCTCCCATTTTGTTTGCATGAGATATTATATTTTGGACTTGTTTCTCATTGAGTTAATGGATTACTAAATTGTGTGCAGGCGTGAGAGGGAATTCAAGGTGGTCATCAAGTTTGCCGCACGTGCTGACTTGCATCATTTAGGCATGTTTTTACAGGGTAGGCAAGCTGATGCACCCCAAGAAGCTCTTCAGGTTTTGGACATAGTTCTGCGTGAACTTCCCACCTCTAGGTATGTTTTTTCCCTTGGCAATTTTATCATTCTTTCAAGATTTTCATCCCCCTTTTTGTACTGATCATTCTTTTCATTTCAGGTATTGTCCAGTTGGTCGTTCTTTCTATTCCCCTGATTTAGGTAGAAGGCAGCCTCTGGGTGAAGGCCTGGAAAGCTGGCGTGGTTTCTATCAGAGTATCCGCCCCACTCAGATGGGTTTGTCATTGAATATTGGTGAGCAAGCCTCTTCTTGGTTTTCCGAATTCAATCTTTATAGTAGTTTTTTTGTTAATCATAGGAGATTCTGTGTGATTTTTAGAATTAATCTTAAATAGTTCAATTTCATATATGAGAATTACTAGTTATTTTGGTACAGTGATCATGCCTTTTATTGTTAATGACAATGACTTTTGTTTCTTAAATCACTGTTCTTGATTGAGCAGATATGTCATCCACTGCTTTCATTGAGCCACTCCCGGTGATTGATTTTGTCACCCAGCTTCTGAATAGAGATGTTTCAGCTAGACCATTATCTGACGCTGACCGCGTGAAGGTTAGATCTTCATTCTTCAATTTAATTTTGTGTGTGTAATCGTTTATTTAGTACTTTGATATTATTCTTCAATTTCTTTTAAGTGGATTTTTGCACATTTTGAAAACTGAGAATTTGAGTAAGTTTTTGAGGTCATATGCTTGATTTGTTGTACATGACTGCTAGAGAACTGATGCTGTTTGGGTACTTTTTTAGGTCTGTTAAATATTATATTATATGTTATATATTCCCTGCTCTTATTCCAATCAAGCTGTTGTGGTTTGGCTGGCAATTTTTTTGTGTACTTGACTGGGCTTTTTTGATTCTCTTTGTGCTTTTATTAACATCATTTGAATTGTGACAGATCAAGAAAGCACTTAGAGGAGTAAAGGTAGAGGTTACTCATCGAGGGAACATGCGAAGGAAATATCGCATCTCTGGTTTGACGTCACAAGCAACACGAGAGCTAACGTAAGGGATCAATTACAGTTTGTTATTCTGTTACTGTCATGGCTTAAGAAAGCAAATACATTGAAACTAATAGTTGGGTCCCTTTAAGGGATCTGCAGTTTTAAATATCTTAAAACATTGTTCTGACCCAGTAACCGGAGCTGTCTTTAGTAATTCTCATGGCAGTATTGCTTACCCCACAGATAAAATCTTTATGGATTCATATTCTGAAATATGACTATGATATTGAGTGTTGTAGATTAGTTTTTTCTTTAGTGATACATAGTGCCAACAATCTAATGTTTTAGATCCTTCTGTGAATCTCTATGCTGACTGTCTGAGCTGATTCTGGTTGTGTTAGATTTCCGGTTGATGAAAGAGGCACAATGAAATCTGTAGTTGAATACTTTCAAGAAACCTATGGGTTTGTTATTCAACACACCCAATGGCCTTGTCTGCAAGTGGGAAATACTCAACGGCCAAACTACTTGCCAATGGAGGTCTGTCTACTGTCTTTGTGATTAATTGTTCAATATAGAAACCAAAATTACTAAATTTACTTTTTGAGTCATATAGGTGTGCAAGATAGTAGAGGGCCAGAGGTACTCTAAGAGGTTAAATGAGAGACAGATTACTGCACTCCTCAAAGTCACTTGCCAGCGTCCCCAGGAAAGAGAGTATGACATACTTCAGGTTGGTCTTGCTATGAAACTCTAGTATATATTGTGGTTGTTGTGATTTGATTGATGTGTTAGTTTTTCCGAATCCATGAGTGTTAGCGTGGTTGAGTTCAACATAATTTAAGTTTTTGTTGTATGTCGTATTTTCCAATTGCGTTCTTCTAGTAACGACACTTTTATCTTTTTTCAGACTGTACACCACAATGCATATGCTGATGACCCTTATGCTAAGGAGTTTGGAATAAAAATTAGTGCGAAGCTCGCACAGGTTGAAGCTCGTGTTCTACCTGCACCTTGGGTAATGAAAAAGCTCTAGATTCTGGTTTTTCTGAATTTTTACTACGTCTTTGTTATATAATTTCCATGTTTCTTTACAGCTGAAGTATCATGATTCGGGTCGTGAGAAGGACTGTCTTCCTCAAGTTGGGCAGTGGAATATGATGAACAAGGTACTTTTGTCTTCTAAAAGTTTATTCTCTTTAATTCATGTCAGAAGAAGATGTGCTAATTTTGTGTGTTTAAATATAATATAATTATGGATTGCAATACATGGGCAGATGGGAGTAAGAGTTGCCTGGGTGTTTAAAATATTTGTTAATTTGAGAGATTGTTAGCTGGTTTATTCTAACACTCGAATATTATATTTTACATTTTTGTCATATTGCAGACAGCAGGTCCATCTTTTTTACCTTTTTTTTTTTTTTTTTTAATGCTTGATGACTCAACTTTTTACTTGGCAATATGTGTATCTGTGGTTTAAACACCTGTTATTGATTCATGCAGAGGATGGTTAATGGTGGGACAGTGAACAATTGGATCTGTATTAACTTTGCCCGCAATGTTCAAGACAGTGTTGCACGTAGTTTCTGTCACGAGCTTGCCCAGATGTGCAGTACGTCTGGCATGGTAAAGATTGATCGACACGTGTTTATTGAAGTTGCTGTATTTGCCACTTCTGATATTATTTTTGTCTCATGCAGGCTTTTAATCCTGAACCTGTCCTGCCAGTTTTGAGTGGTCGCGCAGATCAGGTAGAAAGAGTTCTAAAAGCTAGGTTTCACGATGTGATGACAAAATTGCAGCCCCAGAAGAAGGAGCTCGACTTGCTTATTGTTGTATTGCCAGACAATAATGGCTCCTTTATGGTAAGAGATTGATTTCCAAAATATGTGCATGCACCAGAGATGTGACTGGATTAGATTTTTGTAGTTAATTCTTATTGTATTTTCTTCAGGTGATCTGAAGCGGATATGCGAAACGGATCTTGGCATTGTGTCCCAATGCTGTCTGCAGAAGCATGTTTACAGGATGAGCAAACAGTATCTCGCGAATGTAGCTTTGAAGATTAATGTGAAAGTTGGTGGGAGGAATACTGTGCTGGTTGATGCGCTCTCCAGGCGTATACCTCTTGTCAGTGATCGACCAACTATTATTTTTGGTGCTGATGTTACACATCCCCATCCTGGCGAGGATTCTAGCCCATCCATTGCTGCTGTAAATTTTCTACTACTTGAAATTAGATGCATGGATCCGTAGAGATGCTTTATGCCCTGTGCTTACTTATTTTGGCTGGAATTTCTTTTTCAGGTTGTTGCCTCACAGGATTGGCCAGAAGTCACAAAATATGCAGGCTTGGTCTGTGCTCAAGCCCATAGGCAGGAGCTCATCCAAGATTTGTATAAAACCTGGCAGGATCCAGTTAAGGGAACTATGCATGGTGGCATGATTAAGTACGGTTTCAAAAGTTAACTTTTATGCACGACTGACTGAAAGAAAATTCCCTTTAAATAGTTCTTGTTTCCTGTTTGTGGATATGGTGACTAGCTGAAACTATATACTTACTAATATGTGGTAACGAATGGTTGTCTTTATATAATTCAGGGAACTGCTTATTTCATTCCGTAGAGCAACTGGACAGAAACCACAGAGGATTATTTTCTATCGGTAATGTGTTGGACTATAATGTGTTCTTTGTCGCCTCCCTATTTATTACTCCTGCGTCGTCCTTTTCCTCCATCTCATAGACGGCTGTTGTGTTTATAGGGATGGTGTGAGTGAAGGGCAGTTTTATCAAGTTTTGCTTTATGAACTCGATGCTATTCGCAAGGTAATTATTTCTTCTGCGGGTCTTGGTATCTATTCTAGAATTAAGTTTATTGTCTTAAGGTTGTATCTGATGTCTTATACTCATCCAGGCATGTGCATCATTGGAGCCAAACTATCAGCCTACTGTTACCTTTGTTGTCGTTCAGAAACGTCATCATACTAGGTTGTTTGCTAATAACCACCATGACAGACATGCAGTTGATAGAAGCGGGAACATTCTGCCTGGTACATTACTTGATTCCGTGAAGCATTAATATTTGAGATAATTACAAAAAAATTATCCTTGAGGTTTAGCCTAATTACAAAAAAATCCCCTTATATTTCAAAATTACAAATATTTTGAGTAGCTGGAGTTTTTTTGTAAATTAAGCTAAACCACAGGTGTATTTTTTGTAATTTCCCCTTAATATTTCCGTTTTGGTTTTGGCCACTGAAAATGTCTTCTTGCGATTGTTTACAGGCACTGTTGTAGATTCAAAGATCTGCCACCCAACTGAGTTTGATTTCTACCTCTGCAGCCATGCGGGGATACAGGTACATCTTCATATACCTTTCCTTGATAAGATCTAATCGTGGTTTCACTTTGTATGCATCCATTATGATATACTCTTATCCAACTCTAGGGGACTAGCCGTCCGGCTCATTACCATGTGCTGTGGGATGAAAACAAATTTACAGCTGATGCTCTTCAGAGTCTTACTAATAACCTTTGCTACACGTAAGCTACTGCTCAATCTTCTTTGTGAGTTCTTCCGTTATATTTGCTAATCAATTTTATTTTTGATTTGCAGATACGCCAGGTGCACACGCTCCGTTTCAATTGGTATGCATTTTTTGATGTGCTGATTTGTTTTTTTGCATTCCACTTAGGGTTAATTACAAAAACTACCATTGAGGTTTAGCTTAATTACCAGAAAACCCAATTATTGTTCAGAATTACAAATACTTCCTTTGACATTTGTTTCTATTTTACAAACTGCACCCTCAAGAGGGGTGTATTTGTTAGGTAAGCACAAAAAACGCAAGGGGTTGTTTGTAGCACTTTAAGGGGTATTTGCAATTTTGAAAGATAACTGGAGTTTTCTGTAAACACCACCCCTTTGGTTTAGCTTAATTACAAAAGGACCCAATTATCTTTCAGAATTACAAATACTTCCTCGACATTTGTTTCCATTTTACAAACTGCACCCTCAAGAGGGGTGTATTTGTTAGGTTAACACAAAAACCTCAAGGGGGTGTTTGTAGCACTTAGACGGGTATTTGCAATTTTCAAAGACGACTGGAGTTTCTGTAATTAGGCTAAACCTTGGGATAGTTTTTGTAATTATCCCTTCCACCAAACCTAATTCGATTCTTCAAATTGATAACCCATTTTTCTTTTGATTGCTGGCAGTGCCTCCTGCATATTATGCACATTTGGCTGCTTTCCGTGCTCGTTTCTACATGGAGCCAGAAACATCGGATAGTGGCTCAATGACAAGCAGTGCAGTTACTGGTCGTGGTGTTGGAGGCATAAGGAGTACAAGGGTTCCGGGGGCTAATGCTGCTGTGAGACCCCTCCCTCAGCTTAGGGACAATGTTAAAAGGGTAATGTTCTACTGTTAAAAGGTTGTTTTGGTGGGGTCACAAGCATGCGAACTTGGTAGGTAAGCTAATGGGATGAATTTGATCATCTTTTTTGCTGCCGAGGCTCGGGGGCTTTATTTGCATCTTTGTGGATTGTTAGGCTGTAATAAATTAAGAGTTTGGATACTTGTATCTGGGGATGCTGCTATTTATTATTAGGTGAATCATTGGTGTGCTGCTGATATTTTTCTGAACTATTATCGATTGATGACATTTTATTATTTTTCTGGCGTGGCGGGTTGTGTTTCTTTTATTAGTTCAATCTGCGTATGATGATATATCGATTGGGAGTGATGATATGCTAAGAGGGTGTTTGGCTGAGCTTATTTAGAAGATCTTATGAGCTTAATAGGATGCTAGATCTTATTTTGAATATAAGATGTTCTAGTGTTTGGATGTAATAAGTTAAAAAGCTTATAAAATGTTAGTAATTACAATTTTGTAATTAAAATGGTTAGCCAAGGAGCCGGAGTATCTTAAAATAAGATATTGTCTTGAAAATAAGTCTGAATTTTCCACTTTGTTTCAAAAACAGTTTATGAGCTCTTATTTAAGAGCTTGTAAGATTTTTTTAAAAATAAAATAATAGCGTATACTTTTTAAAAGCTTATTAGGTCTCAAATGTTTTGAAGAGGTTAAAAGTTCTGCCAAACACTATCTAAATGTTATGAGTCATTGCATTCTGTAGTTATTCTGGCTTTGTTTGGCGTGGTTGCCTGTGAAATTGGCTACATGTGATATTAATAAGCTTGTGTTCACTACTGCATTCCATAATGGGAAAACCGCTGGTTAGGATTGTCTGCCCCTATCAGGTACATACAAGTGATATATCTGCCTTGACAATAATTTTTTGGATAATTACAAACATATCCTTGAGGTTTAACTTAATTACAAAAATAATAATAAACAAATTAGTAATATTTCAAAAATTACAAATATCTCTGACATTTATTTCTTTTATAAATACCTTCAAGAGTGAGCATTTGTAACACTATAAGGGCATTTATAATTTAAAAATATAACTGGAGTTTTTAATAATTAGACTATATCTCAGGGGTGTTTTTGTGATTATCCCATAATTTCATATTGCGTTCTTGCCGCAGACAACTAACAATGGCAGCTCAGATGAGTAGAAATCGGGTTCACTCAATCGCAGTGTCCGTACGACATATATAGTTGAATACCCATAATTGCATTTTTCTTTTTGTGTATACAATAAGCAGGCTATTACTATAAAAAAAAATCGAGTTATCGTTTCTTTTTGGTATTTTATCTAACGTATCTGAGAATGTTAGAGGAAAAATATATTGATTTGATTTTACGACAACATTATGAGGTTTTCACTTCCTTTCTTGCAAATTTATCCCACTTCAATTGGGAAAAAGGAAAAGGATTAATGCACAGATAGTTTAAATCCAAAGCATTTGATGTTAAAAAAGATGGAGAAAACAAAGGCGTTTAAAATAAAAAAAGAAGCTGCATTTGCAGCAAAATTAGAAAAATAAAAGTTATTCATACAGGTCTCACCTTACAGAGCCAAATTACAAAAACCTGAAAAAACGTACGTCTTAAACCAACAGGATATTACTCAGATCCAATTGTGTTCTGGTCAGTGTAGCCACCTATGAATTCAGAAGTTGTCCAATGAGCTGCTCGGAAAATAATCACAATTGGCAGCCATCCTTCAAGATCTTCACTATCCCTCGATTAAAAGCGGCCTATAAAATTAAAAAAAAAAAAAAAACAGGAGCAGCAACTCTCGAAGACAAGAAAGTTGTCATTCTAGGCACAGTTGTTGCCATTCCTCGAACCATTTGCATGGTTGAATGTAAGAATTCCATTCTTTCCAAGAAATGGCAAAAACTCAAACTGTCCAAGAAAATCGACTCCCTTTGCTGAATGTCTGATGCAAGTTAACGTGTTAAAAGTAACATTTGTGTGCTATGAGCAAACACGGGCTCGCTGACTCTCCCGTCCCTGTATAAATGAAAAAGATGACTTATCATCCCTTTCTGCCAAACAACGCTTATATGGAACAAAACCTTTTCCGGTTTTCTTGTTCCCAGAATTCGACGGCGGATGTTTTGAGTCAACTACATCACTATTTCGGTTATCAGCATCGACTTCGCAGATCGATCCACTGTTTGAACCGACGAAAGATCCTGATATTTGAATCTCTTCATCATTTAATCCTTCTTGGGGAGAATTTTCGACATTTTCTGCAGCTGTATTATTGCCGGATGAGGAATAAGGGTAGTAAACTGGACCATGGTACCAAGTAAACCAAGGCAAACTAAATATGTTGACGTGCAGTGGATGCAGAGGTAAACAGGGAGGAGTTGCACTGTTTGAAACTAATCCAGATACTTCTGAATCAAAGTTTAATACTTTGCCATTATTATTTTCAGACATCTGATTGATAACACCAGGCAGTACTGATTCAGAGTTCTCCACAACTTCTGAAGACAGTTTTGAAGTATCTCCTAGAACAACTGTCTTTCCAAATAGTTTAATACCTGTATGAGGTTTTCCAGCACATGGAGAAGATTCTGTCTCCTGAGGAAACAACTTAAATTTCTGCAAACACACAAAAAGCCAAAACGAAAGAAGAAAAAAAATATCAATCCATCTGCAAGATTCCAAATCAGATTTAGTTGCCGGAGAGATGAAAATAATAGGATACATACCATGGTGGATTTAGTTTCCGGGGTTGAAGCAGAAGATGCTTTCATCGATATATGTAAACCATCTTCCTCTTTAGAAGATATGTTTGATGTCGCATATTCCTTATCATTCTCAGTCAACAATTTGGCAGAAAGAGCATCATCGGTCGCACATGAGGCTGGTGACAGGCGAGATTTGTGCATCTCGGCAACTTTTGATTCTAAATTAGTAGAACCATTAGCTGACAAAACTGAAGTTGGAGAGTAATTCTCCCTTTCGAACGGATACATCGGTCAACCCTTCTGCTTGATGTGAGAACACAAC
Source organism: Rehmannia glutinosa (assembly GCA_016081115.2). Classification (NCBI taxonomy): domain Eukaryota; kingdom Viridiplantae; phylum Streptophyta; class Magnoliopsida; order Lamiales; family Orobanchaceae; genus Rehmannia; species Rehmannia glutinosa. The sequence goes on along the minus strand of JABTTQ020002517.1, from coordinate 271,996 downwards.
TTCTGCATTAGCCGAATCAACTGTTTTACGAGGGTAAGGATGTAAAGGTTTCTTTTTTGGCCGAGGAGGAGGGATCTCAATCGGATTCAAAGATCCTTCACCATCAATGCATGAATCCTTAGTGACCTTAGCAAAGAACTTTTGGGCGTGACTCGGTTTGAATGGCAGTCTTGGTGCCCACGTGTCCTGCACAGCAACAAAACCTTTATATTAAGGATTTTAAATTTCAAAGCAAGGGTTAACTGCAAAAATTACTCTTGATGTTCAGTCTAATTACAAAAAATCCCAGTTATCTTTGGAAATTACAAATATGCCATTAATATTTGTTTCTATTTTACAAATTGCACCTATTGAGGGGTACTTGTTAAGTAAATACAAACAACATACCTTAACGGGGGGTTTTTGTAATTCTGAAAGATAACTGGATTATTTTGTAATTAGGTTTAAACCTCAGGATAGTTTTTTAATTTACGCTAAAAGCAATGTACGATAGAATAAACCAAAGCTGGAACAAGACCTTCATATTAGATCTTTTTCTGGTGTAGAACAACCCTATACCACACTCACCTTCTATTTGGCGCCATGCACGGCCATATAGCTTCAGAGCTTCAACAAACCTTTGGTGTTCTTCCTCTGTCCATCTTTCTCTCTGTTTCGTAATGGTATAGGGTTTTCTCACCTAATATAGATAATAAATGAACATCTATATTATGTGGAGATGACAAAAAACATGGATGTAATATATCTGACATGACAAAAACATCGATGTAATCTTCATGGAAAGATTGAAACCTTAGGTGCATAGCCATTTCCATCAGAGGATAAGGCTTTAGATTGATTAGCCACAGGCTCGACTTGCGAGCTAACCATAACAGAGGCCTCCGGGTAAGCAAGTTCAGTTTGATCCTGCAGATCAAAGACAGAACAATAAGAGAGGATGTTATAATGGGATTTTTCTGAATTATTCAATTAAATTGACTCTAATTCATTCCACTACTAAAACTTTAATTATACCCCACAAGCAGAAATTCAGTAAATATAATTTTTCCCAGGAAATTTTGCCCCTCAATATTTCTACCTCAGGATGCAACAACTTCTCTGTTATTAGATATTATATATTAGCTTTTACTTGAGGTGAACATTCAATATGGTATTCACGTCAAGCCAATCAAGAAGTCCTAGGTTCAAATCTCACTACCTGCACAAGTGGGGGCGTGCTTAACATTAAAATTAAACCTGTGTCGTCTCTAATACTATTCATCCCTCTTCTTTCCAAAGAATAGAACTCCTACCCAACATAAACTTAACAATAGAACATATTCAAATGCTACTAAATGCCTAAATCCACTAAACTGCCAACAACATTGAGTCAAAACCAACTGAATGAATTTCTGGGGGCAAACAACAAAATTTCTACAATTTCAGGTTAATCAGCTAAGCTTCTGCAGTGACTGAAATCACACTAGGAAACATAATTAACCAAACTTCCAAGTTCCAAGCATCGGCATGGACAGAAAGTTAAACTATATTTTCAGTGGTAATAACAAATCTTAAAACTTAGTGTTCAAATGTAGCTACAACAAATTGGTATAACTGAAGATCCTTTTAAATTTCTTGGATGGATGATGCAGACGGAAACGTAACAAGAAATACCGGAAGTGTTGAATAAAGCAATATAATTCTCAAAAGAACATGTATTGCAAAGAGAATAATCTCAAACTTAATAATATTCAACCTCCCTAAAACTAACAAAATAACAAATATTTATAGGATTAAAATCCTACCACAATAAAACTCCTAACTTGACTAGGAAACTTAAAAGATAAACTCAAATAGAATACTAAACAAATCACTATCTAAAATATAAGATATTCTAAAATCCTAAAATATAATAAACTAGATATTATCTCCATCAATGGAGCTGACGAGAAACTTACTTACTGAATTTACTATACAGAAGCCTACATCATTAAATTTCAATAGTCCCTTTCCATTGTATAATTCAGCATCAGCTAGAAGGAAAACATACTCTAAACCAGAACCCAATAAAAACAAATTATTTTCTTCCTTCATAAATAATTATATACTTCTACGTTCTGTAAGCACAAATCTGAATATAGATCAATAATTAAGCAGTTCACCACTTGACCCAAGCAAATAAACGTATATAAAAGCATAAATTACTCATACGAAAGTAAAATAATCCCAAAATAGAAAATAGGGTTTCAAAGAAAACACACACCTTAGCTTCAGCAACCATAGCTCCAAAAACCACTGATACAAGAAAATCAAAATGGGCAAATGAAAAATTATTTCAAGAAAGACCCAAAAAGCTGAGCTAAAAAATTCCCCAGAATAAACGGCTCCCCACACTTCTCCGTGGTATAAACAGTTTGAGAAATGTGAAAAGCCACCAAATAAGAATCAACGACGCAAAACAGAAAGAAATTATGAAGGAGAGAGAGGAGAACAGTTGTGTGAATGGTGTATAAATGGAGATGAAAGGGGAAAAATAGGAAACAGCGATCGCCACATAGGATTTAATTTTATAAATATTATTATATCCTTATCTGTAAATTTTAAAGTAATAAATAAATTTATCCAATAAAATAGTAATAGAAAGCTCCAGAAGAAGGTAGGAAGAGCAAAGGATCTTTGGTGGTGGGGCTGTGGGAGTTCTTGTGGCTCAAAACTTTTATGGGCCCACGCCACGTGTCCCTTGTGTGCTATGTCTCCCAATCTTTTTCTCAGTTTTCCAACAATTGTCATCTTTCTCTATTAAAAAAAAAAAAGAAATTAGAAGAGGGGCTAATCTGCAATTTTAATCTGTAACTATAGTGATTGGAAATAATGATCATATAGAAATCACATCTTGCAAAACAATCAATCTTGTGTTCAAAATACTCCCGATTTCAGTTTTTTTACTACAAAAATTGGAAATTTGCCCGTAAAATCCGAGTGTTCACATTTCCAGTCAAACACTTTGATGTGTAAATTAATTTCTTACGTGGACATTCTACAAATAAAAAGAGTAAATTTGTAAATGAATTAAGCGCCGTAAAATATTCGGGCTCGAGTTTGTTAAATGAGACTCGTTAAAATAAATGAACTAAATTCAAACTTAGAGATATTCGGTTCGTTAATTTCGTATAAATTAAACTAATAATTTGACTTTAATTTTAATTTTTCATATTTTTACTTATGATAATATAAAAATATTTCAATAAACTTATTTGTTTGAATAACATTATAATAAGTTTTAGTAACTAAATTATGCATTTTAGATATATATAATTTTATTTTTGTAATAAATTGAAGAATATTTTAATTTATAATTAATATTTAATAAATTCATTTAGACTCGATTACAATTTAGCCTTAGAAGGTAGTAGAAAGGAGTCTGTTATTGTGTTAATTTCTCTCTTTATCTTTATCTCTAAGACAAGAACACTTGTCAAGATTTTCCGTGGAAGATATTGAACCAACCAACTACAAGCAAGCCCCACCAGATATGTATTTAATATAATATCTTTTTCCTCAATGGGAAAGGGTTGTGGGCAGATATTATTATTGTGATTTTGCTTGCTTGGCAACAGTTTATTTTTCTTCTTGATCATTCATTTATTGCACGTCTCTAATTTGTGGCTCAAAATAGATCTGGGATTTTTTTGACCCCCACCCAACTTGTTCATGTAATAAAAGCTGGCCACGAGCTCAACAAGGAGAGGCTTTATTGATGAATTCTTGGTACAAGTTCTACTGCACTTTTACACCTACTTATCTAGTCAACTTCTTGTGTGTATTGCTAATAGAGCCGGCCTGATCTGGGCTACATTTATATAAACCCGAAATAGTTCGGGCCTATGCCTGAAGCCCGAGTGGTCCGATTATATTTAAGCATAGACATGGAATTTGGATTGGTGTAACGCCTAGAATTTCTTTAATAAAAATAAACAAGATACTCCTAATTTTAACGACGATGAAAAATACATGGATAATTTAAAAATAAAATTTAACTAAGTCAATTGTAAAGAGAAGCAAAATATTTTATAAATAAAAATCTTACCATCGTCGCGATTCTATCAATTTCAAATAAACTGAATAAAACTAACAACTTAAAAGAAGTAAATAGTTCGACATTTTTTTTTTATTAAAATAAACTAAACATTCATAAATAAATCTTTAGGCCTTGTCATCATATCCACCTCTTGTTAGCCATCTCCTCTCCTTCACCGAAAAGTTTGTTATATGTGGGGTGAGCGACACAAATTTCGATGGAGTATAAATTGTCCAAGCTAAATACACGATATCTCACATAGGCATGCAAATACAATCCAATAGGACATAAAGCATAGATCTTTTGAAAACCGTAGACATAGACATGGGTAGCACTGCAGGGTTCCACCTGGGGATACATCGACCCCTCTTCTTGAGTCGCGGCTCATGGGGCCTAAGAATCGTATCTTCGTATTAAATGCGCAAAATAATCTAAGTTTAACAAGACAATAAAGTTTAAAAACAAACCCCACCTTGAAAACGTGGCTTGAAAATAAGTAGAACTTAAATGTGTTGGATCTGTGACGTCCTAATCCTTTCGATAAGTCACCTAACAATAGAAACATAATTCTAGTCAAAACCTCGAATATTCTAAACTTAAAACTTAGGAAAATAATAATTCAAAAATCCTAATTTAGGGGCTTAAGGAAAATATAAGATAAGGTTTAAGGACAATTTGGAAGTGATGGTTATCTTTTGGAATTTGTATATAAACTGGAGTGATAGTCGATAGAGATTAATTTTGAAACAATTGAATCTGAAAGAGTAATATCGTAATTCTGGGATAATTGGGAATTAAATCTCAAATTGCAAGTAAGATCTCAACTCCCCAAAATCAATGGCAGTAAACATCCCCTTCATCCTTTTTCTTTCTTCCCTTGATATATTTTGTTTTCTTCCTGCTCCCTCTCTATTTTTCCATTTCTCTATATTTTTCTTTCCTTTTTCCTTTCTCACCCTTTTTGACAACTAAGCCCAGCCCTCTTTTTTTCCTTTTCTTCCTCCTTTTTCCTTAAACCCATCTCAGTTTTCTTTTCTTTTTCTCATCTCCTATTTTCATTTCTTTCGACAGCACCCCCACATCCCACCATCTCTTTTTCTGTTTCTTGTTTTCGCGAACGACAATCCACCTCCTCCCTCAAATATATGTATGTATATATATTTTTTGTTAATCTCTGTTTCAATTTCAACGGCTCAACCCCAACCCTTGATCCTTATTTTTTTCTTCTTTCTTACTCCCGCACGCACAACCCGGCGGATGGCGGCGAGGCTCGACGGCAACAGGCAGGTTAGCTTCGGGCTAGGATTCTTGGTTTCGGGCTGAATCGGAGAAGTACAAATCGATTTCGGGCTGGTTCGAGAAATTTTGCCGCGGTTGCTGTGTTCGGGATTTGCTGGCTTTTCTCGGGTTTTAGATTCAATTTCGGTTGTCGGGGAATTCGTGGGTGGTCATTCGGTTTGTGATTGCTTGGGCGGGCTGGTTTAATTGGATTTCCTGGTGAGATTTGTGGCTCCAAGTGGTTCAGCGTGTGACATACGGTGGAATAGAAAACAAAGAGGCTGTAACTTTTTTTTCTTTTTGAAGTCTGATTCTGGTTGCAATAGCAGAGATCGAGATTAGCAGGAATGAAATATAATTAGGGTTGTGGGTTAGTATTTATAGGTTTAATAATAGATAAGAGTCCTATTCTAAAGAAAATTGGATGATATTTATCAATTAGGATTCTTAATCTAATAAGATAAGAGAAGATGAATTTTGACGGATTGAAAAACAATAGAAATCGTGTATATCCAAAAATTTTGGAATACTACTTGGAGTGGGACTTGTGAATAGGCTAGATTGGGCTTGGGTAATGAAATTGGAATGGGCTGGACTTAAAATTTGGACTTGGGTAAATAGACATTTGACTGGAGAATTGGGCTTGGATTTTGAAAATATAAATTAGCCCCTAAATAAACCAACTCTAATCTATTAATATCACAATCTTAATAAAAGGGCTAAATAAAATCTCGGATATTACATACTATCCACCTTAAAAATAATTTCGTCCTCGAAATTTAGTCAGCTTAATTATTAAATCCAATAATATCTAAATATATTGCTAGGATCTCATCCTTCAATTCCCAAGTTGGCTCGTCTGGTCATCTCAATTCTTGTTATAAGCAAAATCCACTAAAGGTAAATATGTCTCCAAAGTACCCCTGAAATCCAAAATACATGCCCCTTAGAATTCTATTGTCATTTCAGTTTGTCCATCCGTCTATAGATGGTGTAGTCCACTAAAATTTAACCTTATTCCCATGTATTATTGCAAGTTTCTCCAATATATTCAAAGTTAACTAGTATCTCCCTGATAGTCTCGCTATTTCTCTTGTGTACGGTATCCAATGTGCTTAACTTAGTATCACAGTTCTTCCTTAATTACAATCAAAATTCCTTTGTAGGCTAATGCACCATTAGCAACCATAAAAATCTATTGAGGTCTGCAATTAGATCATGGTTTCTTATCTTGCCTAAAACTTATATGCCACTTGTATCTCATTAAATCTTATTTCTAAGTACAAGTCGTTCACATATTGTTGCAATAATTTCAATCCACAAGAAGGTATGACAACCACTATTATCAACTTAGCAAACTTTGTCACTAATTTATTCTTGTTCTATGGGTAACTTGGTCAATTTTTCTTTAAGTTCTCACAAATTCTCCTCACACTTCTCTGTCAACTGAAACTTCTCAAATTTCCTCGTCAAACTAGTCGTTGGTATTGTCATATCCCAAAAATTATTCTATAAACCTTATGTAATACATCGAGAGTCATAGGAAACTCCAAACTTCGTTCGCAATCATAGACGCCATTATTAACAACTTCGAGTTTAACCAGGTAGGCTTAAATTCCTCATGAACAAATATTACACAGTCCTAACTACAATTTAAACTCATTAAAACTCGATGGGTGATATCGAGACCTCAAATAGATCCTAAATAAGACACTAGATCCTTTAAGTAATCAAATGAATCATTTATTCTTAGCATTGGGTACTTGTTTTGTAATCCATAAATTCTCCATATAATAAATATACTCCATATATCCATCTTATCTTAACAACCATGATTAGCTCTCCTCGTGGTGATACTCTAAGTCGGATAAATCCTTTTAACAAATAATTCTTGTAATTTCACAGTCTAATCCCTTCAACATCATCCTATGGGGTCAATTTGATCTTCTTGGTGTTGTCCCAAGTAAAAGTCGATAATGGATTCTATTTGTCTATCCAATGGACTCCCAAATAAAAGTTCCTAAAAATATATTTCATAGCCTCGAAAAATTAGCATATTGACCATTTTCAAAACAAAGATTGGGAACCCTCTTGCACTAACCAAATGCTCGACAATTTCAATTCTTAAATTTTCCGTTGCTTTCTTTCCCGACACTAGTGGTACGATCTAGTCCTTGCTCCGTAGAAAAACAAACTCATATTATTAATGCATCGAACACTATCTCCTTATGGAATTCTCTATACTTTCTCGACTCTTTACTAAACTAGTCAATGCCTAAGATCACATCAAAATTGTCCCTTCATATAAATAAATTTCTAAATCCAATCCACTAACTTTCGGTTTCACGACTTTAGACATCCAAACAATAACTATTATCTTTCCAAAAAAAAAAAAAATACTAACATCATAACCATCCCAATGTATTATCATTAACACTTAAATAAAATGAACATGGCGTAAATCATGAATATATTCAACTCTAAAGCTACTAAGGTCCATCCAAAATCTATGTTGCTAGTACTCTCTACATAAATAGTCAATCCTAACATTCTAGATCGTCTATTATTTGAATAAATTCGTAATGAACCTTATGTATTCTATTACAATGTCCTCTTGGGTCCTCTGAGTTTGTATTATTCTCTATACCTCTCTATAGAATTCATCAATATCTTGCAACATTCAATAGTCATATTCTATCTTATGTGCTATGCATCCGTGAAATATAGTTTGCTCATCTTTTTTTTTTCTCAATAGAAATCATGTAATTTGTCAATAAAGAAAAGAGCGATGCGATGCAATAGCAATAAGCAGAGCAATAAGCGTAGTAGAAGTAGCAATTGAACCTTTGAAAATTTAACCGTGCACTTGGCTTTGGAGTTGGCGTGGCATAGCGGTGGTGGATTCATAGACTCCTTTCATTTATTTAAAAAAATTCTATTTCATTTATCGTAGTAGTACACACACGAAAGTTACACGTATTTATTTGCAAGTCTACGAAAGGTAGACCCGCACCGATACCACCTTGTAACGCCCCTAGAATTTCTTTAATAAAAATAAACAAGCATACTCCTAATTTTAACGATGAAAAATGACATGGATAATTTAAAAATAAAATTTAACTAAGTCAATTGTAGCGGAAGCAAAATATTTTATAAATAAAAATCTTACCATCGTCTGATTCTATCAATTTCAAATAAACTGGAATAAAACTAACAACTTAAAAGAAGTAAATAGTTCGACATTTTTTTTTAAAATAAACTAAACATTCATAAATAAATCTTTAGGCCTTGTCATATCCACCGCTCTTAGCCAGCACCATCTCCTTCACCTGAAAAGTTTGTTATATGTGGGGTGAGCGACACACATTTCGATGGAGTATAAATTGTCCAAGCTAAATACACGGATATCTCACATAGGCATGCAAATACAATCCAATAGGACATAGCATAGATCTTTTGAAAAACCGTAGACATAGACATGGGTAGCACTGCAGGGGTTCCACCTGAGGGATACATCGACCCCGGACCTCTTGAGTCCCTGGCTCATGGGGCCTAAGAATCGTATCTACGTATTAAAAAAAATAATCTAAGTTTAACAAGGACAATAAAGTTTAAAAACAAACCCCACCTTGAAAACGTGGGCTTGAAAATAAGTAGAACTTAAATGTGTTGGATCTGCAAAGACGCCTAATCCTCGCCGATAAGTCACCTAACAATAGAAACATAATTCTAGTCAAAACCTCGAATATTCTAAACTTAAAACTTAGGAAAATAATAATTCAAAAATCCTAATTTAGGGGCTTAAGGAAAATATAAGATAAGGTTTAAGGACAATTTGGAAGTGATGGTTATCTTTTGGAATTTGTATATAAACTGGAGTGATAGTCGATAGAGATTAATTTTGAAACAATTGAATCTGAAAGAGTAATATCGTAATTCTGGGATAATTGGGAATTAAATCTCAAATTGCAAGTAAGATCTCAACTCCCCAAAATCAATGGCAGTAAACATCCCCTTCATCCTTTTTCTTTCTTCCCTTGATATATTTTGTTTTCTTCCTGCTCCCTCTCTATTTTTCCATTTCTCTATATTTTTCTTTCCTTTTTCCTTTCTCACCCTTTTTGACAACTAAGCCCAGCCCTCTTTTTTTTTCCTTTTCTTCCTCCTTTTTCCTTAAACCCATCTCAGTTTTCTTTTCTTTTTCTCATCTCCTATTTTCATTTCTTTCGACAGCACCCCCACATCCCACCATCTCTTTTTCTGTTTCTTGTTTTCGCGAACGACAATCCACCTCCTCCCTCAAATATATGTATGTATATATATTTTTGTTAATCTCTGTTTCAATTTCAACGGCTCCACCCCAACCCTTGATCCTTATTTTTTTTTCTTCTTTCTTACTCCCGCACGCACAACCCGGCGGATGGCGGCGAGGCTCGGCGGCAACAGGCAGGTTAGCTTCGGGCTTAGGATTCTTGGTTTTGGGCTGAATCGGAGAAGTACAAGTCGATTTCGGGCTGGTTCGGGAATTTTTGCCGCGGTGGCTGTGTTCGGGATTTGCTGGGTTTTCTCGGGTTTTAGATTCAATTTCGGTTGTCGGGGAATTCGTGGGTGGTCATTCGGTTTGTGATTGCTTGGGCGGGCTGGTTTAATTGGATTTCCCGGTGAGATTTGTGGCTCGGGTGGTTCGGCGTGTGACATACGGTGGAATAGAAAACAAAGAGGCTGTAACTTTTTTTTTTTTGAAGTCTGATTCTGGTTGCAATAGCAGAGATCGAGATTAGCAGGAATGAAATATAATTAGGATTGTGGGTTAGTATTTATAGGTTTAATAATAGATAAGAGTCCTATTCTAAAGAAAATTGGATGATATTTATCAATTAGGATTCTTAATCTAATAAGATAAGAGAAGATGAATTTTGACGGATTGAAAAACAATAGAAATCGTGTATATCCAAAAATTTTGGAATACTACTTGGAGTGGGACTTGTGAATAGGCTAGATTGGGCTTGGGTAATGAAATTGGAATGGGCTGACTTAAAATTTGAACTTGGTAAATAGGCGTTTGACCTTAGAATTGGGCTTGGATTTTGAAAATATAAATTAGCCCTAAATAAACCAATTCTAATATATTAATATCACAATCTTAATAAAAGGACTAAATAAAATCTCGGATATTACAATTGGGCCAAAGGAAAATAGTGGTCCAAGCATTTTCTACCCCGACTGACCAACTCAATTTTTTTCACTTGGCCCGATGGGCTAGGGTTGCGTTGGCCATTGGCAGCTCTAATTGCAAAATTGATTGATCTATAATTGCAAGTGTTTATTATATTATATCAAATGTTAATATATTAAATTAATCATTATGTACTGAAAGATAAACAATAATAAATAAATAAATATCCAGCCAAAAAAACACATCTAATAGAGTTCAGAAAATCTACATAAATATAAATAATCAAATACCAAGTTCAAGCTTTTCGAAAAAAAAAGGTTATGAACCTGTCATTTTCCCGATTGATCCAATTTTATATGGTTAAAGATGATTCAACCGAATTTTCAATTATTTATAACCAAACGAATTGGACCACCGACTCACTATTAAACCGGCAATCCAATCCGATCCGGTTTTCATTACAAATACTAATAACGCCAAATATCATATCTTAAAGCCATGTGGTCCAGCTGTTAATCAGCTTCATAGATAGAAAGTAAAATAAAACATCAAACTCAAAGTACTATACTACTATTTCAGGTAAAAGTAGCATCAAATTTATGGTCCTCATATCTATTCTCTGCGCCATTATAGATTTCTTACTATGTCCTAGCGCGCAGTACTAGAGCATCATAAATTCAACAGATCAGATATTTTCTCCAACAATTAAAATGATACATGTCAAAGGAGACCACACTCAAAGCTCTATTTTGTCCAACAATTAAAATGATACATGTCAAAGGAGACCACACTCAAAAACTAGAGCTAACAATTTCGAGGCGGCCCGAGAATAGGACTATGTTTAGGCATGAAATAAGATCTAATCTGGGCCAAGGATCTGGGTGATCCTAATGAAATTTGGCCCGACCAACCGACCCAATTTTCTATGTTGGCCCGATGGGCCCGGGCCGAGCTGGCCCCACTCGATCATTGCTAGCTCTACTCAATTCTTATTTCTATTTTTTCAAATGAATTGGGAGGAATAGAGGGAAAGGGATAAATACGAAAAGAAACTAAAAAATGCTCAGGTTCGAACCTGATCAACACCATTATAAAAAGGGTGAAAGACACCACTTTAGCTACAAAGCTCACCGTGACTACTAGTGATGTCAACGGGTAGGATACCCACCCATTTAGGAGTATCCGTACCGAAACTCTATAATATTAATTATTTTTCTGTGTTTGGGCATGAAGGAAATGTTTGTATTAATTTTCCTATCATAAGAAAATAGTTGTTTTGCAATCTGAACTTTGACTATTTTTACACTTTGAAACCTAAACTATTTTTCTTTTCAACTTACAACCTAAATTTTGTGGAATTTTCATTTTGCAACTCCCGGCTAGCTGGAGTTGGAATATTTAAATTTCGGCTTGCCAGAGTTTGCAAAGTAAAAAATTCTTAAAGTTTAGGTGGTTGTTAAATCCAAAGTGAAGGAAAGAAAATTCCAGGTCGGTGATCTAGTCTTGAAGAAGGTCACCGGAGGTGATCCTGGTCTAAGGCTGACCTGGGAAGGCCCCTACAGAATCAGCAAAGTTTTGCAGAATAGAGCATACAAGCTTGAATACCTAAATGTAGAAAAATTCAATCATCCCTGGAATTTAATTTACTTGAAAATACATTATCAATAAAACGCATGTTCTCGGCCTAGCACCGAGCAAGTTACCTGGCATTTTTCATATTATATCATATTGACATCGACCTAGCTCTGAGCAAATTACTTAATAATTTTCTAATATATCATACTGGCCTCGGCCTAGCTCCGAGCAAATTACTTAACAGTTTTTTTTGTTACATCATATTAATCTCGGCCTAGCACAAGCACACCAAAATAAGCATGTTGACCTAGTACCAAACACATGACAAAAATTCTTAAATAAATACAATTCCAAAGAAGCACGAGATGATCCTAGAAAAAAAATTTCATTAAGGGACAAAATATTTACAAGATTGTTTGGCCCGAGGTCGACTACAAATTCACAAAAAAGGAAATAAAAGCTTAATGGCAGGGGGCTGCCCGCTGGATGCCACTTCTTCTGCATTAACTTTTGCTGTTTGGATTGGTTTACTGTTTACAAGAAAATGACTAAAAGTGTTTGGATAATCAGGCTAAGTCGAGGCCTATATTTAATACAATCTCCACAAGACGAAATCGCCTTGTATACAAAGTGCTTACGGTTTCAGCGATCGTCCCTAGGATACAATGACATTACTGTTTCGACTTTGCAATACTTGCAAAAGTCGAAACTATAGTGAACTATATAGTGTTTGAGGCTTTCAAGCTTTTGAAGGGAGTAATTCAAACAGATGCAAATGGGTCGGTTTTATTATCTGAATTTCGTGTGTAATTTCATATGCAGGGGGCTCATATATATATGCATGAAGGTGCCCGATGGAAAGGATATATCTTTTGGATCGAAAAGTCATGTCTACAGCCAAAAATGCACTGGACGCTTGAACAGATGCACCAGTTCGGACGTGCGCGTCCGCGCACTAGTGCACGCACGATAGGTTTCGTACACTATTCGCAGTGCGCACGCGCGCACATGGCCCTGGTGTGCGCCGTGCACTTTCTAGCGCCTAGAAGCGCGTGCGGTCTCGGTGCGCGCCCGTGCACTGCACTGCACGCCGCGCACCCTAGTTGGAAAACAATAATTAATTAAAAATTATTTAATTTTTAAAGGGTTTAAATAAATTTGGTCCAAAAAGTATAAGGGCCTTGAAGCCCAAACCCAAGCCCACGACCCGGGCTGGGCCGGTAGGCCGGCGGGCAAGTGGTTACGTGCGCGCGCGTGTGTTTTGAACCAAACCCATAAGCATGTAGGTCCTCACCCCTTTAAAAACTTTGGTGCCCCAAGGGCCCAAATCCAATCGTCCAACTTGGAATTTATAAATTGAGCAAACTTTGGCTTTCTACTCTATGTGGGATGAAACTTTTCTCCTTCCCCATAATTTCTTATTCACCCAGAATTGGTTTTGAGAAATTCCAAATGTCAATCTCATCTATTCACTTAGTAGAATTTTAACATATAATTTAATTCCATTTTTCACAAATGGAAGCTACTTAAATATTTGGTCAAAATCGGGTCAACACCCAATTTCTATAACCAAATTCCAACAATCCCCCATATGAATGAAATTAATGCATGTGTGTATGCAAATTCACGGCGAACTGTTATTGCATCAGGATAAGTAGCTTGTGGCTTTGAACCTTCCTTAGTAAAATACTATCGGATTTACTAGCTGGTTAGTGACGCGATGTCTTGATATACTCAGCTGTTTGTGTAAACCAAGACAACATTACTTGCACAATAACAATTCTAACACTCGTTGTTCTCACATTGTGTCCATTTTGGCCCTGGACCATATCTTAGATTCATAAGTGTTTCTTTGAAGCGACCATTACTTCTCACTTATATAGGTGATCTCCTATTAAAGAGTATCCAACTATATTCCACCTTTCGGTATAGGAATCATTAGAAGTCTTAAACTTAACCTCACCATATTCAACAGGTTTCTATTTCACTTGGATGTTCCGCGAATGAGCTAACACATTTTCCAAGTGTTCATCTGAACATTCATAACTTAGTTGTCCCATTGAACCAAGGTCTTGGGATCTCCGATTCACAAGGTTTGATTACCGCTATGAACATTCTTTATTTTGTGAATTTTAAACCCATTCTCCTTAACAATTTATACAATTAATCTCAATTTATACCTTTTGTAAGCGGATCTGCAAGGTTTTCCTTTGACTTCACGTAGTCAACCGAAATAACCCCATTCGAAATCAATTGTCTAATTGTATTGTGTCTTCGACGAATATGTCTAGACTTACCTCTTTCCTTTGCAAAAAAAAAACACATTTAATAAATACAACATTTCTTGATTTAATGATCGTACCTTTATTTATATCATAAATGCTGATTTATTTTCCTTGGAAGCTACTTTAGCCAAAACAACCCCACATTTCAAGATATTATCTTTTATGTGGTTTGTTAAAAAGTAAAGCTACCCCTTCCAATTTATGGTATCCTTGTCAACCCAAGATCTCCAGAACATTTATGGCTCTCGGCCACTTTTCTTTTATTTTGTTAGAACCTTGTCCCAATAATCCAGTTAGAACCTCGTTCTAACAGATTTCAGACCTTAGTTCCAACACCTGTGTAACCTTCGGTGTTATCACAACTTTAGTAAGACTTCAGACTTAACTGGTTACAGTGTCTAACTCTAGTGTTACAATACTTTGGGCAACACTTCATGCAACGTTGGTTTTTGTGTTACAATACTTTTGGCAAAGACATTCTCATCACATTTAAAAATGCGTGAGCTCCCCAGTGTTCCATAAAGTGTGGTCACACCCCCACAATCACGATTTCCAATCACAATCGTGGTTGTCTTCCTCAATCCGAAGTCGAACTATCAAATCCTCAAGTCCCATTTGTAAGTCCAAGCGGCTACGATAATCTAGAGGATGGGTGAATAGATTATCTCCATCTTTTCGATTATGCCCTCTTTTTCGATCCGAATGCTCAAAGACAATAATGAAGGTGCGGAAAGTAAACAACACACGTCGATTTATAGAGCTTCACCCCACCTAGGGACTACGTGCTCTACCACCCCAGTATATCCGGGATTGATTTCAAAAAGAAAAAGAATTTTATTAATTACCAAAATTAATACAAATTCAACTTACAACACCTTGAAGAGCACCACACTCTTCAACAACACCACCTTTGGAGATTACCACAATTGAGATAATTTAGCCAAATAAGAGATCAAGGCATTACGAATGCCATCAAGCAAAAATTAAAGAGCCATCAAGTAATGCATACAAATAAGACATTACAAATATCCCAAATTATCCATCTAAACAAAATGATCAAGGCATCTCAAATGCATTTAAGAAAAAATTAAAAGAAGCACTTTTACCATCAAGTACTTCATACCAACTATCAAACAATGCCAAACTAGAGTATTTTTACCATCAAATACTCCATCAATATTATGATCATCCACAAGCCATTTTCAACTTGCTATTTTAACCCTTTCAATAAAACAAGCAAATCACATTAGTGCAATTTAGAGTTTTACAAGATAGTTCATAGAAATACAAAACAACATGAACAAAAGAAAATGCTAAGATAATAAAGGGGTAGGGACATCAATCCTCATCCGAAGAGAAGCAAGCTGCGGGAATAAGCTCTTTGATGAATTTCTTCAATTTTCCCATAAACTTTTTCAATCTGGAATTTTCTTCCTTCACAACCCAGAGCTCTTTTCTAAGAGATGCAATTTCTAAGAGATGCAACATCTCTAAATGTCTCTCTTTCCACCTTTTCCATTCTCTCTTTAAGATTCAAGTCTTCAACATCCGGCTCATTTTCTTCATCCTCTCCTTCATTATAATGTTCTTCCTCATTTTCTTCCTCCCTAACTTCTTGTTCCTCTCCTTCATTTCCCACATAATCTTCTTCATCGTCTTCTTGTTCCTCAACATTCCCTCTACCAATATTTTTAACCTCGTTGTCATTAAAGAAATCATTTCGAGGTTGTTGTGGATTTCGAGCACGTCCCCTAGCGGCTTTGGTGGGAACTCGTGGTAAATTTTGTCGCATTCTTACCATTTGGAGAATGTTGGCATTATCATAATCATTATGATGAATTTCGGTATTCATCTCATTCTCCGGGTAGCCCGATAGATATAGTAGTCGACAAATCAAATTTCCCAACGTATATTTTTTCTTGGTAAGCCTTCTTGATTCGGACAAGCAAAGACACAAAAATAGCCCCATAATTTACTCTTCTCCTGGATAATCTTATAGGTAAGAAAGAGTTTGAGATTACTCGGAAGTTTTACTTCTTTTCCGCAAACACAATAGGAGCAAATAATAGATACAATCCGATAATTTGGCGGCATAGCCAAGAAGGTTACTTCCGGAAAAACTCCTAAAAATGTTTTTACCTCATGAAGTGAGACACCAAAAACATTATCGTCCCAATGAGCGCAATCCACATTAACAACACCATCATTTGGCACATTAAAATGATTACAAATATCGCCAATGTCCATGAAAAATGCCTACCATTTACAAATATCGAATGTGTCCATGAAAAATGCCTACCATTTAAAAATGCCTACCATGAAAAATCCACATATTTGCATAGAAAAGTTTTATCACTCGTCATCATAATGCAAACATGGATTATACCATAATGAAACCCAACCTTGAATTTCGAGAATAAGCCTAATTTCCTGATATTCATCATGAAAATCCAAAAATCGAACCATACGAATGCAAGCAATTTTCTTGTCGTTCAATCCAATATTCTCATAATGCTCCTCCGCAAGTTTATTTAGAAATCGAAATCTATTGGCTCTGAGGAGGCTCGTAAAGAAGTGATAACTTACTTGAATCCCAATGAATGTTTGATTTTGAAACTCTGGCTCTCAATTCATCAATCTCTTCTTCCGTGAGCCGGTTTTGATTATCTCCTTGTGGAATATCATCTTGTTGGGGGTTGGAGGAAGATTCTCCCCTTTGCTTTCTTCTCCTCTTTTGAGGATTTCGTTCGGTGAATTGAAGGGGTGCCATGAAAGCAAGATGAATTTGAGTGATATAAACTCAAAGATGAGATAATTAGAGAAATAATGAGAAAATAAGAAAGAATTTTTGAAGAGGAATGAGCTAGGGTTCGACATTTTTGAGAAGAAGAAATAAAAACCAGCATCCCCTGTTTCAAATAAAGATATCTTTGCCTGCCTGATATAACCCGGTCAAACCGGCCTGTCGATCGCAGATGGTCGATACTGGCCGACCCCTCGTCGACGGTACTGCTCTTGGGTACCGTTTCATTTTTCCGCAATTTTCCAAAATTCGATTTTTCACCCCAAAAGTTTTAAAACTTTGCAAAAAGATAATTATGGACTAAATTCAACAAATATGAGTTTCGAGAAAAACACATATACGAGAAAAACGAGATTTAACGAGTAATGCCCTTTTAAGAAACATCACAAAGTCATTTAGTGGCACTAAAGGGGATGAGATGAAATAGTTTTTGAAAGATACGTGCATAAACAAAATATCGAGTTCTAAGAATAATACGAGTGAACATACCTCGATGGTTTAAGAAACTCTTAGAAGAAGTAATAGACGATAGCCAATGAATAGGAGATATAAATCCTACACAATACTTTAAACAAATTTTGCACAAGATGTGATAGCACAAGTGTAGGCCAAGTAATAAGAGATATCACAAAAAAAAAACTTATGCTATAGAAATCCATAAGAGTTTAAAACAACATGTAAGGTCTCATTATCAAAGGATTTTAAAAACACAAATATTTATTGAGGACCTTAATTTTAAAAAAATGAAAACTCATTTTGCAATTTAGACATAAATAAAAGCATGCATAAAAAGGTAAAATGCATATTTAAATGGGGAGATACGGTTTACCAATTACGCCATTTCCATGGGTTGTGCCGTTCCCATTGTTGATGATATCTTCCCCTTTGAAAATCATCTTGTTGATGATGGCTTCTCCAATTGCTCCATCTCCAAGCATTGTGGCCTTCCCATTTTTGAAAGTGTCTTTCTCTTGAAAATTCATTGTGGTGATATCTTCTCCTTTGATCAAATGAGACGCTCATTTGATGTCTTCTAGGCTGTATAAATTTTCCTTGATTTTTATTCCGCCGGGTACCTAATATAACCTTGTTTTGTGGTACCCTCAAGTGCTTGGGTCCTTTGGAATTAGTTTTGAGACTTTTAGGTCTCCAAAAATAATTAGAGCTATTTCTAGCCCGACAAGAATTAGCCGTATGACCCTTTTTACCGCAATCGAAGCAAGTCATAATTTTTGAAGCATAATGACCAACATGCATAGGGACTTGACTATTTTTCATATGATTAACAACATTAGGCTTATGGTCAAGTCCTTGTTTCAATTTATCACAAATATGAATATCAACAATATCGGTCATTTTATCGGTATTCAAGTTGGATTTTGATAAATCCTTTTTCATGCAATTAACATTCTCAACAAGAGTACTATTTTCTTTTTCAAGGTTTCTAACCTTATAAAGTGTGGTGGTGTGAGCACATGATAGTGATTCATAGGAGGTAAATAAACTATCATTATCATTTTTCAAAGCATTGAATTCCTTTTTCAAATTTTTGTATTTAACAAGCAAGCTTTGGAATTCATTTTGAAGTTCATCAAAATCATTTTGCAAATCACTATACTCATTTTGTATAACAATATCATAGGAAGTAGAGGGTTTAAGACATACCTCGTTTTCTTCTTCGATGCCCATAAAACATTGTTCAACTACTTCATAGTTGGATGTTGTAAAAGGCTTGCTCCTTAGATTTGACCTTGTATCCCTTTGAGAAGTAGATGCTTTTGAGTTGCTCCTATCATTTGCATATATTTCATGAATGGCTTCTAATTTTTTCCATACTTCATGAGCCGATCGAATTCCTACAATAAGATTAAATTCCAAGTTGGTAAGTGAACAATATAAAATATTGAGAGCTTTACCATTTAAGGAGATGATTTTCTTCTCTTCATCATTGAGCTCTTTGAAAACTTTGGAGGTGTATGGTGTGTCTATCATCGGAATGGATTCTCCATTTATGACGATGTTCCAAATATCGAACCCGCAACCTTGTAAATAATATTCCATTCTTTCTTTCCAAAATGTAAAATTTTTGGAATCAAACCGAGGTGGCTTGGTGGTGGAGGTGCCGGAAAGGTGAGCTTCATTCGTAGCCGACGATCGTTCCTCTTCATTCGCGATGTGAAACGAGCTTGCCAAAGAGTTTGGCTCTGATACCACTTGTAAGTCCAAGCGTCTACGATAATCTAGAGGGGGGGTGAATAGATTATCTCCATCTTTTCGATTATGCCCTTTTTTTCAAACCGAATGCTCAAAGACAATAATGAAGGTGCGGAAAGTAAACAACACACATCGATTTATAGAGCTTCACCCCACCTAGGGACTACGTGCTCTACCACCCCAAAGATATCCGGGATGGATTTCAAAGAAAAAGAATTTTATTAATTACCAAAATTAATACAAATTCAACTTACAACACCTTGAAGAGCACCACACTCTTCAACAACACCACCTTTGGAGATTACCACAATCTCCCTTTGAAGATTACCACAATCTTCCTTCAACGGCACCTTTGAAGATCACCACAATCTTCAATCTTGAAGAATACCAAATTCTTCAACACCTCAAGAGCACCACACTCTTGAAACACCTATCACCTAGATCACCCAAGTGTATTCTTACCACAAGAATACTCACAAGGATGTCTTGTGTTGAATGATGACCAAAAATCAAGATTACAACTCAATAATGAATATTACAATATGAGTGCAAAGTGTAATCAAGAATAGCCTAGACCTCAAGGATGTGAAAGTGATAAGCTAGGCAAAATTACAATAAGAATAATAACTATGAAGAACAAGTGTTTGCTTGAAGTGTATCTTGTTGTGTTGTATCTCAATTGTTGTATTGGTTGCTCCAAAACTTCCTCTATTTATAGGAGATGATTGATCAAGCATAGGCTCCTCTTGGGGATTGAAAATCTACAGAAAAATACAATTAAAATCAAGAATATAGTTGTTAGAAATCAATCCCACAATTTAAGGAAAAGATGTCTGCTGTCAAACATTCAAAAATTTGCTGTCAAAAGATAGGGCGACCGGTCGCACAAAACTAGACGTTTGAAGAACACATAGAAAAATAACACAGGGCGACCGGTCAGGGGGGACTTTGACCGGTCGACCTTGACCCTGATCGGTCCCCCTCATTGATTTTCAAAGATGTAATGTTCTGTTTCAATTTTTATGCCTAGGTACACGGCGACATGGTGTCGAATTTGGCCGACACTCGGTCGACCGATCGACCTGGCCTTTTTCCCTCCCGTCTCATTTTTGTTCTAAAATACATCTTCAGTCACGGGTTGCCCTATACTGGCGATCAAGGTTGACCTGACCTCGAGACAAAAATGTTGTCCGATTTTTGTCGAAAATAAAACTCAATAAATACTCCAAAATTTAGTAAAAATATTTTAAACCAATCGGGAGTATTTAGACAACATTTAGAAGCCCTTATTTTGAAGTAGAAACTTATAAACATAAAATCATTAAAAGTGTTGTCCAATTTTATCAAAAATAAAACTTGAAGAAATACTCCAGAAAATATTAAAACCATTTTAAATCATTTAGGAGTATTTGGACAACAATTAAAAACATTGTTTTGGTGTAAAAATAAAACCATCAAAATTAAGATAAAAACATGTATCAAACACCATTTCCTTCCACTTGTGCTTGAGGTAGTTCTTAAAATCTTTCCACGATGGTGGCAATTTCTCGATAATCGCAACCACTTAGAACAATTCGCCCGTAATCATCCCTTCGCACACTAAGTAATGAAGTATGATTTGAATCTCTTGCACTTGGGCCGATAACCGCCTTGGTGTCAAACATCTTATTATCTAGAAATTTGCCGACAACAAATTTCTTTGTACCAACATCTTATGTTTTGTACTTTTTCCAAAAAGAGTCCCACAACTCTTTGGACATTTATAAGGGTATTGTCTATCCCATTCAAAACATAATTCGACATATAAAATCGTTGTTATACTAAGCATCCACATCGATTCTCTCTGTTTGTTGGATTCTTCATCGCTAATGGTAGGGGTCC
The DNA here is from genome assembly GCA_016081115.2 of Rehmannia glutinosa. NCBI lineage: Eukaryota > Viridiplantae > Streptophyta > Magnoliopsida > Lamiales > Orobanchaceae > Rehmannia > Rehmannia glutinosa. The sequence goes on along the minus strand of JABTTQ020002517.1, from coordinate 250,727 downwards.
TTCTTCAAGAAACGGGCGGACCCAAAGTTATCGTAGAACATCTTTTGTTGCCGCTTTTGAAATTAACACCGGAGAACTTTGCGGTTTTTCGCCGTGAGCGGAGCAAGAACAACCATCAAAGTGAATGCAACAGATGCAATCGCTTGAAAACAATGAGGAAGAATTTTGTCTTGAGATTGTTGTTTGGGTTAGTTTACTATTTACAAGAAAATGGCTAAAAGTGTTTGGATAATCGTGCTAAGTCGAGGCCTCAGTTCTTAATACATTATCGCAAGACAAAATCGTCCCGCATACAAAGTGCTTTTGGTTCCTGATTTGTCCCAAGATACAACGACTTTATCTTGTTTCAACTTAGCAAAGACTTGCAAAAGTTGAAATAACAAAGAAACTCTATAGTATTTGATGCTTTCAAACTTTTGAAGGGAGTTATTCAATATGCAGATGCAAATGGGTCGATTTTACTATCTAATTTTTGTGTGTAATTTCATATGCAGGGGGCTCATATATAAAGGCATGAAGGTGCCCGATGGAAAGGATATATCTTTTGGATCGAAAAGACATGTCTGACAAATAATAAATGCACCTGGTTACTCGAACAGGTGCACCGGTTTGGACATGTGTCACGCGACAGGTTTCGCACAGTGTCTGCAGTGTACGTGCGCGCACTTTTCCAAGGTGCGCGCCTTGCACCGCTCAGTTCGCATACCTGATCAAGACGCTGTCCTAGTGCGCGCTCAAGATCGCGCATAACGCACTCTAGTTGGAAGCAATAATTAATTAAAAAATAATTAATTTTTAAAGGGTTTAAATAAATTTGGTCCAAAAAGTATAAGGTCCTTGAAGCCCAAGACTAGGCCCACGACCCATACCCAGACCCTGACACAGATTCAGATCCGAACCCGGGCCGAGCCGGCCGACCGACGGCGGCGCGCGTGTGCGTGTTTTGTACCGAACCCACAAGCATGCATGTCCTCACTCCTTTAAAAAACTTTGGTGCCTCAAGGGCCCAAATCCAATTGTCCAACTTTGGATTTATAAATTGAGCAAACTTTGCCTTTATACTCTATGTGGGATGGAGCTTTTCTCCTTCCCCACATTTTCCATACCATTTTATTTAAGTGACTAACTTCTAGCATTAATTTTTCATTCATCCGGAATTGGTTTTGAGAAATTCCAAATGCCAATATCATCTCCTCAATTAGTAGAATTTTAACATATAATTTAATTCTATTTCTTACTAATGGAAACCACTTAAATATTTGGTCAAAATTGAGTCAACACTCAATTTCTATAACCAAATTCCAACACCTTCCTCCGCACCTTCCTCCTTAGTGTCAGCATTCCCTTCTTTCTCTTCAGAAGAGACATCACCATTGGGAAACTGGGGCCTTAGCTCCTCGATCTCAGCCATCCTTGAGCTGGACAATGTTCTTGCCCTTTCGAAGCTCGCCCAAAAGGTTGTCCAGGCTCGACACATTCAAATGAACATATAACCACACTCGGCTAATTTTTTAAAGTAATTTAAAACCGCCTTCCCAGCTTCTTGGCAGGCCTCCTCCACATGCATGGCGAACTTTTCCACGCGCTTGGCCGCTGCCTCCTTGAGCAACCTGACTTCATCACGAAGGACCTCCTCCGCCCTCTCGGCTGCTCCTTGTCGGTGACAATTTTATGCTCGGCCTTTGTCGCTACTACCGCTTTCTTTTCTGCCTCCTTAACCTGCTCCTTCAAAGATCCCTCCACCGCAGCACAGACACCATGAGCCTCACTTAGATCCTCATGACGCTTGGTCAGTTCATGCCCATTACCCACCGCATGTCACAAAGTTCCAATTATCCGACCAGAAAGACCCATGCAGTATTGGATCTTCTTCTCCATGGTGGCATCACGACAAAAATTCTCTAGGACTGAGCTGGGACATCTCTGGCTGCTCGTTCGACCTCGGGCAGGGATGCAATTAGCTCCTCGATTGGAGTGGAGCACTTAGCATACTCAACAAACCAATGTGGCCTCAGCCCGACCATCTGCTCGCATGGATCCTCTCGACTGGCATTAGGTGGGATGAAATGAGCCTTGGGTCCCAGATCGTCTGAAAAAGTCCTCCTGGCAATGTTGGTTGTTGCAGCTGGTAGAGGTACAATAGGAACCTCTGTGGGGGGTGGCTCGGTCCCGTGGATCTCAATCCCAGACCCCTACCTCTGTGTCATAGTCTTCTTTGTCTCATGGCCCGCTTTTTTGTGCTAATCTCGGTCTCTTTTCTTTGCTCGACTATTTTCTTAGTCGCGACGCCAGCCCTTTGATGCACCTTCTTAAGACAATCTACACATCCATGTCTGGAGGAGGAGCTGCACAAAACAACAAAAATATTATAACTTGAAAAATAAATACTCAACATGGACAAGCATAGTTGGATGTCGTACCAGAGTTCTTGTTCTCTGTTCTGGAGTCCTGGGTTTCTGTTCTCGCCCTGGTATCCAATGGGGCCCACCGATTAGCACATAAACCTGTGCTGATCAGGTTGGCCTCTAGAGTCAAAACACCTATGCCTCAGCTCTTCTTTGAAGTCTCCTTTATCTGACAAGTCTCACAAAAAACTCCTCGAACAACCTCTCATGGGAAGGTCGGTTCTCAGCATATGAAATAAATAATGAACAATTAGAATTCTCTGTAAAAATGATGAACCGAGAAAGAAACTTACGCCAATTATATGTAAAGTTAATGGGAGGAACAAGAAATGGCTCGTCTCTCTCCCCGAGCTCATCCAATTCCCACCAATATAGAACCACTTATCCTTCTAGTCCTTCAAGGATCCAGGAAGGCCTTCAACTACGTTGTCAGGGTATCCAGGTCTGGTTACCAGATAATACCATCCAGATAGCCTTCCCTTAAACCTGGTCGGTGTGGCTTTCCATAGAAATAGTTCATTTATCTCGTCAAAGGTTGGCTGGGGGAAGCGGTGCTTGTGGGAAAGGACGAGCATCCCAATCAATCTTCCCCAGGACAGAGGGTAGACCTGGGCTAGTGAAATCTTCCACCTCTGAAACCACTTGGTGATCATTCTCGGCAGGGGAAACCTCAACCCATAATAGAGGCTACAGTAGTACATCGTGGTGCACCCCGTAGGTGGATGCTCAGGCACCTCGTCAGCTTCCAGCAACCAGAAATGCATCGTGCCCGGGATCACATACCGCTTCTTATAAGCATCCAGGTCGGATTGAAGTATTATGCAAGAAATGGAGTTCATCTCGGTGTCAATAAACTAACTAATATTCTTTGAAGGCCTTCGAGTTGGACCTCACGTTCTCTTAGTTTCTCAGCCAGAAGTCAAAGGCCCTACACTTTGCCCTCTTTTTCGAATGGATAAGTAATGAAAAGAATGAAGGTGCGGGAAAGTAAACAACACACATCGATTTATAGAGGTTCAACCCACCTGAGCCTAATGCTCTACCACCCCAATATCTCCGGGATGGATTTCAAAAACAAAAAAAAGAATTTTATTAATAGTTACCAAAACTATTACAACTTCACCTTGAAGAGTACCACACTCTTCTTACAACACCTCTTTGAAGATTACCACAATCTTCCTAGAAGATTACCACAATCTTCTAAAGAATAAAGACCTTGTGAAGATTACCACAATCTTCCAACTTGAAGAGCACCAAACTCTTCCACAAGAAGATTACCACAATCTTCTTACACCTATGAAGAGTACCACACTCTTCAACACCTAAGATCACCCAAGTGTGCTCTTACCACAAGAACACTCACAAGGATATCTTGTGTTTGAATGACGAACACAAATTCAAGATTATAACTCGATGAGGAAGTATACAACTTTGAAGTGCAAGTGTAATCAAGAATCAAGCCTAGACCTCAAGATGTGAAAGTGAAATACTTAGGCTATTACAACAAGAATGTGAAGTGAAGAACAAAATATTTGCTTGATACGTATCTTGTTGTGTTGCTTCAAGACTTCATCTATTTATAGGAGAGCTCTTTGATTTGATTTCCAGACATACGCTCCTTCTTGGAGATTGATATCTACAAAAAATTGCAATTAAAATAAAGATTATAGCTAGAAATCAATCCCACAAAATGAGGAAAAGTTTTCTACTGTCAACGGATAGTTTCTGCTGTCAAAATGGTAGATTCGACCAGTCGACCTCTAATACAAAAAATAATTTGACAATGCAAAAACTATCACCTGGACCGGTCCAACATGGGGTGGACCGATCGACATGGGGTTCGACCGATCGGACCCTAGTTGGACCAGTCCAACACCCCCCAAAATCAATTACAGAGAGGTCTGTTTCAAATATGATTTCTTCAGGCACCGGTCGACCTCTTGTTCGACCGGTCGACCTCCAGGGATTTTTCAAACGTCTCATTTCTATTTTGGAAATCATCTTTCAAACACAAGTTTCCCTATAGGGCGTCCAGTTGAACACGAGACACAAGTGTTGTCCAATTTTTGTCAAAAATAAACTTCAAGAAATACTCCGAAAAATTAGTAAAAATATTTTAAATCATTTAGGAGTATTTGGACAACATTTAGGAACATTGTTTTGGTGTAAAAACGTAGTTAAACAAAATCATCAAAATCATGATAAAAATATTTATCTAACAAACTCCCCCTTTTTTATGATTACAAACCAAAACAATTTAAGAGGTCAATTTTGAAAACAAAAACAATTTTTGCGGTAAAAAATAACTATCCATTTTAAGCGACAACTTTCCATGCACAATAGCCACAAGGATGGGAGTAAAGATTTTCAAAACATTTTATAAAAGCTCGCCCTTTCACCATGCACAACAGGATAAGTATAGAAACAATCAAACAAAAGCTAAAAGCTCGGCTTTTACAATGGAAACTTGAATATCATGAGCTTAGAAGCTCCCTCACAAAAAGACATCATTAGACAAGTCAAAAAGTCCATAATACATCAAATGGACTAAGTATGATTCATGACTTTTGGCTTTTAAGAGCCACATCTTATAGCTTTTTCTCATGAGCTTTTTCTAGCTTCATGAGCTTGTTTCGTGTTTCTCCCCATTTGGAATCGTCAAAAGAATGTTAGCACGATAAAAATATCATTTATTTATATCAAAGTGCTCAATATTACCGATTTATCGAGTTTTTCGAATATTTAAGCTTAAAATCCAAATAAAAGGGAAAAGTCGACCATTTGACTTGCAAAAGCTCATTTGATTAGTAAAACATGATCTCTATAAACTTATAAGACTTTTGAAATCGAGAGAATCATGTAATTGAAGAAATTTTCATTGAAACATTTTATCGAACACTTGGCGTGCGTCGAATAACAAAGAAGATGTATATAGCCCTTGTAATTGTAATCAAGCCAAAATTTTCATCACCAAATACAATTCTACAAATATCATCTATCAACAATCATCATACCCAACACACATATACAAGAATTCCATCAAAATATCAAAAATAAGCATTTTCTCAAGGGTTCAACCCAAATTGAGATAAAAAAGGAATTAAACTTACCAATAAATCAGAGAAGTCGGGTAAGAATGATGAAATACAAGTAATATAAACTCAAAATAATGGAATTTACAAGAAAGAAATCATTTTGAGTGAATTGTGTGTGAATTTTGCAAAGTGGTCGAAAAATGGAAAGAAAGAGCAAAAATGGCTAAGTTTGGAAACAAAAATGATTTTAACAAAATTTTGCACTGTTAGACCGGTCAACATGTAATAAAAACATGTACAACAATAAAAACATGTAATAGTTCTAGAAGCATAATGATTAGCATGCATAGATACTTGGTTCTTTTTCATATCATTAATAACATTTGGCTTATAACCAAGTCCTAGTTTCAAATGATCACAACGTTGAACATCAAGAATTTTGGTCATTTTATCGGTACCCGACCTCCATGAAGAGTCGAAAAATGAACGCGCAAGACGCTACCACGTACACCAACTCCGTTTTTCAATCGTGCACCATTGTTCGGTGATTATGATTTTGACGCCGCATGGCCATCACCGCAACGGAAGAATCACCAAGTCCGCGAAGTGTTCAAGGCATTATTCGCCGAGATTGAACGGATGGAGAGGCATCGTGCCTCTATGGACATGCGATCGACAACAGAGATGCCACTCTCACGCTGATTTAAGAGGCATAACAATCCGGATCGGGGAATGGTGGCAACAACAAGAAACAATGCGTGTGGAACAAGTTAGATACTTCGGTCATTGTTCAACAAGTCTGGTATGGAGAGCTAAAAATGCTTGATGCAAAACGGTCAGCGAAACATATTGAGCACATGCATGAAGCTCACATTGCCGAGCTTAAGGCTGCGCGTGAGCAAAACAAGAGTGATCTACATCGTTTGGAAGAAACCATGAATACAAAATTCAGCCTTCTCATGGGCCGAGATGAAGCCGATTTCAAAGTGAGTCCAATGCTACTCGATCCGAATTTCATGCCGCATACTCTGCAGCAGACTCGAGACAAAACTAAACTATCGCCAGGCTCGACTTCCCGCTTGCAAGTCTGTTTCCGTGCGTTCCTCTCTCCTTTGATGATGCCAAAAAGGGGAAGAGGAATACCTAAAGCGCAAGGGGATCTGAAGTTGAGAAGGAAGGAGCAGCTGCGAAGGGAAAATCAGCTGAGGAAGTGTTGAAACAAAAGAAAGGAAAATCTGCTGAGGGGGAAGGATCGAAAGATGTGACCTTGATGATTGCACAAACCCCTCAACAGGGTCTGTCACAAACATTATCGCGAAGAAACTCCCTCAGGACTCGCCACTCCAACACTCGCTATATCTATGGTGAAAAGAGAAAAACAATTGAAGCAGGGATGAAGGAAGTGGAAGGAAGAATGGATGCCCGAGTTATGAACATCTTGAAAGAACATGGAGGCATTCCAAGAGAGAAGCAGAGATACTTATGCCATCTCGGATGTCGGGACAGAGCCACGATCGATGAATTTAAAATGCTCGAATCAAGGATACTTTGCAAATATGTCTATGGCTCAAGCTTGGGACTTGTATCGGGAAAAGGGTCTCACGTTATGTGAAGAAGGCGACAGCAAAGCAGACTACCTGGCGATCACTCTGCTGGTCACTCCGCCGGTCACTCACCGGAAAGAAGAAGACCCCAAGACAATACACGCCCGCAGGTAGAGGAAGAAGCGTGGGTGGAGGAAGAAGCTTGGACCTAGGCCTCTGCCCAAAAACATTGAATACGTGGATCCGGAAAGAAAGGAGGGATCTACTTTGGGCTGGGCTTGACCAAGTAGCAAATTTGCAAGTGGCTAAAAGTAACGCCGAGTATGCAAAAAGAATAGAAGAAGAAAACAAGAGACAAACTCAGCTATGGGAGGAAAGACAGAAAGAATAAGAAGAGATGAAGTCTGCCGAGGAAGGCATATGAAAAGAAAAAAAAGAAGCAATGACGATGAGAAAAAGAGAAGAAGAGAAGAAGATCTTGAACAAGATGAAAGAATGAGACAATGAAGGAGATGAAGTGTTGCTTTGTCCACCCCTTCGTATTTTATTATGTAAATACATACAATGTAAGTCTTCTCGTAATAAAGCTATAAATTCTTTATTTTTAGTAGACAAATATGTGCTGCTCGATACACCTTGTAAACAGTTGTGTAAAAGAACAAGAATGTTATGATCAATAAAAGGATTGATTCTCACAAGCGCATACATTCTATGTCAATACACAATCTGTATGTATCTTTACTATTTGCATTTTTGAATGGTTTAAGTTTTCGCATCATCAAAAAGGGGGAAATTGTTAGGAAATTCATTGTTTAGATTTTGATGAATGCCATGTAAAACTTAGAATAGAAAGTTGGCACCCCAATTCTTGTTGTAAAATGCATTGTAATAAATAGAGTGGCCAAGTCGAGTTAAGTCGCCTACGACCTAACATGCAAGAAGACAAATCAAGACTAGAAGGAAGACTCCACCGCGAGACAAATGAGTATGGCAAAGAAGAGTAGACGGAACTCTATCAAGAAGCGGTGAGATACGGTGAGTGGAGTATCAATCAAGTCAACTCGAGAAAAGCCAAGTCTCAAGTTGAAGTGACAGAGAGTCATCCAATGATTGGAAGTCGACTCTAAGTTACCTGGGAAAGCAAGGAAATGCGATCAAGTCGAGATAATCAAAAGATCCGTTGCCGAAAATCAAGAGAATTACTTAAACAAGTAATATCTCCATACCACCTTTCTCGAGTGCTCGGTCCCGAGCGTGCAAAAGGAATGAACCAATGGGAAGCACTACACCGTGTCGAACTCAAAAGGTGAAAGAACAACTCATACGAGGAAATGGCAATTCCAAGGATCGCAACAAGACAAGCCAACGATCGCAAGTGACTTTAAAAAATAAGCCTATCTCTTCAACGGGCAAATTTTTGAAAGATCACTATAAAAGGCTGAGGAGTTTATTTGAGGATATGAGATATATGAGAGTGACACAAGTTACAGACCTGAACTAAAAACGTTCAAGCAATTATCGAAAAATCAAACATTCTCAATCCTCAAGCCTACACTACGAAGAACATCAATCCAACACTCACCGTGAAGGAAAGATAACTTCAATCGTTGAAGAGGAAAATACTTGAAAAATCAAGGGGTCTACATTCCACGAAGGATTGTAGGAAGGTTCAAGGTCGAACCAAGTCTTAAGCTTTTGGAGGGCTTCGTGATCAAATCCAAAGAGCTTGAGCAAGTGAGTCAGTAGTAGCAAGGCACTTTGCCCCTGTGAAGAAGCCGAGTCGTCGAGAAGCCACCGAGTGATCAAGGCGTCTCGATCGAGTCCCAAAGGATCAAGTCACCAGTGTGATCAAGACTTGTATCCGGGACTTACCACTTTGTATACTCGATCATTACCTAGTGGATTCCTCCAGGAGTTGGAGAAGAGAGGAGTAGAAGAATTACCCCATCTTCGAACCTCTATAAAAATTTCATTGTGTCATTTACATTTCAACACTTTAATTCCCGCATTTTTAACCGCTTATATCTCACGATAAATTTGCTATCCACTTGATAATTTATAAGTACTAAATCAAGCACTAAATCCTTGCTTAATCAAACTTAAGGGTGTTAAGTCTTCCACTGAAAACAAAACCACAAATTGAGTTAATTTAGAGCCAACAAATGAGTTATTCCATCAACAAATCGATTGAGTCTCATGAGAGATTAACTCTACTTGAGTGGCTAAATTGATTTGTCCATCAAGGACACAAATGTGTAGTATTAACTCAATATTTAAAAGGACTAAAACGAAAATTTGGTAAGGTTTATTCAACCCCCCTTCTAAACATTACACTTACACCCTTGGGACCTACAAGTGGTATCGTGAGCGGTTGGTTCATTGAACCCTCCGCACCGTTATTCTTGAACTAGATCTCCAAACTTTTCAAAGTCCGCTTTAGTACTTAAACTTTCAAAACTCTTTTTTTCATTAAAAGTTATTATCATGGAAGCAAATTTGACACGCATCCCTATGTTCACAATTGAAGAATTTGATGATTGGAAAATTCGTATGCGAGCTCATCTATCAAAGATTACATGATGAGATGTGGATAGTAATAGAAGATGGGCCACCGCAAATCTTAAAGGTGAACACAAATTGGTAAGAAGAGCCAGCAAATTTGAAGGAGAAGAGGATGTTGCTCCCGCACGACCATGGTTGAAAAACCAAGAACCGAGTGGACAAATGATGACAAAAAAAGATACAACCTGGACAATGTAGCCAAGGACATCCTTTACAAAACCTTGACAAAGCCATGTTCAATAAAGTCAAATCTTGCAAAACGGCTAAAGAAATGCAGGACAAGCTAACATTGATTTGTGAAGGCTCGAGCAAATCAAAGAAAACAAATTATCGCTGGTCAGTACAAATTTGAGAACTTCAAAATGATCTCGGGAGAGAACCTGGATCAACTGGATGCTCGATTCACGAAATCACCAATGAGCTATCTCGCACTTGGAAAGGAATATACACAGAAGGAAATGTGTATGAAGATCCTAAAAAGTCTTCCAAATTGAATGGGAAATGAAGGTCATGGCATTGAGACATTCCATGGACCTATCAAAGACATCCAACCATGAATTATTCTCGGACCTCAAAGCCTACGAGTTTGGTGAGAAGAAAAGACTAGGAAGAGACAACAGTACCCAAAACAAATTTCTAATTGTTAAAGATGGGAAGAGAGCCGAGGTCAAAGAAGTCATTGATCCGGAAGAAATAGCCCCGATGGTTAAGAGGTTCAACAAGTTCTTCAATAAGAACTACAAGAGAGGAAAGGGTGAATCTTCCGAGAAGACACTCGGCTCCTCCAAATCAAGGGAAGATAGGCCAACCAAGAGAACATATCATCAAAAAGTTGAGTATCAAAGGGTGACAATCCAAGAATGGAAAGAGTCGATCAAAAGGCTGAATATCTATGTTGGAACTCAGAGACAACCAGGTCACTATGCCATTGATCGCTCATATCCTGTAGTCAACAAATACAGGGAATGAAGAAGAAAAGAAAGGTCTTGAGAGAAAGAAGACAAGAAAAGAAAAAGGCAATGATGGGCAGAGATCACTTGAAAAAGTCAAGAGAGAGAAAATGATTGAGAGAGAAGAAGCCGACTACTCAAGTGACTCAAGAAGAAGCCCGATCCGCTTGATGGCCAAAGAACAAGATCAACCTCGACCAAGAAGATGAGGTACACTCTAACTCATCAAACTCGGACTCGATGATAGTGATCGCGACACACACACACTTCATCACCCACCGATCTTTATGATTCATTAGGAAAAATGATGAAAGATTTTGAACACATTAAATCCTCACACACACTATTAAATGAGGAAAACAACCTACTCAAGAGTCAAAACTCAAAGTGACTAAGGAGCCGAGTACTCTAAGTCAAATAGCCGATGAGAATGAAAGTTTAAAAGGTGAAAATGCTAAATTAATAGCGAAATTGCTGCTATATAGAAAAAAGGAGAATGACCTCAAAAATGTTATTGCCTCATTCACTAAGGCATCTAAATCATTGGATGATCTTATTATGAGTCAAAGAGAATGTGGAGACAAGACAAAGCTTAGGATTTAATTCCTCTGTGCCATGTCAAACCTCAAAAGTAATTTTGGAAAAATGATCTTCAAGTCATGAAGAATCAAAAAATCCAAAACTCTAAATGTTGCACACACATTCAATCCAAAGCACCATAACAAGCAAACTGGCCTTGGTTATAATGGAAAAGGAAAACAACCCGTTGAGTGCGCCAAAGGATAGCCGAGAAGAGATTCAAATAGAGTTCCTCAAGAAACTCCAAACAAAAAATACTCAGTAAAGAAGAAGCGAGCTACCAAAACCCCGAAAACCTATAAGAGAAATACATATGATGGGAATGGTAGAAAATATCCAAGCCAAGTGATTGGAATAATGTGAACTATCGGCATAGACCTATGGAATATAAGCCCAAATGGCAAAGGCCTAGAACTCAAAAAAAGGCCATTCCAAAAGTATAAGAGCTTTCATCAAAGACACACATATGCACCTAGGCACTACACTCAAAGACACCACAATTACCCAAGAAAGGCAATTGCTAAAACACATATGCAGCATACTGATAAAAGAGACAATTTGTATGAATCTAAAATCCCCAAGCAATTTGCCAGGATTAATTATGATTATGGCATCGATAGATGGCAACCCCTTAGTCAAATCATTTGGCTATAGGTTGGTTGGATCATCTTACAATTCTAACCCCTCGGGACCCGCATACAAGTATGGGTACCTAAAACTTAATTTCCTTGATTGCGGGTTCAAGGAACAAATGAGTGCCAAGGAACCTGGTACATGGATAGTGGTCATTCCCGGACATATGACAGAAATAAGAAAAATCTGTCAAAATTCAAGGAAGTTAAAGGAGCAAAAGTCATATTTGGAGGAAATGAAGCTCCTGGTGAAATAAGAGGCATTGGATCCATCAAGAGGAATGGATTAGAAATCACAGACGTTGCATATGTTGAAGGACTCAACTTCAACTCTGCCGAGCATCGACCAACTTTGTGACAAGGGTTATAATGTTGGATTTAACATGGGTATATGCCAAATCAAGGATATTGAATCAAATGAAGTTGTCTTTGCAAGGTTGTAGAAAAGAATATGTATGTCGTGGATTGGTCAATCAAACAACACCAAGCACTTGTCTCTCTAGCAAAAGCACAAACAATCAAGTTGGGTCTGTGGCACAAAAAGTCGAGTCACCTAAATTTCAAAACGATTAACAAGCTTGCAAGAAGTAATCTTGTGGAAGGACTTCCGACTCGGTATACAAAAAGGAAAGTATATGTGATGCATGTCGAAGGGAAAACAAATCAAATCATCATTCAAAGAAAAGACATGCCCATCTTCAACAAGAATATTGCACCGCTTCATATGGATCTATTTGGTCCAGTGGAACCAATAGCATAAGTTGAAAGAAATACACCTTGGTGGTAGTAGATGACTACTCAAGATATACATGGACAATATTCATGTGTAAGAAGAAAGAAACTCTACAAAAACTACCACAAATGATGAAGAGGATTCAAAACGAGAAGAGTCAAACCATTATCAAAAATAAGATCGAGACAGGAACCGAGTTTGTCAATGGAATAATAACTCAAGATTGTATTGAAAACGGTATTGGTCATGAACTATCGGCAAAGAACTCCACAAAGAGAATGGAGTTGCGAAAGAAGGAACATAACCCTCAAAGAAGCAAAAGCAAGGACCATGTTAGTCAAGCAGGGTTACCAAAAAGATTTTGGGTCAAGCAATCAACACAACTTGCTACACCCAAAACAGATGTATGATAAACAGACAAATGACAAAGACTCCCTATGAGATTTGGACTGGAAGAAAACCAAATGTTGCATATTTCAGGATATTTGGATGTAAATGCTTCATCCACAACAATGGCAAAGACAATCTAAAGGCTTTTGATGCTAAAGGCGATGAAGGTATCTTCTTAGGATACTCACCGAAAGCAAAGCCTACAGAGTACTCAATAAAAGAACTATGGTTGCGAAAGAATCCATTCATGTGGTATTCGATGAGCCAAGTGTAAATGGAGAAGACATTGAAGAGTCACCGATAAGTCAATCATCCAACCATACGAAGAGTCCCTCTTTGTCAAGTCAAGTCGGAACTATAAACTCGAGAAGAAGATGAAATAGTCAATCTCAAAAACAATGGAAAATTTGCGCTAGGTGATCACGAGAGAGCCGACCCGCAACACAACAAGGTTTGCAAGACAACTCGAATCCAGCTAACTTACTCCAACCTCGATGTAAGATGGCCGAGAGACCATCCACGAGAACTTGTCATTGGAGACATAAGATAAGGTGTAAAAACAAGATCCGAGAACTCAACAAGAAGCTATGTTCACATGCTTCATCTCGCAAATAGAGCCCAAAGATGTGTTACAAGCATTGGACGACGCACATTGGATTCAAGCTATGCAAGAAGAGTCAATCGGTTTGAAAGAAATAAAGTATGGGAATTAGTGCAAAGATCCATACATCAAAATGTCATTGGCACCAAATGGGTGTTCGAAATAAGATGAACGAGGAAGGTTTTGTGGTAAGAAACAAAGCAAGGTTAGTAGCCAAAGGATATTGCCAAGAAGAAGGGATAGATTTTGATGAAACATTTGCCCTGTAGCAAGATTGGAAGCTATAAGGATGTTTCTTGCCTATGCGACTCACAAGAATTTCACCGTATATCGATGGATGTAAAAAGTGCATTTCTAAATGGTTTATTGGAAGAAGAAGTATATGTTGAACAACCTCCGGGATTTGAGCAAAAGACTCTTGGAGATAAAGTATACAAACTCAAGAAAGCTCTATATGGATTGAAACAGGCACCCGAGCTTGGTATGATACCTTGTCACAATTCCTAACCGAAAATGGATTCACAAAAGGAAAAGTAGATAGAACACTTTTCGAATTCAAGACAAAAAGAGTATACTTGCTTGTTCAAATATATGTGGATGACATCATTTTTGATCTACAAACAAAGAGTCAGTGTGAAAAATTTTCAAACCTCATGCAAAGTAAATTTGAAATGAGCATGATGGGAGAGCGACATTCTTCCTTGGACTCCAAGTGAAACAATGAAGGATGGAATCTTCATAAGTCAAACAAAATACACCGAGAGATTTAATGAAGAAGTTTGGTATGGAGGAGAAGTCTTCCGTAAAAATACCAATGAATACATCGATCAAAATGGACATGGATGCAGATGGCAAGCACGTAGATCAAACAAGATACTGAGCACTTATTGGATCATTGCTCTATCTCACAAAGAAGCGGCCGGACATCACCTTTCTTTGTAGGTGTATGTGCAAGATTTCAATCTGCTCCAAAAGAGAGCCACATGACAAAGACTAAGAGAATATTGAGATACTTGAAAGGAAGCCAAGAAGTAGGCCTATGGTATCCAAAGGAAGGTGGATTCAAGCTAATTGGCTATTCATATTCTCGACTATCTTTGATGCGAGTGGACAGAAGAAGAGCACCTCGAGGCACATGTCAAATCTTTGGAAACCGACCGATTTCTGGTTTAGCAAGAAGCAAAATTCAATAGCCACCTCTACACCGCGAGAATACATAGGCTGGCGGCAAACAAGTGCCCAAGTCCTATGGATGAGACAAAGAAATGAGAGACTATGAAGTTGAGGAAAAAGAAATTCCAATCATGTGTGATAACACAAGTGCAATTGCCATTACTCAAAATCCAGTGTTGCACTCAAGAACAAAGCATATCTATGTCGATATCACTTCATAAGAGATCACGTTGAAAAGAAGAACATCATCTTGGAATATATCTCAACCGATAAACAATCAACCGACATCTTCACAAAACCATTATGTGAGTCAAGATTTGAAGAACTCAAACATGAGTTAGGGTTAATTGAGTGAGTGACACTCATAAGAATCAAAGAAAAAAATGAAACACAAAAAGGGTGAAAAAGAGTCGAACACACAAATCACCAAGAATCACCAGACGTCGGAAAGACGATTACACACCGAGTTAGGGTAGCCGAGTCACTAAGAGAACTCGTGAGAAGTAGAGTTAAATCGCCTAAAGGATAAGCCGAGTCACTTATGAGCAAAGTGACAAAAACGCAATCGTTTTGACAAAGCGGGAATGTTTTAAGGAATACGTCGAAGATAATGATGATGTGTACGACATAAAGCCGCACACCAAGCTTATGATTGGATATAAATGCTTTGCCGCATTAAATACGAGACATTAAATGCTAAATAGGCGTGCAAAATCTAAGCCGTTGATTTCGATCACATTTCAAAAACCACCCGCACGCCATTTCATTAACCATACTTAAACCATTTCCATCCGTTTCTCTCTCACACTACCAAAACCTGTTTCATCTCTTTCTCTCAAAAGCAAAGGCAAAAATTCTCTCGAAACCCTATCTATCTTCAAATCAATCTCTTAGTTTTTCTTTGATAAAATCCTGAAAAATGGCACCAACCTACGACTTTGTCAAATTAGGGAAGCAAATCCACACCGGGTCTCATTGTGGATTTCGACGAATGGTGAAACAGGTCCGACGACACCCTAGTGAAGAAAATCGCTGAAAAATTGGAAACGTCCGGCCGAAAACCGTTTCGACGTTAGAACATCCGATGACCTATGTGGAGGAGGTCGCACAATTCTACGTGAATGCCGAGATTCACGATGAAGGAATAAAGTCATCTGTTCACGGAAGCGGTGACAATCTCGCCAAGGATTTGGTGAACATTGCTCACTACCCGGCGAAGGAGCATCGAGATTAACGGTGATGTAAACCTGGCCGATGCTTGGAAAGAAATAGCCAAGCCCGACTATCTTTGATAAAATAGTATACACAAAAAACAAGAGATCTGGCCAAGGAGGATTATCACAAGTCGTTGGACATAGTTGCCAAATGTATTGACATCAAATTTGGCGACTTTGACCAATCACAAAAGTAAAACGATTGTAATGGCTGCAATCATCGCAGAAAAAGAAAATAAATCAATTGAGTTTGTCCACAATGCAGACTCTGCGGAACGTAGAAACAAATCCTTCAAGGAAGATGGCTCATTTGGAGGATCCCTAGGATATGGCCTAGTAATTGGCCGGTGATGGAGGTGAAAGGAGTCCCTCTTAGACATGGGAAGGCATTCCATGTTAACAAGAGGATGTTCGAGCAAACCTCTCCTCGCGCACGAGAAGAGAGCCTACGCCAAGAGAGCGACACGAGTGAGGGGAATCGGTGACCACCAAGATACAAATTGTTTCCTCTCCACCCAAGAAGAAAGTCGCCCTGCACTGCTAAGAAGACCGATGCCCCCCGCAAAGAAAGAAAGCCAAACATGCTCCCGCCGCAGCAGAGTCACCCCCCCAGCCTGCGTCTCCCGCCATGTCTCAGCCCTGCCGGGTTGAGAAGGACACTCAAATACCTTCTCCGATCGTCAAAAGAGGAGAACCCGACAAGCCAAGACGGCCAACTCCTCGAAAAAAAAGACACCAAGACGCCCCCGCCGCCCAAGACTCGAGGAAACCGTCTCTCAACCGAGAAATCCCTCGGTACAAACTAGGAGACGAAGAAGAATTGTTAAGCACTCCGAGCTTGAGAAACCGGGCCGAGTCGACCACTCACCGGGAGCAGATCTGGAGATCGCCGGAGAAGTAGAGTCTCCGGATGTAATTGATGAAACATCTAAGTCTGTGAAGGCGTCAGCAGAGGCAACCGGAAGACACAATCGTAGTCCACACACCAAAACACAAAGAAGGCGATAAAACGGATAGTGATGTGATGATCCTATTTCCACCTTACCCGGACATCCAACATCGTCACAAGCGTGAGTGGAGGAAATGGAAGTTGAGTAAATCAAGGAACAGTTCAACGGCTGAGTTTATAGAAGAAGAAGAGGAATCTGTTAAACTTCATTGGACTAACCACTCGTGTGCTCCCAAAGATCGGATGAAGACAATCGCACGGACATCCTGCGCAGATCTACAAGGACAAGGAGAAAGAAAAGCAAGCGAGAGGAAAGGCGAGGCACGTGAGAAGGCCAACATCCGCCCTATCTCCGGCACCACGAACACACACATCCTCTCTCCTTGATGTCTTCTCCGACGATGCTGATGAGGATCCTGAGAATCTCACCGCCACGAAAGAGTTGCAAATCCGCAAGCAAGCATTGCACGAATCCGAATCCTTCACGAGCAAAGATTGATGGAGGGACCAGGAGAGTCCTCGAACACACGAAAATTGATCCAATGGGAGTGGTTCAAAGAAATCAAGACCTTTGTTGCTGCCACCACATCCCCACTCACTCGGAAGAAGGCAATAAGGGACATGGCGATGAAACGGGATAATGGGGACCCCAAATCGAGCCAACCCCTATTGAAGGTGTCTTACCACACCCCCAACGGCTGAACACTCAATCGAAACAGTAGGGAGTTTGGAGACGAGTGACCCCATTCCAAGTCACTCACCTGGTGCGCCCGGTGGGAAACTCCCTCCACCGCAGCAAGGTCGGAGAATGCTGCAGATGACTCAACAACGAATCAAGGAGGCGAAGTAGAGAAAACACAAACACAAGAAGAACAACAAGTTACCATCAACGAAGCTCGGACAGTTGAGACTGTCTCGGTGAGGTGCCAACTCGCTCTGAAGGAAGGCTAATGACGCCAGCTGATGCAATCGAGGCACATGATGGAACGCCCTGGGAGTTAATACTGGCGATGAAAGTGCAATCCATGGGGTTGAGACTCCAATGGATGCCACCAAAGAAGACCCTAAGACAGTGACACTTTGTCGAAAGGGAGGACCAAGGCCTCGCTGCAGAGAGACTGCCGGAGGTAATGAAGGCCCACGGGAGGTTGAGACTTCCCGGGGTAAAGAAGTCAAGTAGAGAACATCCCTCCTGCTATCATCGACCCATCTCGAGAAGGAGATAAGCGCGCTTCATGACTCCCAGGATAATCCGGATGTAACCTTTTTGGGATCGGAAGGCGAAGAAGAAGCCGAGTCATCCCCATGTGATCCAAAAGACTTCGATTCTGCGGATGTTCCAAGCACGAGCAAGTCGATCCCAAGACTACTCGTCAAACCTTTAATTTTGATGATGAGCCACCAATGGAAATCTCATCATCGTCCGATGACGCTTCGATAAAGCCGAGACCAGTCTACTCAATTGGAGAAATCACCGAGACCAACGAAGGCTGTTGAGATAGCAGAGGCTCAAAGCAAGTCGGGTCCACTTCACAACAAACCCCACCAACTGAGTCAATCGCGCAGCTCTGGCTTCTGGCGCAGATCGATTCCTAAAAGAACTTCACGCACACCGCTCATCATCGAATGCGGATCCCGGTTGGCGGTGATGAATCCTTTATAGAATCTTTTCCTTTTTCTCTGGAGGTACCCGACCTCCATGAAGAGTCGAAAAATGAACGCGCACGCTACCACGATCGCTCTCCGTTTTTCAATCAGGCACCATTGTTCGGTGATTATGATTTTGACGCATGGCCATCACCGTAACGGAAGAATCACCAAGTCCGCTGAAGTGTTCAAGGCATTATTCACGAGATTGAACGGATGGAGAGGCATCGCCTCTATGGACATGCGATCGACAACAGAGATGCCACTCTCACTGATTTAAGAGGCATAACATCCGGATCGGGAATGGTGGCAACAAAGAACAAACAATGCGTGTGGAACAAGTTAGATACTTCAGACATTGTTCAACAAGTTTCTGGTATGGAGAGTCGAAAAATGCTTTGATGCAAAAACGAAGTCTGCGAGAACATATTGAGCACATGCATGAAGCTCACATTGCCGAGCTTAAGGCTGCTGCGTGAGCAAAACAAGAGTGATCTACAACGCGTTTGGAAGAAACCATGAATACAAAATTCAGCCTTCTCATGGCCGAGATGAAGCCGATTTCAAGAGTCCAATGCTACTCGATCCGAATTTCATCTTTGCATACTCTGCAGCGGACTCGAGACAAAACTCAACTATCGCAGGCTCGACTTCCCGCTTGCAAGTCTGTTTCGGCGTTCCTCTCTCCTTTGATGATGCCAAAAAGGGGAAGAGGAATACCTAAAGCGCAAGGGGGATCCGAAGTTGAGAAGGAAGGAGCAGCTGCGAAGGGAAAATCAGCTGAGGAAGTGTTGAAACAAAAGAAAGGAAAATCTACGAGGGGGAAGGATCGAAAAATGTGACCTTGATGATTGCACAAACCCCTCAACAGGGTCTGTCACAAATGACATTATCGGCTGAAAACTCCTCAGTGACTCGCCACTCCAACACTCTGCTATATCTATGGTGAAAAGAGAAAACAATTGAAGCGGGGATGAAGGAAGTGGAAGGAAGAATGGATGCCCGAGTTATGAACATCTTGAAAGAACATGGAGGCATTCCGGTGAAGAGACGAGAGATACTTATGCCATCTCGGATGTCGGGACAGAGCCACGATCGGTTGATGAATTTAAAACGCTCGAATCAAGGATACTTTGCAAATATGTCTATGGCTCAAGCTTGGGACTTGTCTTTGGGAAAAGGGTCTCACGTTATGTGAAGAAGGCGACAGAAGCGAGACTACCTGGCGATCACTCTGCTTGGTCACTCCGCCGTCACTCACCGGAAAGAAGAAGACCCCAAGACAATACACGCCCGCAGGTAGAGGAAGAAGCGTGGTGGAGGAAGAAGCTTGCACTGGCCTCTGCCCAAAAACATTGAATACGTGGATCCAGGAAAGAAAGGAGGGATCTCTTGGGCTGGGCTTGACCAAGTAGCAAATTTGCAAGTGGCTAAAAGTAACGCTGAGTATGCAAAAAGAATAGAAGAAGAAAACAAGAGACAAACTCAGCTATGGGAGGAAAGACAGGAAAGAATAAGAAGAGATGAAGGCGCCAGGAAGGCATATGAAAAGAAAAAGAAGGCGGTGACGATGAGAAAAAGAGAAGAAAGAAGAAGATCTTGAACAAGATGAAAGAAGGAGACAACGAAGGAGATGAAGTGTTCTTTGTCCACCCCTTCGTGTATTTTATTATGTAAATACATACAATGTAAGTCTTCTGTAATAAAGCTATAAATTCTTTATTTTTAATAGACAAATATGTGCTCTGATACACCTTGTAAACAGTTGTGTAAAAGAACAAGAATGTTATGATCAATAAAAGGATTGATTCTCACGCATACATTCTATGTCAATACACTATCTCGTATGTATCTTTGCTATTTGCATTTTTGAATGGTTTAAGTTTTGGCATCATCAAAAAGGGGGAAATTGTTAGGAAATTCATTGTTTAGATTTTGATGAATGCCATGTAAAACTTAGAATAGAAAGTTGGCACCCCAATTCTTGTTGTAAAATGCATTGTAATAAATAGAGCTAGCCAAGTGAGTTAAGTCGACTACGACCTAACATGCAAGAAGACAATCAAGACTAGAAGGAAGACTCCGTGCGAGACAACCGAGTATGGCAAAGAAGAGTAGACGGAACTCTCTCAAGAAGAAGCGGTGAGATACGGTGAGTGGAGTATCGATCAAGTCAACTCGAGAAAAGCCAAGTCTCAAGTTGAAGTGACGTAAGAGTCATCCAATGATTGGAAGTCGACTCTAAGTCACCTGGGAAAGCAAGGAAATGCAAATCAAGTCGAGATAATCAAAAAGATCCGTTGCCGTAAATCAAGAGAATTACTTAAACAAGTAATATCTCCATACCACCTTTCTCGAGTGCTCGGTCCCGAAAGCGTGCAAAAGGAATGAACCAATGGGAAGCACTACACCGTGTCGAACTCGAAAAGGTGAAAGAACAACTCATACGAGGAAATGGCAATTCCAAGGATCGCAACAAGACAAGCCAACGACGCAAGTGACTTTCAAAAATAAGCCTATCTCTTCAACGGGCAAATTTTTGAAAGATCACTATAAAAGGCCGAGGAATTTATTTGAGGATATGAGATTTATGAGAGTGACACAAATTCTGAGACTGAACTAAAAACGTTCAATCAATTATCGAAAAATCAAACATTCTCAATCCTCAAGCTACTACACTACGAAGAACATCAATCCAACACTCACCTGAAGGAAAGATAACTTCAATCAGTTGAAAAGGAAAATCTTGAAAAATCAAGGGGTCTACATTCCACGAAGGATTGTAGGAAGGTTCAAGGTCGAACCAAGTCTTAAGCTTTTGGAGGGCTTCATGATCAAATCCAAAGAGCTTGAGCAAGTGAGTCTGTAGTAGCAAAGCGCAACGCCCTGTGAAGAAGCCGAGTCGTCGAGAAGCCAACCGAGTGATCAAGGCGTCTCCAGATCGAGTCCCAAAGGATCAAGTCACCGTGTGTGATCAAGACTTGTATCCTGGACTGTTACCACTTTGTATCTTGATCATTACCTAGTGGATTCCTCCAGGAGTTGGAGAAGAGAGGAGTAGAAGAATTACCCCATCTTCGAACCTCTATAAAAATTTCATTGTGTCATTTACATTTCAACACTTTAATTCCTGCATTTTTAACCGCTTATATCTGCTGATAAATTTGCTATCCACTTGATAATTTATAAGTACTAAATCAAGCACTAAATCCTTGCTTAATCAAACTTAAGGGTGTTAAGTCTTCCGCTGAAAACAAAACCACAGTTGAGTTAATTTAGAGCCAACAGCTGAGTTATTCCATCAACAGCTCAGTTGAGTCTATTGAGAGATTAACTCTACTGAGTGGCTAAATTGACTGTCCATCAAGGACACAGCTGTGTAGTATTAACTCTGAATATTTAAAAGGACTAAAACGAAAATTTGGTAAGGTTTATTCAACCCCCCCTTCTAAACATTACACTTACACCCCTTGGGACCTACACGAACCTACAACCTTGCAATAATCATTCCATTCGATCCTTCTAAAATGCATAATTATTAGAGTCGAAAAGCGGCGGTCCATTGAATGAAGCAACGATTGGTAGATAACTCGTTTCGTAGCCATGAATCTTTCCTCTTTACTCGCAATGTGGAATGAGCTTGCCAAAGAGTTTGGCTCGATACCACTTGTTAGTCAAGTGGCTATGATAATCTAGAGGGGGGGTGAATAGATTATGCCGATTTTCCGAGTTTTGCCCTCTTTTTCGAATGGTTAAGTAATGACAAGAATGAAAATGCGGGAAAGTAAACAACACACGTCGATTTATAGAGGTTCAACCCACCTAGGGCCTAATCCTCTACCACCCCAAAGATCTCCGGGATGGATTTCAAAAAAAAAAAAAAAAAGAATTTTATTAATAGTTACCAAAACTATTACAACTTCACCTTGAAGAGTACCACATTCTTCTTACAATACCTCTTTGAAGATTACCACAATCTTCTAGCAACGACACCTTGTGAAGATTACTACATTTTTCCAACTTGAAGAGCACCAAACTCTTCCACAAGAAGATTACCACAATCTTCTTACACCTATGAAGAGTACCACACTCTTCAACACCTAAGATCACCCAAGTGTACTCTTACCACAAGAACACTCACAAGGATATCTTGTGTTTGAATGACGAACACAAATTCAAGATTACAACTCGATAAGGAAGTATACAACTTTGAAGTGCAAGTGTACTCAAGAATCAAGCCTAGACCTCAAGATATGAAAGTGAAATACTTATGCTATTACAACAAGAACGTGAAAGTGAAGAACAAAATATTTGCTTGATATGTCTCTTGTTGTGTTGTAGTGTATTCTCTCTTGTTGTGTTGCTTCAAGACTTCATCTATTTATAGGAGAGCTCTGGGATTTGATTTCCAGACATAAGCTCCTTCTTGGAGATTGATATCTACAAAAAATTGCAATTAAAATCAAGATTATAGCAACTTTCTTGTTCTTCTGCACATGCTTTGGAGATGTAGCCTTTGTAGTTGCAGCAGTGTCCTCGGGGATAAGATCAGCTGACTCACCTTCTCTGGTGTCAGCTCTTCTTGCATAGGCTTGCCTCTGAGCAGCTGAGAGGTTCGCCTTGAACATTTTCTTGTTTACGTGGAAGGGTTTCCCATTCTTGAGAGGAATGCCCTTCACCTCCACCAAATGGCCAATCACCAAACCATATTCCCGCGAACTAACAAATAGACCAACATCATTAATGGTCTTGTTCATCACATTTTAACATATTCAGTTGAAGATGAACTCAGCCCAGTTCACATTTTTCTCTTCCGTCATAGCAGCCATCACTATCAGCTTAGCCCTCGACATCTGATTGAAACCCGAACTTCATGTCAATACACTTGACACCACATCCATTAGCTTGTGGTAGTCATATTTGATGAGCAACTTCTTGGTTGTGTAAACAACCTTAGCAGCAGACTCTGGCTTGGCGATTTCCTTCCATGCCATAGCCAGGTTGATGTCCTTTTCTATGATATCCTTCAACCTAGACGAATGAAGATGACAGTTAGCAGCCAAATCCGCAATAGTTATCTTAATGTCGGTGTTTTGGATGGAAGAACATATTTCTCCATCGTGAACCTCAACATTCACATAGAACATAGCCACCTCTTTTAGATAGGTGTGCGAGAACTCCATCGTGAGAAATCCCTTCAGACCGTATTTCTCCAACTTCTCAGCAATCTTCTTGGCAAGGGCTTTGTCAACAACTTGCTTCACCATACCTTTGAAGTCCACCGTCGAACCAGAGTGGATCTTCTCAGCCATATGTACAAAATCATAAGTTGGAGCCATTTATAAGATCAGAACTTGGAAACTTGAACGTTGAACGGAACACGAACTAGGGTTTTTGCTTTGGTTTGCAGAGAAAGTTTTAGTCTTTCTTGAGAGAGATGAATGTTAAGTGCGGAGAGAGAAAATGAATTCGAGTATATGGGATATGATAGGATGGTTTTTAGAATTCAAAAAGTTTGATCACTATCAACAGTTGAGATTAATTCTTGAAATCACATTAATTTCCCTGCATTAAATGCAACCTCGTTTATATCCAATCATAGGCTAAACGAGTACATGTTTTTTACTGACACCATAATTACTGCTGATGTCATGCCCAAAAACATTCCTGCTCGCAGAAAACGATTGTGTTTTGTCACTTAGCTCTTAAATAACTCAGCTATTTTCCAAAAAAGACTTAACTCTGCTTCTCTCTTCTCATAACATCACTCGGCTGTCCAGCTAACTCGATACAACTGACTAGCCATCTTGAATGTTTCACTTGGCTGAAAAATGAAACTTTGCTGATTTTTAATTCTCTCTTCTTTGACTCTGCTGATTGAGTCTTCTGAGCCTCCTATGTCAGCTCAATCAAAACTCACTCATTTTGAAGCTCCTCCAATCTTGATTCACATAATGGCTTAGTGAATATATCAGCTAACTGCTTATCAGTTGATATGTATTCCAAAGTGATGTCTTTCTTTTCAACATGATCTCTTATGAAATGATATCTGACATCAATGTGCTTGGTTCTTGAGTGTAATACTGGGTTCTGGGTTATTGCAATAGCACTTGTGTTATCACACATAATTGGAATCTCTTTTTCTTCTATATCATAGTCTCTCAGCTGTTGCCTCATCCATAATACTTGGGCACAACAGATGCCTGCAGCTATGTACTCTACTTCAACTGTGGATGTAGCTATTGAATTTTGTTTCTTACTAAACTAAAAAAATAATTTATTTCCAAGCATTTGACGGGTACCGGATGTACTTTTCCTGTCTACTCTCCATCCAACATAGTCTGAGTCTGAGTAACCAACTAGCTTGAATCCTCCATCCTTTGGATACCATAAGCCAACTTCTCGGCATCCCTTCAAATACCTTAGGATTCTCTTGGCTGCAGTCATGTGACTCTCTTTTGGTACAGAATGAAATCTAGCACATACACATACAACAAAGGTAATGTCTGGCCTTCTTGCTGTCAAATAGAGCAATGATCCTATGAGGGCTCTGTATCTGGTATGATCTACAACATTGTCATCTGCATCCATATCCATCTTGACTGACGTATTCATGGGAATCTTCACTGATGACTTCTCTTCCATACCAAATTTCTTCATCAAATCTCTGGTATATTTGGTTTGACTTATGAAGGTTGCATCCTTCATTTGCTTGGTTTGTGAATCCAAAGATGATATCATCCACATAAATTTGAACAAGCAGTATACTCTCTCCATCTTGAATTCTGAAGAGTGTTCTATCAACCCTGCGTTTGGTGAATCTATTGTCAATAAGAAACTGAGACAATGTGTCATACCAAACTCTTGGTGCTTGTTTCAATCCGTACAATGCTTTCTTGAGCTTGTAGACTTTATCTCCAATAGTTTTCTACTCAAAACCTGGAGGTTGCTCCACATAAACTTTTTCTTCCAAAAGTCCATTTAAAAATGCAATCTTCGCATCCATTTGATACACAATGAAGTTCTTGTGTGCAACTTAAGCAAGAAACATCCTAATTGCTTCCAATCTAGCAACATGAGCAAATGTTTCATCAAAATCTATACCTTCCTCTTGGAAATACCCTTTGGCTACCAATCTTGCTTTGTTTCTTACTGCTGATCCTTCTTCATTCATCTTGTTTCTAAATACCCACACAGTACCAATAACATTTTGGTGGGTAGGCCTTTAAACTAATTCCCAAACTTTATTTCTTTCAAACTGATTCAACTCTTCCTTCATAGCTAGAATCCAACGCGTGTCATCCAATGCTTGTGACACATCTTTAGGCTCTATTTGGGAAATGAAACAAGTAAACATAACTTCATGTTGAGTTCTGGATTTGGTTCTCACTCCATCTCTAACATTTCCAAATAATAACTCAGGTGGATGGTCTTTTAGCCATCTCACATCTGGTTGGAGCAAGTCTACTCGGTTCAGTCGTCTTGCAACTAAGTTGTTTAGAATAGATTGCTCATCATCATTCAGCTGCAGACCTTTCATCTATCTCTGAGATTCAACTATCTCATCTTCATCAGGGTCGAAAGCTCTTACATCTGCTTCAACATAGGGAATCTTCTGAACAATTGGCTGATTCTTCTTGTCAGCTAACTCATCTATGTCTTCTCCATTAACATTAAGTTCATCAAAAACCACATGGATAGACTCTTCTGTGACCATAGTCCTTTTGTTCAACACTCTATAAGCCTTACTCTCAGCTGAGTATCCCAAGAAGATACCTTCATCAGCTTTAGCATCAAAAGCTTTTAAGTTGTCCTTGCCATTGTTGTGGATGAAGTACTTACATTAAAAGATTCAAAATTATCCAACATTTGGCTTCCTCACTGTCCAAATTTCATAGGGAGTTTTAGACAACTGTCTGTTAATCATACACCTATTCTGAGTGTAGCAAGCAGTATTGATGGCTTCAACCCAAAATTTCTTAGGTAAACCAACTTCAACTAACATGGTCCTCGCAACTTCCTTGAAGGTTCTGTTCCCTTTTTCAGCTACTCTATTCTGCTGTGTAGTTCTTGCAGTTGACAACTAATGAGCAATACGATTTTCAATGCAATACTGAGTTATAATCCCATTGACAAACTCAGTTCCCCTGTTAGACCTTATTTTTATAATGGTTTGACTCTTCCCATTTTGAACTCTTCTCATTAGCTGAGGTAGTTTCTGCAAGGTTTCCTTCTTTTTACACATAAAGATAGTCCATGTATATTTTGAATAATCATCCACCACCACTAAGGTGTATTTCTTTCCACTGATACTAGCTGGTTCAATAGGACCAAATAAATCCATGTGCAATAAATGCAATATACTGGTTGAAGAAGGACTTGGATTGTCCTTGAAAGATGATTTAATTTGCTTTTCCATCTGGCATGCATCACAAATGCTTTCCTTCTTATATACTGAGTCAGGCAATCCTTCCACAAGATGACTCCTTGCAAGCTTGTTGATTGTCTTGAAATGCGGTGACTCGACTTCTTGTTCCACAACCAACTTGATTCTTGTACTCTTTGCTAGCGACATGTACTTGGTGTAGATTGACCAATTCACTACATACATGTTCTTCTCGCCTTGATCATTGTAGCACAATCTCATTTGATTGATTCTTGATCTGGCATACACCCATGTTGAATCCAACATTATAACCTTTGTCATAAAGTTGGCTGATGCTCAGCAGATTGAAGTTGAGGCCTTCAACATATTCAACATCTGTAATCTCTAATCCATTCTTTCTGATGGGTCCCGTGCCTTTGATTTCTCCTAGAGCTTCATTTCCTCCAAATATGAATTTAGCACCTTTGATTTCCTTGAACTTTGACAGATTTTTCTTGTTCCCTATCATATGTCTGGAACAACCACTATCCATGTACCAGCTTCCTTGGCACTCAGCTGTTCCTTGAACCTTCAATTAAGGAAATTAGTTTTAGGTACCCATACTTGCCTGGGTCCTGAGGGGTTAGTGCTATAAGGTGTTACAACCAGCCTATAACCAGATGATCTGACTCTAAGAGGTTGCCACCTATCAGTTCCATAATCATAATGCACATTAGCAAATTGCTTGGTGGTTTTAGGATCATACAACTGTCTCTTTTGTTTGTGTGCCTGTGTGTGTGTTTGAGCATTTGCTTTCTTGGGGAATAGTGGAACTTCTGTGCATATTGGGTTTTGTGCTTGGGTGCATATATATATGCTGATTATAGCTCTTTTGCCTTGGGAATGACCTGTGATAAGATTGAGGTCTTTGCCACTTTGGCTTGTATCCCATAGGTCTTGGCTGATATCTCAGTTGGTTATTCCAATCAGCCTGGCTAGGGTAGTTTATACCATTTCCATCATGTGATTTTCTTTGCTAAAATCTCTGGGGCTTTTGGTAGCTCTATTTGGAATTTTTACAGAGTATTTCCTATTTGGAGTCTACTGATGGACTCTTTTGAATTTAGTTTCAGCTGTCCCGCCAGCACACTCAGCTGGCTTTTTTCCTTTTCCCATGTATCCAAGGTCATCATGGTTTTGGTTTTGTTTTTGAGTGGGTGTTGGTGCAACATATGGTGCTTTGGATTTTTGGACTTCATCATTGCTTGAGGATCCTTTTTCCATAATACTCTTGGGACTTGGGCATGCACAAAGGAATTAAATCCAATGCCTGTCTTGTCACCACTTTATTTTTGAATCATTATAAGCTCATCCAATGATTTGGATGCCTTAGTGAATGATGCAATTAGATTCTTAAGACCATTTCCCCCTTTTTTGTAGCAACTAAGTCTGCTTGGATCTTGGCAATTTCAGCATTCAACTTTGTGTTCTCATCAGCTATATGACTTAGAGTACTCAGCTCCTTAGTCAGTTGTGAGTTTTGGCATTTAAGCTGGCTGTTTTCCTCATGTATGAGTGTGTGAGAGGTTTTTATGTGCTCAAAATCTTTCATCATTTTGCCAATAGAATCATAAAGATATGTGGGTGATGAAGTGTTTGTGTCACTATCACTATCACTTCAATCAAAATGAGATGAGTTAGAGTGTACCTCATCTTCTTGATCTTTAGAGTCTTGTTCTTTGGCCATGAGGCATATCAAAGCCTCTTCCTTTGTATCACTGGAGTAGTCGGCTTCACTCTTTGTCGACTCTGCTTTGTTCCTTGCACTTACTATTTTAGCGATCTCGGCCAACATGGCTTTCTTCTTTTCTTGTCTTTCCTCTCCATTTATGTATTTGTTGGTCAGCGGATAAGGGCGATCAACAACAAAAATGTCCTGGTTGCCTGCAATTCCAACACGAGTTCTCAACTCTCTGTAAGTCACTCTATCGCTCTTTGGTTATCAACTCTCGATACTCGATTGTTCTTTGATGTTCGACTCTCTTGTGTGGTCATCTGCCTTGCTTTGGAGGAGGGTCTTGAGTGTCTTGATGATCCACCCTTATCTCTTTTGTAGTTCTTATTGAATAACTTATGGAATTTTTCACCATCATGCCAATCTCTTCTTGGTCTATGGTCTCCTTGAATTCAACTCTCTTTGCTTCACCAGCCGTGAGTGCAGCTGTCTTGGGCACAAATGTCTCTTCTTGTTCTTTCCTTCTCAGCTCAAACTCATATGCTTTAAGACCAAAGAACAATTCATGGTTTGATGTCCTGGTGAGATTCATGGAATGTCTCAGGGCCATGACCTTCATTTCCCACTGTTGGGAAATTTATTGTTTAGATTTTGATGAATGCCATGTAAAACTTAAACTAGGAAGTTGGCACCCCATTTTCTTTGTAAACGCATTGTAACAAATAGGGCAATTTGGTCAAGTGAGTTAAGTCGTCACCTATGCCTAAACATGCAAGAAGACAACTGGAGACTAGAAGGAAGACTCATTGCAAGACAAAATTGTAGTATGGCAAAGAAGAGAAGACGGAACTGATCAAGGTGCAAAATAAGATGCACTGAGTAAAGTATCGATCAAATCAACTCAAGATAACCAAGTCTCAAGTCGAAGTGACGAGAAGAGTCATCCAATGATTGAAAGTGACTCTAAGTCACCTGGGAAAGCAAGGAAATGCGGTCAGTCGAGATAATCGAAAGAGATCCGTTGCACGTAAATCAAGAGAATTACTTAAACAAGTAATACCTCCATGCTACCTTTCTCGAAGTGCTCGACCCCGAGAAGCGTGCAAGGGGAATGAACGATGGGAAACACTACACCGTCCGAACTCGAAAAGTCAAGAACAATTCATACGAGGAAGTGGCAATTCCAAGGATCGCAACAAGATAAGCCAACGACCACAAGTGACTTTAAAAAATAAGCTATCTGCTCAACGGGCAGATTTTTGAAAGATCACTATAAAAGGCCGAGGAATGACTCGAGAAAAGAGGGACCTTGATTACTCGAACCACAAACATTCAAACTAACATTTGAACTATGTAATCGAAATATTCTCAAAGATCATTCAAGATTAATTCTCAAGCCTACACTACGAAGGAAATCAATCCAACACTCACTGTGAAGGAAAGATAACTTCAATCAGTCGAAGAGGAAACTTTTGAAGAAAAGGGGTCTACATTCCGCGGAGGATTGTAGGAAGGTTCAAGGTCGAACCGCCTCGAGTTTTGGAGGGCTTCGTGATCAAATCCAAAAAGCTTGAGCAAGTGAGTCAGTAGTAGCAAGACAATTGCCTGTGAAGAAAGGTGAGTCGTGAGAAGCCAAGTGCGTGACCAAGGCATCTCCAGGCACCGAGTCCCAAAGGATCAAGTCACCGTGTGTGATCAAAACTTGTATCCGGACTCATACCACTTTGTATACTTGATCAATACTTAGTGGATTCCTCCACGAGTTGGAGAAGAGAGGAGTAGAAGAATTACCCCATCTTGAACCTCTATAAAATCTTATCGTGTCATTTACATTTCAAAGACTTTAATTCCTGCATCTTATATGTTTAACTCTGATAAATTTGCTATCCACTTGATAATCCCTAAGTACTAAAACCAAGTATTAAATCTTTACTAAATCATTTTTAAGGGTGTAAAGTCTTCCAATGAAAACAAACTGAGTTGAGCTAATTCATCTTAACAAATGAGTTATTCTATCAACAAATCGATCAGTCCGTTGAGTGACTAACTCTCTTGATTAACTAAATTGGCTATCCACCAAGGACACAACTGTAGTATCAACTCTGAACTTTAAAAAGGACTAAATCGAAAAGTTGGTAAGGTTTATTCAACCCCCCCTTCTAAACCTTACACTCACACCCCTTGGGACCTACAAGTGGTATCAGAGCGGTTGGTTCATTGAGCCTTCCGCACCAGTTCTTGAACTAGATCTCCAAATTTTTCAAAGTCTGTTTTTAGTACTTAAGTTTTCAAAACTCTTTTTATTATCAAAAGTTATTATCATGGAATCAAATTTGACACGTATCCCTATGTTCACAATTGAAGAATTTGATGATTGGAAAATTCGTATGCAGGCTCATCTATCAGCATTACATGATGAGATATGGATAGTGATAGAGGATGGGCCACTACAAATTTTAAAAGTGAACACAATCGTAAGAAGAGTCTGCAAAATGAAGGTGAAGAGGATGTCGCTCCTAGACCAGCTATGGTTGAAAAACCAAGAGCTGAATGGACAAATGATGACAGAAAAAGATACAACCTGGACAATGTGGCCAAGGAAATTCTTTACAAAACCTTGGACAAAGCCATGTTCAATAAAGTCAAATCATGCAAAACGGCTAAAGAAATGCAGGACAAGCTAACACGGATTTGTGAAGGCTCGGAGCAAATCAAGGAAAATAAATTATCGGGGTATACAGAAATTTGAGAATTTCAAAATGATCGCAGGAGAGAACCTGGATCAACCGGTTGCTGCTCGGTTCACGAAATTACCAACGAGCTATCTCGCTCTTGGAAAAGAATATACACGAAGAAATGTGTATGAAGATCCTAAAAAGTCTCGGTGAATGGGAAATGAAGGTCATGGCACTAAGACATTCCATGGACCTATCAAAGACATCCAACCATGAGCTATTCTCGGATCTCAAAGCCTACGAATTTGAGTGAGAGAAGAAAAGACGAGGAAGAGACAATTTGTACCCAAAACAATTTGCTCTAATTGTTAAGGATGGCAAGAAAGTCAAGTCAAAGAAGTCATTGACTCGAGGAAATAGCCCGATGGTTAAAAGGTTCAACAAGTTCTTCAATAAGAACTACAAGAGAGGCAAGGGCGAATCCTCCGAAGACACTCGGCTCCTCCAAGTCAAGGAAGATAGGCCAACCAAGAGAACAAATCATCAAAAAGTCAATATCGTAGGGGCGACAATCCAAGAATGGAAAGAGCCGATCAAAAGGTTGAATATCTATCTTTGGAGGCAACCAGGTCACTATGCCATTGATTGCCCGTGTCCTGTAGTCAACAAATACAGAATGAAGAAGAAAGAAAAGTCTTCGAGAGAAAGAAGACAAGAAAAGAAAAAGGCAATGTTGGGCTGCAGAGATCTGCTGAGATAGCCAAGTCAAGAGACATAGCCGACTCGAGAGTAGTGAAGCGACTACTCAAGTGACTCGAAGAAGAAGCTTTGATCCGTCGATGGCCAAGGAACAAGACCAACCCGACCAAGAAGATGAGGTACACTCGACTCATCACACTCGATTCTAGTGATAGTGATCGTGACACACACACTTCATCACCCACTGATCTTTATGATTCATTAGGCAAAATGATGAAAGATTTTGAACACATTAAATCCTCACACACACTACTAAATGAGGAAAACAACCTACTCAAGAGCGAAAACTCACAAATGATCGAGGAGCCGAGTACTCTAAGTCAAATAGGCGATGAGAATAAAAGTTTAAAGGCTGAAAATGCCAAGCTAATAAGCGAGAAATAGCCGCCATAGAAAAGAGGGAGAATGACCTCAAAAATGTGATTGCCTCATTCACTAAGGCATCTAAGTCATTGGATGATCTTATCATGAGCCAAAGAGAATGTGGAGACAAGACACGCTTAGGATTTAATTCCTCTGTGCTATGTCAAGCTCCAAAAGTGATTTTGGATAAAGGATCTTCAAGTAATGAAGTATCTCAAAAATCCAAAACTCCAAATGGTGCACACACATTTATTCCAAAGCACAATTACAAGCAAACGGCATTGGTTATAAAGGAAAAGGAAAACGACCGAGTTGAGTGTCTTTGAGAGGACAAGCGAGAAGAAATTCACCAGTTCCTCAAAGAAACTCCAAATAGGAAATACTCAGTAAAGAAGAAACAGAGCTACCAAAAACCCTTAAGTTCTATAAAAGAAACACATTTGATGGAAATGGTAGAAAATATCCAAGCCAAGCTGATTGGAATGATGTAAACTATCGGCAAAAGACCTATGGAATATAAGCCCAAATGGCAAAGGCCTAGAACTCAAAAAAGGCCATTCCAAAGGTATAAGAGCTTTCATCAAAGACACATATGCACCTAGGCACTACACTCGGAGACATCACAACTACCCAAAGAAGGCAATTGCTAAAACACATATACAGGCATACATACAAAAGAGACAAACAGTATGAACCTAGAATCCCCAAGCAATTTGCCAAAATTAATTATGATTATGGCACGATAGATGGCAACCCCTTAGAGCCAAATCATCGGCTATAGGTTGGTTGGATCATCTTACAATACTAACCCCTCGGGACCCGGACAAGTATGGGTACCTAAAACTTAATTTCCTTGTTTGCGGGTTCAAGGAACAGTGAGTGCCAAGGAACCTGGTACATGGATAGTGGTCATTCAAGACATATGACAGAAACAAGAAAAATCTGTCAAAATTCAAGGAAGTTAAAGGAGCAAAAGTAATATTTGGAGGAAATGAAGCTCGGGGAGAAATAAAAGGCATTGGATCCATCAAGAAAAATGGATTAGAAATCACGGATGTTGCATATGTTGAAGGACTCAATTTCAATCTGCTAAGTATCAGCCAACTCTGTGACAAGGGCTATAATGTTGGATTTAACATGGGTATATGCCAAATCAAGGATACAAAATCAAGTGAAGTTGTGTTGCAAGGATGCAGACAAAAGAACATGTATATCGTGGATTGGTCAACAAAGAACACCAAGCACTGTCGTCATAGCAAAGAGCACAAATGAATCAAGTTGGTCAGGTACAAGAAGTGAGTCACCCGAATTTCAAAACAATTAACAAGCTTGCCAGAAGCAATCTTGTGAAAGGACTTCCAGACTCAGTATACAAAAAGGAGAGTATATGTGACGCATGTCAGAAGGGAAAACAAATCAAATCATCATTCAAAGAAAAGGCATGTCTATCTTCAACAAGGATATTGCATCTGCTACATATGGATCTATTTGGTCCAGTTGAACCAACTAGCATAAGTGGGAAGAAATACACCTTGGTGGTAGTAGATGACTACTCAAGATATACATGGACAATATTCATGTGTAAGAAGAAAGAAACTCTACAGAAACTACCACAAATGATGAAGAGGATTCAAAATGAGAAGAGCCAAACCATTATCAAAATAAGATCGACGGAAACCGAGTTTGTCAATGGTATAATAACTCGATATTGTATTGAAAATGGCATTGGTCATGAATTATCTGCAAAGCAAGGACTCCATAGCAGAATGGAGTTGCGAAAAGAAGGAATAGAACTCTCAAAAAAGAAGCGGCAAGAAGACCATGTTAGTCAAGCAGGTTACCAAAAAGATTTTGGGTCAAGCAATCAACACAAAGATGATACACTCAAAATAGATGCATGATAAACAAACAGATGACAAAGACTCCCTATGAGATTTGGACAGGAGAAAACCAAATGTTGCATATTTTAAAATATTTGGATGTAAATGCTTCATCCATAACAATGGCAAAGATAATCTAAAGGCTTTTGATGCTAAAGCTGATGAAGGTATCTTCTTGGGATACTCACAAAAGCAAAGCCTCAGAGTATTCAACAAGAGGACTATGGTTGCGAAAGAATCCATTAATGTGGTATTCGATGAGCCAAATGTAAATGGAGAAGACATTGAAGAGTCACCGATAAGTCAATCATCCACCATGCGAAAAAGTCCCTATCTTGAAGGCCAAGCCGGAATTATAAACTCGGATGAAGATGAGATAGCTGAGTCTCAAAAACAGTGGAAAATCTGCAAAATAAGTGATTGCGAGAGAGCCGATCAAAGCAACACAACACTAGACGATCAATCCAAATAACTTACTTCAACCTGATGTAAGATGGTGAGAGACCACCCACCAAAACTTGTCATTGGAGATATAAGAGAAGGTGTCAAAACAAGATCCAGAACTAAACAAGAAGCCATGTTCACATGCTTTATCTCACAAATAGAGCCTAAAGATGTGTCACAAGCATTGGATGACACACATTGGATTCAAGCTATCGAAGAAGAGTCAATCGGTTTGAAAGAAATAAAGTATGGGAGTTAGTTCAAAGACCCACCCATCAAAATGTTATTGGCACTAAATGGGTGTTCGGGAACAAAATGAACGAGGAAGGTTACGTGGTAAGAAACAAATCAAGATTAGTAGCCAAAGGATATTGCCAAGAAGAAGGGATAGATTTTGATGAAACATTTGCCCTGTAGCAAGATTGGAAGCTATTAGGATGTTTCTTGCCTATGCAACTCACAAGAATTTTATTGTATATCGAGATGGATGTAAAAAGTGCATTCCTAAATGGTTTATTGGAAGAAGAAGTGTATGTTGAACAACCTCTAGGATTTGAGCGAGAAGACTCTTGGAGATAAGGTATACAAACTCAAGAAAGCTCGTATGGATTGAAACAGGCACCCGAGCATGGTATGATACCTTGTCACAATTCCTAACCGAGAATGGATTCACAAAAGGAAAAGTAGATAGAACACTGCTCGAATTCAAGACAAGAAGAGCATCTTTGCTTGTTCAAATATATGTGGATGACATCATTTTTGGATCCACAAACAAAGAATCGTGTGAAAAATTTTCAAACCTCATGCAAAGCAAATTCGAAATGAGCATGATGGGAGAGTGACATTCTTCCTTGGACTCCAAGTGAAACAAATTTGAAGGATGGAACCTTCATAAGTCAAATAAAATACACCAGAGATTTAATGAAGAAATTTGGTATGGAAGAGAAGTCTTCGTGAAAATACCAATGAATACATCGATCAAAATGGACATGGATGCGGATGGCAAGCACAGATCAAATAAGATACACAAAGACTTATTGGATCATTGCTTTATCTCACAAAGAAAGCGCCGACATCACCTTTGTCTTTGTAGGTGTATGTGCAAGATTTCAATCTGCTCCAAAAGAGAGCCATATGATCGTAGCTAAGAAGATCTTGAGATATTTGAAAGGAAGCGAAGAAGTTGGCTTATGGTATCCAAAGGAAGGTGGATTCAAGTTAATTGGCTATTCGACTGACTATCTTTGGATGTAGAGTTGACAAGAAGAGCACCTCGGTACATGTCAAATGCTTGAAACAAAGCTAATTTCTGGTTTAGCAAAAAGCAAAATTCAATAGCCACCTCTACAAACTGAAGCGAGAATACATAGGCTATGGGGCAAATTAAGTTGTGCCAAATCCTATGGATGAGACAACAAATCGAGAGACTATGAAATTGAAGAAAAGGAAATTCCAATCATGTGTGATAACACAAGTGCAATTGCAATCACTCAAAATCTGTGTTGCACTCAAGAACAAAGCATATCGATGTCGATATCACTTCATAAGAGATCATGTTGAAAAGAAAGACATCACCTTGGAATATATTTCAACCGATAAACATTAGGCGACATATTCACAAAACCATTATGTGAGTCGGGATTTGAAGAACTCAAGCATGAGTTAGGGCTAATTGAGTGAGCTAACACTCGGAAGACTCAAAGAAAGGAAATGAAACACAAAAAGGGAAAAAGAGTCAATTCCCAAAATCAGCTAAATGAATCGATCGTATCGGAAAGACAACTATACCAATTAGGACAAATGAGTCACTATGAGAACTGACGAAGAAGAGTTAAATCGGCTAAGGGATAAGTTTGTCATTTATGAACAAAGTGACAAAAACGCAGTCGTTTTTACTAAGCGGGAATGTTTTTAAGAATGACGTCAGCATAATGATGATGTGTACAGGCAAAAGCTGCACACCAAGCTTATGATTGGATATAAATGTTGCCACATTAAATTCGAGGCATTAAATGCTAATCGGCGTGCAAAATCTAAGCCGTTGATTTCGATCACATTTCAAAAACCACCCGCACGTCCTTTCAGAAACCATACTTAAACCATTTTCGTCCGTTTCTCTCACATATTACCAAAACTGTTCATTTCTCTCTCAGAAGCAAAGGCAAAACTCTCTCAAAACCCTATCAATCTTCAAATCAATTTCTAAGTTTCTTTTAGTGAAATACTTTGAAAAATGGCATCAACTTATGATTTTGTCAAGCTAGGAAGCAAATCCACACTGGGTCTCTTGTGGATTTCGAGGAATGGTCAAACAGGGTCCGATGACGCCCTCATAAAGAAGATTCTTTGAGAAGCTCGAAAAGTCCAGGCTAAAACCATTTAAACGATGGAGCTCCCGATGACCTATGTGGAAGAGGTCGCTCGCCCTCGTGAATGCTTTGAAATTCACGATGAGGGGATCAAATCCTGTGTTCACGGGAAGGAGTTCATCATCTCTCGCCAAAGATTTGGCGAACACCGCTCATTACGGCGGAAGGAGCACCAAAAATCAATGAAGGCGATGTAGACTTGGTCTCTTTGCTTGGAAGGAAGTAGCCAAGATCGACTATCTTTGATAAGATAGTCTACACAACCAACAAGAGGTTCTTTGAAGGAGGACTACCACAAACTGTTGGACATAGTTGCCAAATGCATAGACATCAAATTTGGCGGCTTTGATCAACTATCCAAAGCAAAATTGATCGTCATGGCTGCGATCATTGAAGAAAAGCAAGTAAACCGGGCTGAGTTTGTCTACAAAGGACTCGCGAGAATGTAGGAACAAATCCTTCAAGGATAATGGAGCATTTGGATGATCCCGGGATACGACCGGTGATTGGCCGGTGATGGAGGTGAAAGGAGTCCCTCTTCGACATGGAAAGGTGTTCCATGTAAACAAGAGATGTTCGAGATCAAACCTCTCTCGCGCACTGAAGAGAGCCTACACCAAGAGAGCGATACAAGTGAGGGGGAATCACCACCACAAGATACAACTGTTTCCTCTCCACCAAAAAAAGAAAGTGCCAAGTGCAAAAAATAAAACCAAATCTGCTCTTGCCCCCAGCTGAAAGTCACACCCGCCCCGAGAAGTAGAGTCTCCGAGAAGGAATCTCAAATACCTTTCTCCTACCGTCAAAAAGAGGAGAACGATAAGCCAAGACGGCGGCTCTCGAAGAAAA
Source organism: Rehmannia glutinosa (assembly GCA_016081115.2). NCBI lineage: Eukaryota > Viridiplantae > Streptophyta > Magnoliopsida > Lamiales > Orobanchaceae > Rehmannia > Rehmannia glutinosa. Next base: position 212,874 of record JABTTQ020002517.1, on the reverse strand, counting down.
AAACAACAAAGACCGACCCCCCGCGCCAAGACTTAGAAGAAACTCTCTCCCGACCGTAAATCCCTCGAGAAGAAGAAGAATCTTTAAGCGTTAGAACTTGAGAAACCGGGCCGAAACTCAAACAGATCTCGGAGATTGGAGTCTCCGGATCAAGTATCCCAATCAAAAGAGGCAAATCAAGACCCACCGTAGTTCGAACAATTGAGACACAAGAAGAATCGAGAAATCCAACTCGCTTTGTTGACAGGATCGTATCCCCTCCCCGCAAATGAGCACACCAAAGCTTGCTACCTTCTATCCCCGAGAATGAGGGACAACAAGAAGAAGGCGATAGAGATGATGATGTGATGATCCTATCCCCACCTTATCCGGACATCCAAAATCGTCATGCGAGAGTGGAGGAAGTGGAAGTTAAGTCGATCCAGGGAACAGTTCCAACGGCCGAGAGTTTATCGAAGAAGAAGAGAACCGATGAATTTTCTTGGAGTGACCACTTTGTGGTCCAAGCACTAGATGAAGAAAACGCACGATATCTTGTAGATCTTCAAGGACAAGGAGAAGGAGAGACAGATAGAGGAAGGCGAGGCACGTGAGAAGGCCAACATCCGCCCTATCACCAAGACCACGTAACATACACATCCTCTCCAAGTCACTCACCGGTGCGCCCGGTGGGGAAACTCCCTCCACCTGCGGCAAGGTCGGAGGATGTCGCGATGACTCCACAACGAATCTAGGAGGCGAAGTGGAGAAGGAACAAACAAAAAGTACACAACGAGTTGTCATCAACGAAGCTCGGGGCGATTGAGACTGTCTCGGTGAGGTGCCAACTTCTCTGAAGGCTAATGACGCCTGGCGATGCGGTCGAGGCACGAGGAAGGAACAACCCGGGAGTTAACACTGGCGATGAAAGTGCAATCCATGGGGTTGAGACTCCAATGGATGCCACCGCAGAAATGCCCTAAGACACCGACACTCGAAAAAAAGATGTCCAAGGCCTCGCTGCGCTTGAGACCTGCAGGAGGCAATGAAGGCCAACGGGAGGTTGAGACTTCCGGGGTAAAGAAGTCAAGTACGTAAACATCCCTCTTGCTATCATTGATCCATCTCGAAAAGGAGATAAGTGCACTTCACAATTACTAGGATAATCCTGATGTAACCTTTATGGGATCGGAAGAAGACGATGAAGGAGTCATCCCCCGTGATGATCCAAAAGACTCAACTAAGGATGTTCCAACCACGAGCAAGTCGACCTCAAGACTACTCGTCAAACTTTCAATTTTGATGATGGGCCACCCATGGAAATCTCATCATCGTCCGATGATGCTTCGATAAGGCCGAGGACCGATCAACTCAATTGGAAAAACCAAATGAGATCGACGGTTGTTGAGACAAATTGAGGCTCGGCAAGTCGGGTCAACTTCACAACAGACCCAGGTGAAACAGAGTCCATCTGCGCAGGCTCCCCAAGTCCGCGAGTTTCGACTCCACAAGGAACTTCACGCGCACCACTCATCATTGAACAAATCCCAGTGGCCCGTGATGATTCCTTCGTAGAATCATTTCCATTCTCTCTGGAGGTACCCGACCTCCCTGAAGAGTCAGAAAGAGATCTCGCGCGCTTCCACGCACTGCATCCTGTCATTCCATCGAGATACCATTGTTCCAAATGACTATGATTTTGATGTTTGGCCATCACCGCCACAGAGGGAACATCTGAAGTTCGGGAGGTGTTCAAAGCATTATTTGCTGAAATTGAACGGATGGAGAGGCACCAGGCCTCGATGGACATGAGACTGGATAACAGAGATGCCAACCTTACTGCTGACTTAAGAGGCATAATAGTCGAATCGGGAGTGGTGGCAACAAAGAAGAAACAATGCGTGTGGAACAAGCTAGATATTTCGAACATTGTTCAACAAGTCGTTGATCCGGCGAAATGAGAATGCGATGCAAAGACAAAGCCGAGAAACACATAGAGCACATGCATGAATCTCACACCGAGATAAAGTCTGCTGCGTGAGAAAAATAAGAATGAGCTCATGCGTATGGAAGAAAACATGGATCGAAAATTCAGCCTTCTCATGGCTGAGATGAAGTTGCTTAAAGCTAAATCCAACGCTACTCGTTACGAGTTTCGTGCGGATACTCCGCAGCAGACTCGGCGAACTCGACTATCGAGACTCGACTTCCCGCTTGCTAGTATGTGTCCGAGGGTTCCTCTCTCCTTTGATGATGCCAAAAAGGGGGAAGAGGAATACCTAAAAGTCACTGAAGAAATCGGCCCGAGAAAGAGGAAGCAATTTGTAAAGGGAAAGACAACGAGGAGGTCTCAAGAGCAAAGAAAAGAAATTTTGTTGAGGGGAAGGATCGGAGATGTCACCCTAATGATTGCACAAACCCCCAACAAGGTCTTGTCACAAATGGTGATATTATCGGCCAAAACTCCTAGTGACTCTGCCACTCCAACACTGTTTGTATCTATGGTGAAAAGAGAAAGACAATTGAAGTTTGGGATGGAGGAAGTGGAGGGAAGGATGAATGCCCGAGTTATGAATATCTTGAAACAACATGGAGGCATTCCAAGTGAAGAGACACTTATGCCATCTCGGATGCCGGAATCGAGCCAAGATCAGTTGATGAATTTAAAACACTCGCATCTCAAGGATATTTTGCAAACATGTCCATGGCTCAAGCCTGGACTTGTCTTGGAAAAGGGTCTCACGTTATGTGAAGAAGGCGACATGCACGGCCAGACTACCGACGATCGCTCTGTCACTCCGCTAGTCACTCACCGGGAAGAAGAAGACCCCAAGACAATACACGCCCGAGAGAAGAGGTAGAGAAAGAAGAAGCGTGGTGGAGGAAGAGGTTTCGGACCTGAGGCCTCTCCCCAAAAACATTGAGTACATAGATCCGGGGCAAGAAAGGAGGGATCTCTTGGTGTCTTGACCAAGTAGCCAATCGCAAGTGGCTAAGAACAATCTTGAGTATGTGAAAAGAATTGAAGAAGAAAACAAAAGACAAACTCAGCTATGGGAGGAGAGACAAGAGAGACTAAGAAGAGATGAAGGCGCCTTGAGAAGGCATATGAAAAAGAAGAAGAAGAAGCGGTGAAGATGAGAAAAAGAGAAGAAGACCAAAGATGACAGAATCGAAAAAGATGAAAGAAGGAGCGTGAAGGAGATGAAGTGTTCTTTGTCCACCCCTTCATGTATTTTACTATGTAAATACATACTATATAAGTCTTCCGAATAAATCAGAAATTCTCTATTTTTGCGTAGATATAGATATTTGCTCGATACACCTTGTAAACATTGTGTAAAGGACAAGAATGTTATGATCAATAATAGGATTGATTCTACGCATACATTCTCTCAGAAATACACTATCCGTATGTATCTATGCTATTTACATTTTGAATGTTTTAAGTTACGGCATCATCAAAAAGGGGGAAATTGTTGGGAAATTTATTGTTTAGATTTTGATGAATGCCATGTAAAACTTAAACTAGGAAGTTGGCACCCCATTTTCTCATTGTAAACGCATTGTAACAAATAGGGCTGGTCAAGCCGAGTTAAGTTAGCTATGCCTAAACATGCAAGAAGACAACTGAGACTAGAAGGAAGACTCATTGCAAGACAATTTGAGTATGGCAAAGAAGAGAAGACGGAACTCGATCAAGGTGCGGTGAGATGCACGTGAGTAAAGTATCGATCAAATCAACTCAAGATAGCCAAGTCTCAAGTCGAAGTGACAAGAAGAGACATCCAATGATTGAAAGTCGACTCTAAGTCACCTGGGAAAGCAAGGAAATGCGGTCAAGTCGAGATAATCTAAAGAGATCCGTTGCCTGAAAATCAAGAGAATTACTTAAACAAGTAATACCTCCATGCTACCTTTTCTCGAAGTGCTCACCCGGAAGCGTGCAAGGGGAATGAACCAATGGGAAGCACTACACCGTGTCGAACTCCGAAAAGTCAAGAACAATTCATACGAGGAAGTGGCAATTCCAAGGATCGCAACAAGACAAGCCAACGACCACAAGTGACTTTCAAAAATAAGCTATCTCTTCAACGGGCGATTTTTGAAAGATCACTATAAAAGGCCGAGGAATGACTCGAGAAAAGAGGGACCTTGATTACTGAACCACAAACATTCAAACTAACATTTGAACTATAATCGAAATATTCTCAAAGATCATTCAAGATTAATTCTCAAGCCTACACTACGAAGGAAATCAATCCAACACTCACTGTGAAGGAAAGATAACTTCAATCGGTTGAAGAGGAAACTTTTGAAGAAAAGGGGTCTACATTCCGCGGAGGATTGTAGGAAGGTTCAAGGTCGAACCCGGTCTCGAGTTTTTGGAGGGCTTCGTGATCAAATCCAATAAGCTTGAGCAAGTGAGTCAGTAGTAGCAAAGCGCAATACCCTGTGAAGAAGTTGAGTCGCACGAGAAGCCAGTGCGTGACCAAGGCATCTCCGAGGCGAGTCCCAAAGGATCAAGTCACCGTGTGATCAAAACTTGTATCCGGGCTCATTACCACTTTGTATCTTGATCAATACTTAGTGGATTCCTCCGGGGAGTTGGAGAAGAGAGGAGTAGAAGAATTACCCCATCTTTGAACCTCTATAAAATCTTATCGTGTCATTTATATTTAAGCACTTTAATTCCTGCGCATCTTATTTGTTTAACTCTGATAAATTTGCTATCCACTTGATAATCCCTAAGTACTAAAACCAAGTATTAAATCTTTACTAAATCATTTTTAAGGGTGTAAAGTCTTCTCAAAAACAAAATCTGCTGATGAGCTAATTGATCTTAACAATTGAGTTATTCTAACAATAGCTAAGTCGAGTCCGTTGAGTGACTAACTCTCTTGATTAACTAAATTGGCTATCCACCAAGGACACAACTGTGTAGTATCAACTCTGAACTTTAAAAAGGACTAAATCGAAAAGTTGGTAAGGTTTATTCAACCCCCTTCTAAACCTTACACTCACACCCCTTGGGACCTATACCCACTCAGCTGGGATAGACCTCAGGATTTTCGTACACATCTCCTTCTGTGTATATTCCTTCCCTAGAGCTGAGAGCTCATTGGTGATCTCTGTGAATCTAACATCCAGCTAATCCAGACATTCATCTACAATCATTTTAAAATTTTCAAACTTTTGAATAGCAACAGTTAATTGATTTTCTTTGATTTGATCAGACCCTTCACAAATCAAAGTGAGTTTTTCCCAAATTTCTTTGGTTGTTTTACAAGATTTAACTTTATTAAACATAGCCTTAGGAAGAGTTTTATAAAGTACGTCCTTGGCAACATTGTCAAGGTTGTATCTCTTTCGATCATCATTTGTCCATTCACAACGTGGTTTTTCCGCTATGGCAGGTCTAGCCTCTGCAGGGGCAACATCTTCTCTTTTAGTAGAGCGCCCTTCTTACAAATACATTTGACCTTTAAGATCAGAGCGGCCCATCCTAAATAATGAGCCACATCTCATCATGTAGGGATGATAGATGAGCCTGTATATGTATTTTCCAATCATCAAATTCTTGCACAGTGAACATTGGAATGCGAGTTAGATTTGCTTCCGTGATAATAACTTTGCTTTTGAAATAAAAGCTTTAAAAACTCAAGTGTTGATTCTTTGAAAAAGAATGAGATTTTGTTCAAGAACGGTCAAAGGGAAGGCTCAATGAACCAACCGCCCGATACCAAATTTGTAGGTCCCAATGGGTGATGTGCAAGGTTTAGAGGGGGGGGTTGAATAAACCTTACCAACTTTTCGATTTTAGTCCTTTTAAAATATATTCAGAGTTAACTCAAATCAGCTAAGTCCTTGAGGGACAACTAGGTTGGCTTACACATCAAAGTTACCCACTCAACAGACTCGATTGAGCTGTTGATAGTATAAATTAGCTGTTTTCAGCTAACACTTAGAAATACAGTTGATTTGGTTTTGTTAGCGGAATACTTTTCACCTTTATAATTTTTAGCACATTTTTCAACACTTGTTTTAGCAATGTTTATTATCAGCATACATAAGCAAGTTTAACTTATCAGTAGATATAAATAAAGTAAGAAATAAAGTATGCTTAAATGTAAACAGACACAAACAATTTTATAGTGGTTCGAGGATGGGGTAATTACTATAGTCCACTATTCTCCAGCTCTTGAAGGAATACACTAAGTAAGTTTAGCTTGGTTAAAAAGTAGTTATATAGTCCGAGTCAGCTTTGATCACACAACCTACTGCTCCTAGGACTAAACTTCTTCACAAGACAAATGTCCTCATTCATGCGCCTCCTCCTTCAAACCCTGGACTTGATCACTTAGCCCTCCAACAGGTTGAAAGCACCTGTTTAATCTGGAACCTCACTACTTCTCGTTTAATCTTGGATAGTATGGAAAGCAGTTTTTCTCTTCAACTGATGAAGTAATCTTTCCTTCACTGAGTGTGTTGGATTGAATTCCTTCAAAGTTAGCCTTGCGGATTTCTTTGAAATGCTTGAGAGATGTTTGCAGGTTATTGCTTGATTGCTTGTGTTAAACTCGGTAACCTTCTCTCACTTGTTTCCTTAGCCTTTTATAGTGTACATTTAAAAATATATCCATTGAAGAGATAAACATTATTTTCAAATCACACTCATAGGTTGTTGGCTTGTCTTGTCTTGCAACATTGATGTAGATCGTACCATGAATTAATTCTCTCTGACCTTTCCTTAATCTCTGCAGTGTTGGTACATCTCATTGGTTCCTTGCTTTTTGCACTCTTTTCAAAGAAAAACAACTTTATTCTTTGGCACGACACATGCCTATTTTTCAAGAAAAACCTTGACTTATCTTGACAACGGATCTCTTTCAACTTTCTTCAAGTCTTGTCATTGCATACCCCTTTCACATTCAATTCCAATCATTTTGGAATGATTTAGCCTGTCGATCAACCGACTAAGATATCGATTCTATCACTTGACCGAGTCTTCTCTTCACTTTACTCCGACACACACTGGTCGTCACTTCAATCTTCATTCGAGTATTGTAATCTTTAACTTAGTTTACTTCAACTCAAACATTCACCCTTATCTATTACAAGTTGAATTACATAGAAAATGGGGTGCCAACTTCCTAATCTAAGTTTTACATAGTATCATCAAAATCTATACATAAAATTTTCCCAACAAATTTGATGGGCGTGATTATTGGCTGCAACATGGGGACAACAACAAGTTCAAAATCCCAAACCCCGACGCAACTGCGATCGGAAATCAACGGAGTTGGCTTATGCATCATAGGACATTGACTTTGGGAGCACGATAGAGAAAGAAGGGGACAAGTCGTAGAGGGTAACTGACACACTAGAATAATCCCGCGAACGAGGTTTGTCCACACATGATATTGAGGAAAGGATTGAATGGTTGGAATCGAATGTGGGTAGGTTGTTGGAGGAGTCTTATACATTGGCGGCTAATGTGGCGAATATCAAGAGAAAAACATGAGATGGTTTTGCGAGATTGATCGGCGCTAGCTACAAATGGTTGAGATGATGTTTCAAATAGATCGATGTCATATCCATCAAAGCCACTACCCTCCGCCACCTCCATCACAAGAAATAGATGTAAGTACTTGTCATGCTTCTCTTATCGATGATAACTTCCTTGTGAGTTTTTTTGGAACGCAAAACAGAATAAAGTTTGGGGGGTTGTCTTGGGTGCGCAATAATGTACTATTGCATGATATGTAAGACTTGCATATAGGAACATATAATATATTACATTATTTTTTTAGTTAGTAAGCACATTTATAGCTTTTGCTTTGAGGTTGTTTCGGACATAGATGAGGAGCGTAGTGTCTTTCGCGAGTTGACTGCGAATATATGATTTTGTGAGTGAATGTACTTCTTGTGCATGTTATGAAATTCGAGAAATGATATCTATTGGTTGTATGGTATTAATTGAGAAAATTTGGCGTTTGAACTTGATACGAAAATAAGCATGTGATCTTTTATGTGTGAATGTCGTTCATGAATTGTGATTTCTAGAACTTGCTTTGGTTCTATCTGATGGTTACATTAGGCGTGCAAAATAAGAAAATAATTTAGTCCATCTTTGAATTTAACCCAGTTTAGCCAATAAGCCAACCAAAAAGTGCAAGAATCCCTTTCCTAGCCTATATGGGCCTTGAGCCAATTTTCTTTGTTGATAGCCACATAAATATGAGTCAGTTTTATCTCTTGATATTTTACCTTATCTTAGACTAATGGAGTGAGGTTGGGATTAATTTAGTTCTTATTATTGTTTGAGATTGGTGGTGAAGAGGTGCATTATAACATGATCAATTGGGTGAAAATTAGAAGATGGGACAAAAGAGTCTACAAACTCCGATGATAAAAAATGCATGATTGAGGACTTCTAGGAAGTCCCGATCATTTGGGATGTCTCAACTCCACTCATACTCACGTCTTAAACCCAAATATTTCCACAGATGGCGCAACTTGATCGGTCCTAAATAGTCGAGACTTCCCAATATTCCTAACTCGATCTTCCGCTGTCTTCCAGCACAAGACTACCAGAAGGATTTAGACGTTAGCGCTCCGATGATCAAATTAGTTTTTTATTTTACAATAACAAAGTGATAAGAACAAAGAATCATTTTTATATGGAAAATAGGATGCAGAATCAACCACCTTTTAAAATGGACACCCATGCTCCTATTTATACATTTCTCAGCCTTCATTGAACTGAGATCACACATGGCAGCTTAAGATTGGTCCTTACAAGCTTAGTTGTCCCATCCTAGTCTACTGCCACTATCTTCTTCCAGCTTGGTCAGCTCCATAGTTACTCTATATTAGGTTTGACATGTCCTATCTCCATTTTATTAGTCCCCAAGCTAATCCTCATTTAATGTAACAAGAAACTAGTGTACTTTTCGTTTAATGCTTCTTTGATAGAGCTAAATAGCACTAAATGCCTTTCTCGAAAGTGCCGCCAACATTATTTATGTCTTATCAGATTATGTCTTCAGCATTAAATAATTCCTAGGTAAAGCTGCCTAGCATTGAATGCTTCCTAGGTAAAACCACCTAGCATTAAATGCCTCATTGGGATGGTTGCTAACTATTTAAACACGTCCCTTGTGAGCTTTACTCCGAATAGATTTGCAAATTGGCCTTTAAAAAAGGGTTCTCTCTTTATCCTGACCTGTCTCTCATTGTAAAATTTTTTTCAGTAAGGCACCAAGACTTATTTTTAGGTCGATCACCTTTCATAACTCCCATAGATGCTTATAGGCTTTATTTATATATATAAGTATTGAGCTGCAACTATTTTCTTGTTACCTTCCAAATGAATTACGGTTACTACCAACCACTCATAACTACCAACTATTTCTTTTATCCAATTAAAAGACGGAAATGTGATTTTACAAATAAAGTGCGACTTCTTCTTTCCCATTTTTGCTATTTATTTCTTTGCATGTATCACATACATGTTTCAATAAAAGGGCGGGGGTGGGAGTGGAAGGATGAAGATGAAAGAAAAAGAAATAGCATAAATGAAAAGGAAAAAAATTAGAAACTAAATAAAATTAATGAAAGATGAAAAAGCTCTCAAAATGTGTACCTAGCACATGATGGCATCTCAAACGAATATTCCTTTGCTATCTGGTAGGAGGTTTCAACTTATAAATCTAGTGAAATTTAGGTTGCACTTTATAAGAAATATATAAATTAGATTGCAAAGTCAAAAAGCCCCAAAGTTCAGGTTGGTAAATTTTTTTTTTCATTCACTTAACCGCAATAGATGTATTAATATATTTATGGAATTTCACTCATACCAAAAAAACACACGCACACACACAACTGGTTTAGAGGAAAAGAAATAAAACAAGGAGCACATACAAATTAATAGAGAAGAAACAAGAAAGAACAGGAGAGACAATAAAAGAAAAAAAAAGAATAAAGAAAGAAAGAGGGTGGAAAACGGGGAACAACTTCTGAACTACCTTAGAGAACATTAGTTGTAATTGTTGAGTATCTTCATTACTTGTGGATATGATTTTGTCTTTTTTTTTTTCCTTTCAACTGCAAATTATGAAAACAAATAATTGCATGAAGTAAACCGATACGGATTACATAGTTTTAATTGTAATCGGATATAATAATTTGCATGAGACATGTCTTCAATTGTGTTCTATGGTGACAGAATCAAAAATAAGATTTTATTTGTTTCTTTTTGAAAGAATATGTTGCCCTATTAATCAATATATCAATACAAAATCCTGGATGTTCGGATTCAATCAGTGTTGTATGTTAATGTTGTAACACTGAAACATACAACACACTCGCACAGCGGAAATATAAATAACACCAGGATTTTTAACGTGCTTAGATTCCTCAATCTTAATGCACGAGGCCACGCCCAGAGAAGAAACAATCCAATATTTGTGAAGCCCCGATTTTTTCGAAGCTATTAATTGATCCTTATTGTCGTTTATACTTTTGATCGACTATTTTACCGCGTCATTTTGACGGGTAATTATTAATAATATATATACATTTTGTATTTTATTTCATTTTATTTAATTACTTGGGATTATGATCTTTATTAATTCTATTCCTCATTTATGATCACTTGATTGATCATTATTACTATTTTTGTATTTACTAATCACCTTAGAATTTTAAGAGACTATTTATTTTAGAGACTTTTACCTTATAGAATTAAGATTTTGATTTAGATTAAGTGATCATGAGACTTACAAGTGATCAAGGAAATCACTAATTATTTTGGAGGTTGATATATTTCATCTATTATCATCAAATTTGGGACAAAAAAAATATATGGAATTACCATAATAACCTTAAATTGACGGCATTGGTGATGAATTTGGTGTAGAAATATCATCCAACTCTTGTACACCTACACCTTATATTAGTCATCTTGTGTATAATTATACCATTAATTCAAACATTATTCACATTATCTTATACATCAATTTTATATCATTAAATTCCCCAACATATCCTATTCTTCCCAACATTCTTCTTATTCCTCTCAACATTCCAATTTGACCCATACCTTGACTCACCTTTTGTCTCCATGCAAGAGACAAATTACAAGACACAAATTAATCAAAAATTTCTTCCCCCTCTTTCCCCAAAGTGGACGGTCATTAAGCCAAAATTTAACAAAAATTTCATTTTTCACCCAACACCTTCATCTCTCAAGCTAATTCTCCTCCTTCTCTCTAACCTCTCTCTAAGATTCATTCACATCTTCAAACATTCAAACAAACCTCATTCATATCTTCAAACCTTCAAACACCAACTCTTCACATCTTCAAATCTTCAACATAAATTCTTCATATCTTCAAGTACCCCTTCTTCACATCTTCAAATATTCAAACACAGGCCCTTTACATCTTCAAACCCATCTTCATAACTCCAAGAACATCTTCTTCCTAACATCAAACATACTTCCTTTCTTCAAACATCTAAACCAAAACAAACAATCTTACCACTTAAAACTCAAAAATTCGAACACCCCTTTCTCAAGGTAAGTTTCACTCCTCAATTCAACTTAAATTCTTCCTACTCATCACCTTCTTCTTTTAACTTAAGTTTATATTTTGGATTTTGAGGTACTTAGATGACCACTTGGAGACATGCATGCATGGTGGTGAAACTTGAAGACTTGAAGAAGAACTAGTAGAGGAATTTGGACTACAAGGTAAGAATTGGACACTAGAACCCTTCTTTCCTCTTCTTTCTATTTTTTTCAAATTTTAACACCCCTTTTTCATTTTTGAGAAATAGGGGCTGACCTTAGGTGATTTTGGAGTTGAACCAAAATTTCCAATTTTAAAGCTTCAACTAGTCTCCAAACACCTACTACACAAGGTAAAATGTAGTCTTTCTCATTTTCTTATCTCCTTCTTTTTCTCCTTAATTTTTCTCTCATTTTTCTAACTTCAAATTTTTGATATTTCTTGACTTAGGGGCTGACCTAAGAGGCCTCATCCAAAGATTGTGAAATTATCCTTTTATTTCACAATTTCCAATTTTAGGGTGGTGGAAAAATACTTTCCAACTTCTAGGTGTTTTATTTAAAATGCATGTAGAATTTTGATCATGAGCCCTTGAGATATATAATCTATGTATTGCATGTCAATTTTATGTATCAAATCATGAAAATTCTCAAGAGTTGCTCAAAATTGCCATTTATTGAAGTTTAGGTGCATGTATGTGCAATTTAATGTTCTATTTGATGAATTCTTGTATGTATTGGACATGCATGTGTATGATCTTTAAAATATATGTTTTGGATGACTTATAACCTGGACAAGTCGAGCATAATTGATTAAATTTCAATTTTGGACTTAAAAATACAAAAATGGAAAGTTGGTGGACTAAATTGCAAGAAAATGAAAGTTAAAGGACCCCTCTGCAAATTTCGAAATTTGGGACTGTACTCAGTTCAAAAATGACTTTTGGACATTTTAATAAAGTTTTAAGAGTTTTAAGATAAATAAAATCAACCTTTAAAAGCCCAAGGACTAGATTGTAAAATTTTGAAAGTTTAAGGGCTACTTTGCAATTTTTAAAACTGTACCAGACCTTAACTTTAAAATTTGAAATTTTTACTCTTAAGGTACTGGGAATGACATATTTTAAAGGTGTTCCAAAATCCCAAGTGGTTAGGGCTTGGAAAGTAATTTTTCTAAAATTGAGGGACTAATGTGTAAAATACTAAACTTGAGGACCCAAATGAAATTTCCCGGACTTATGCAGCCCATGCACCTGGAAATACTAACTTAACTATAACTTAATTATATTTTGGACCCAAGGTTCAAATTTCATAACAATTGGACCCCTAAAAGCCTTAAAGGCAATTATTTCAAAATGGGACAAAAATGATATTTTCAAAAGTTAAAGGACCTACACATATTTCTTTTAAAAACTGCTTTTGTCCCAATATCATACTAACCTTAGTGACATTTTCCAACTGGAATCACATTAAAAGCCCTTCCGGTTTGTGAGTTTCGAATTTTTAAAACTTAAGGTCCGAATTGGCAATTTTTACAAACTTGGGGCCAATGTGAGAATTTTACAAGATCTCGACTTCAAAATTTTAAAAACCTGAATCTCTGGACAATTTGGAGAATTTAGGAACTGACCTCTTAATTTTTCAAAGTCGGGATATTTATTTATTCAATTTTTAACCCCAAATGTGTTAGTTTTTACAAAACGGGGCTAAATTACAATTTTTCTTTTATAAAGGACCTAACTCAAATTATTTTCTCTTTTACTAAAATAGCCCTAGACCCTCTGACTTGGAGATTTAATTAAAGTAATTTATTTTCTCAAAACCCTTGACTTATCGGATCAATTTGACCGATTAATAACCGATCACGGAGCGACTTCCTCGCCTTGCGATTTTGAATCTATAACGGGACTTATGTTCCACCTAATCTTTCAAAATATCGAAGATTGCTTATCCTTCCGATGATCATCTTCATCCAAATACTCCACCAACGCCATAATTGCCACTCACGTTTTTCAAAAATTTTCCTAAAATCGCTTCCCCTGAATCAATAATACTCATTGCTGGTTGATCGTCTGTAATTGTAATTACTTTCCCGCCGAGTCAACTTGGTGTGTCGAGCTCACAAATCGGAATGGATACGTCGGGGATGGAACCGGCAGCTCGGCTGCTATTCCACTCTTCCTACCCCATCGCCCTAATCCCGCAAATCGAGGGACGGAGTTTGTCCAAGGGAAGCGGGTCGTAGTACTTGAGGTATAATCATGATTATGATAGATCCGAGCCTTGCAAGCTCCACTCGTGGATTTTGTCTTTGCCTCACGGAGCGATAATGTGCGGTCTTGGACCATACTTGACCGGGAGTTACAAGGAAGAACAAAGGAATCGCTGTCCGATCCACACGATTCGGAGTTATCGGCCCGCTTTGGTTGGCGTTACATTTCCGCACGCAACCGCTACATTTTGCATTGGTTGGCGCTACAAACCAGTGACGCAACCATTATTTGCCTTTCATAGGATTGGCGTTACACTTCCGCACGCAATCCTACCGTCTTCGATCAATCACATAGTGCCGTGTGACCATGAATCGCTTTTTCTTGAATCGTATAAATATACTATTGTATTATTTTATCACGACGCTTACGAATCGTGTGTGAATTCATGCATCATACTCATGCGTTTTCATATAATTGTTTTCTCACATTAACTATATATTGCGCCACACTTGCACACGATCACCCCATCCACTGAGATTTCTGTCTCATCCCCACCTATTTTCTAACCTTAGATGAGGATTGCGTTGAAGATCTTTGAACCGGCCTCGGATTGAGACCTTGTATTACGCTTGTTGGATTCGTTACTTCTTCTTGTTGTTGATTGGACTCTTATCTTGTGTTGTTGTTGGACTATTGTATTCCTTTCTATTCGGGTTTGTAACTAAAGGGCGTAAGACCCTTTGACTTTAAGTTACTATACTTTGTTGATTTCCGGGTTGTAAAATGGATTATGGATTGTAGACTGTAAGTTGTATTCGTATTTGTTATTTATTTTCCATTTGCTATTTAGACTTGTCTCATTGGGTTCTCGTTGAGATTTGTCCGACTATTTGGTTATTGTATTTAAGTTGTGGATCGTTAAATCGCGTCCCGTTTGGGGCGTGATTTAGAGTGGTATCGAGCTCGGCTAGTAAGATGGAAACTTACACCGAGCTGACCCAGGATAGGACCCTCGGTCTGTGTTTTGGGTAGTACCGCGACTTGACCAATTAAGTGTGAAATCGATTTCAAATTGGCATAGAACCGTCCTATTGATATTTGAACTAAGTTAGAACGCATATTTTGAGACTTCATAGTCATACTTGTCTTGACTTAGTTGATTCTTGACTGATTTCCTTATTCTCTCCTTATCTTTCCTCTACCTTTGACTGATCCGCCTTAGTTTTGTTTGATCAGGATGGAGCCGACGCTGCCTACTTGGTGGGACGTTTATTCGACCTGTGCCGAGCGGGAGTACTACCAGGCACTCACGATTCACTGGCACCGGGAGAGTATTCGAGCGAACTCAGAGCTATCCGAGGAGCGCCAGCATAACAGGGACTTGACACAGCGCTTGGCAAGGAGCCAAGATGAAAAGAGCGAGTTGACCATTATCATTAAGGACCGCGACGGCACCATACGGGCACGGGAGGACCAAATACAGAGTATCCAGGAACGCCTGGATAACATGCGGGAGAAGATGAAGAGGACAAGTGACGGCCACCAGAAATGGGAGATTGACGCCCGCCTATCCCGCGACACCGTCGAGCGCTTGGACGAGACCCTCATCAAGCAGATGACAGTCATAGAGGACCTTACACAGGCCCTAGCTCAGAGAGACGCCGCACTAGAGGCTGCTTTAGCAGCTAATGCTCAGCCATTGCCACCGCCCGAGGTGGAGCCCGCACCTGACGCCGAGGAGGATCCCGGGGAGGATCCAGTCGACATTGGAGAGCCGGAGGCACTCGAGGCTGCTCCACTCGATGAGGCTTAGGGATTCGAGCAGTGGTTGGACTTCGTGGATTGGCCCGAGGTTGAGGCGCCACCTCAGCCCGACCCAGCCCCGATTATGGACATAGCTGCGAGCGACGATGATGGCGATCTCACTGATTAGTTAGCTTGATTGTCAGTTTGTACTTTTGTTGTTGTAGACGCTTATTCCAGTGTTGTACCTTACCTTTTATTGTACTAGATTCAGTTGTATTTTGGTTCTGATGTATCTTTGACTCGGTATTACTAGTGTTGTACTTCATTTGGTGTACTCCAAATTTTACATTAATGAATATGCCTCATTTGGATGTAGGTGATTTAGAAATTTCTTGATTTGAAGGCTATAATGCCCCATTATGATGAGACATGGAGGATATAAGGTTATCACTTGACAGTATATAATTGGGTCATATGATATATTATAGAAGTTAGATGCCTAATGATATTACTTTAGAGAATGATTGTGTGGGAATCACTAAGTGTGATTTACTGATGATAAGCCATTGTATTATTCGTTCTAAATAATTCTACGAGCTTAAATAAGCAAATTTTTGACTTGTTGTTTGGTATCGTGGATAAGATACGTCAAGGATATGACGATTATAGGGTCTCAAATTGTCACTAAATATTTTTTTAAGTTATGATATCTCATTTGTGAATTAAATTTGGGATAATGATTATCTCATGAGTATTCGGAATATTATGGTGATCTAGGCACTCACATGATATAGGAATTTGATTGATTTTAACTTAGTTATTGAGCACTAAGTATTGATTAATTTCGAAGGAGACGGATAATAGTATTCTATATAAAGTATATGAGATGTGCACATTTATCTGGAATAATCAAGGACCTTATGATTATGGGAAATTGAGATTGCTATCAAGATTTTAGAAGGAGCGACTCATATGATTACAACTTTGGAGATAACTTATTAAATGATTACTGAGGTCTCGACTATTATATGTTGATGGGTGGAGATTATGGGTTGATCTTGCACTTTTAGCGATGAAATCTACTACCGATTGTTCGAAGAAATATACCACGATATGAATAGGTGTCTACTGTTTAGTTAAATCGACTCTATTATAATGAGTATCACTTTCTTAGGTAAATGAAGTATTGACTAGCTGTGACAAGCAAGGATATATTCGGGATTTGAATTATAAGAGGTATGTTTTGAACTAATAATTGTGGGAATAGTACATTAGAACGGTATGTGGAATAGAAATGAATGGTTAAGTGATAATCGAATAGTGGTGCAAATGTTACGGATCGCATGAATATGGTACTATGAATAGTGTCTATTACAAGGTGATGATAAGAAATTTTGAGTACCACTAAGGTTATTAAGAGATATTTTTGCAGAATGATTATTGGAAATTGGCTGATGGGAATTTGAATCGAATATAAGCGCCTCTAGGCCACCTAAGTTTTGATATTGAGGAATTGGGTACCTCGCTAAGTTTCAGCACAGCAGCACATCCACAAACCGATGGACAGTCTGAGCGAACAATTCAAACCCTTGAAGATATGCTGCGAACTTGCACATTGGATTTTCAAGGAAGTTGGGATTCGCACTTACCATTAGCCGAATTCGCCTACAATAACAGTTATCAAGCCACGATTGGGATGGCACCCTACGAGGCATTATATGGGCGAAAATATAGATCCCCACTACACTGGGAGATTGATGACCAATGGACTCCGAAAGAGAAACGAAAGTCGCCCTCGATTCCAAAGGTCGACTTAGTTCAGGAGGCCATGGAGAAGGTCAAGCTGATCAAGGAGCTGATTCGCACAGCTCAGAGCCGCCAAAAGAGTTATGCGGACAAGAGAAGAAAGGACTTGGAATTTGAAGTCGGAGATGAACTATTTCTCAGACTCTCACCACGGAAAGGATTGATCAATCCAAAGAATGGAGGCAAGTTGAGTCCGAGAAATGTTGGACCTTACAAGATTATACAAAGGATCGGAAAGTTAGCCTACCGACTCGAGTTACCAGCACCATATGCGGGAATGCACGATGTATTCCACGTGTCGAGATCAAGAAATATCAACCGGATCCCGAGCATATCATCACCGAGATACTCCTCCTCTAATGGAAAATCTATCCTACACCGAGAGGCCGATCCGGATCATTGATCGCCAGATCACGACGATTGCGTAAGAGAGAAATTCCGATGGTTAAAGTGGTGTGGCGAACCACAACCGAGACGAAGACGCAACGTGGGAAATGGAAGAAGACATAAGGAATCAATATCCGAACTATTCAAGAGAATTTGGGGACCAAATTCTTTTAAGGAGGGGAGGATGTGAAGCCCCGATTTTTCCGACTATTAATTGATCCTTATTGTCGTTTATACTTTTGATCGACTATTTTACCGCGTCATTTTGATGGGTAATTATTAATAATATATATACATTTTGTATTTTATTTCATTTTATTTAATTACTTGGGATCATGATCTTTATTAATTCTATTCCTCATTTATGATCACTTGATTGATCATTATTACTATTTTTGTATTTACTAATCACCTTAGAATTTTAAGAGACTATTTATTTTAGATACTTTTACCTTATAGAATTAAGATTTTGATTTAGATTAAGTGATCATTAAGTGATCAAGGAAATCACTGATTTTGGATATTTTTCATCTATTATCATCAAATTTGGGACAAAAAAAAAAAATAATGGAATTACCATAATACCCTTAAATTGACGGCATTGGTGATGAATTTGGTGTAGAAATATCATCCAACTCTTGTACACCTACACCTTATATTAGTCATCTTGTGTATAATTATACCATTAATTCAAATATTATACACATTATCTTATACATCAATTTTATATCATTAAATTCCCCAACATATCCTATTCTTCCCAACATTCTTCTTATTCCTCTCAACATTCCAATTTGACCCATACCTTGACTCACCTTTTGTCTCCATGCAAGAGACAAATTACAAGACACAAATTAATCAAAAAATTTCTTCCCCCCCTCTTCCCCAAAGTGGACGGCCATTAGGCCAAAATTTAACAAAAAATTTCATTTTTCACCCAACACCTTCATCTCTCAAGCTAATTCTCCTCCTTCTCTCTAACCTCTCTCTAAGATTCATTCACATCTTCAAACATTCAAACAAAATTCATTCATATCTTCAAACCTTCAAACACCAACTCTTCACATCTTCAAATCTTCAACATAGATTCTTCATATCTTCAAGTACCCTTCTTCACATCTTCAAATATTCAAACACAAGCCCTTTACATCTTCAAACCCATCTTCATAACTCCAAGAACATCTTATTCCTAACATCAAACATACTTCATTTCTTCAAACATCTAAACCAAAACAAACAATCTTACCACTTAAAACTCAAAAATTCGAACACCCCTTTCTCAAGGTAAGAAATTTCACTCCTCAATTCAACTTAAGTTCTTCCTACTCATCACCTTCTTCTTTTAACTTAAGTTTATATTTTGGATTTTGAGGTACTTAGATGACCACTTGGAGACATGCATGCATGGTGGTGAAACTTGAAGACTTGAAGAAGAACTAGTAGAGGAATTTGGACTACAAGGTAAGAATTGGACACTAGAACTCTTCTTTCCTCTTCTTTCTATTTTTTTCAAATTTTAACACCCCTTTTTCATTTTTGAGAAATAGGGGCTGACCTTAGGTGATTTTGGAGTTGAACCAAAATTTCCAATTTTAAAGCTTCAACTAGTCTCCAAACACCTACTACACAAGGTAAAGTGTAGTCTTTCTCATTTTCTTATCTCCTTCTTTTTCTCCTTAATTTTCCTCTCATTTATCTAACTTCAAATTTTTGATATTTCTTGACTTAGGGGCTGACCTAAGAGGCCTCATCCAAAGATTGTGAAATTATCCTTTTATTTCACAATTTCCAATTTTAAGGTGGGTGGAAAAATACTTTCCAACTTCTAGGTGTTTTATTTAAAATGCATGTAGAATTTTGATCATGAGCCCTTGATATATATAATCTATGTATTGCATGTCAATTTTATGTATCAAATCATGAAAATTCTCAAGAGTTGCTCAAAATTGCCATTTATTGAATTTTAGGTGCATGCATGTGCAATTTAATGTTCTATTTGATGAATTCTTGTATGTATTGGATATGCATGTGTATGATCTTTAAAATATATGTTTTGGATGACTTATAACCTGGACAAGTCGAGCATAATTGATTAAATTTCAATTTTGGACTTAAAAATGCAAAAATGGAAAGTTGGTGGACTAAATTGCAAGAAAATGAAAGTTAAAGGACCCCTCTGCAAATTTCGAAATTTGGGACTGTACTCAGGTTCAAAAATGACTTTTGGGCATTTAATAAAGTTTTAAGAGTTTTAAGATAAATAAAATCAACCTTTAAAAGCCCAAGGACTAGATTGTGAAATATTGAAAGTTTAAGGGCTACTTTGCAATTTTTAAAACTGTACCAGACCTTAACTTTAAAATTTGAAATTTTTACTCTTAAGGTACTGGGAATGACATATTTTAAAGGTGTTCCAAAATCCCAAGTGGTTAGGGCTTGGAAAGTAATTTTTCTAAAATTGAGGGACTAATGTGTAAAATACTAAACTTGAGGACCCAAATGAAATTTCCCGGACTTATGCAGCCCATGCACCTGGAAATACTATCTTAAATATAACTTAATTATATTTTGGACCCAAGGTTCAAATTTCATAACAATTGGACCCCTAAAAGCCTTAAAGGCAATTATTTCAAAATGGGACAAAAATGATATTTTCAAAAGTTAAAGGACCTACACATATTTCTTTTAAAAACTGCTTTTGTCCCAAATTACAATCCGAAATTCAACAAGGTAGTAACTTAACGTCAAAGGGTCATACGCCCTCAATTACAAACCCGAATTGATTAGGATACAAAAGTCCAACAACAACATAATAAGAAAAGAGTCCGAACAACAAGAAGCGAAAATCCAACAAGCGTAGTACAAGGTCTCAATCCAGAGCGGTTCAAAGATCCCCAAAAAATTCTCATCTAAGGTTAGAAAACAGGGGGGATGAGACAAAAATCTCGGTGGATGGGGTGATCGTGTAATGAGTGTGGCGTAATATAGTTAATGTGAGAAAGCGATTTATCTGCGCGTGAGTATGATGCATGGTTTCACACAACAAGCGTCTTGATAAATTATTTAAATAATATAATTATACAGTTTAAGAAAAATAGTTCATGGTCACACAGCACTATGTGATACAAATAAGACAGGTAGGATTGCGTGCGGAAGTGTAACGCCAATCCTATGCAAGGCAATTAATGGTTGCGTACGGACTTGTAGCGCCAACCAATGCAAAAATGCAGTAAGCGGTTGCGACGGAATGTAACGCCAACCAAAACGGGACGATAACTCCGGAATCGTGTGGATCGAATGATTCTTTCGTTCTTCCTTGTAACTCCCCAAATCGGATGGTCCAAGACCGCACCTTATCGCTCGTAGGCAAAGACAAAATCCCAAGAGAGTTGGCGAGGCTCGGATCTATCATAATCATGATTATACCTCGATTACTACGACCCGCTTCCCTTGACAAACTCCGTCCCTCGCCATGGGGATTAGGGCGATGGGGCCGGAAGAGTGGAATAGCGGCCGAGCCGGTTCCCATCCCCGACGTCCATTCCGATTGTGAGCTCGACACACCAAGTTGACTCGGCAGAAGGTAATTACAATTACAGCAAAAACCAGCAATGAAAGTATTATTGATTGATTCAGGGAAGCGATTTAGGAGAATTTTCAAAAAAACGCGAAAAACGAGTGGCGTTATGACGTTGGTGGAGTTTATGAATGAAGATGATTATCGGAAGGATAAGCAACCTTCGATATCTTGAATAAGAATTGGGTGGAACATAAGTCCCGTTATAGATTCAAAATCGCAAGGCGAGGGAGTCGCTCCGCGATCAGGTATTAATCGGTCAAATTGATCCGATATGTCAAGGGTTTTTGGGAAAATAAAATACTTTAATTAAATCCCCAAGTCAGAGGGTCCAGGGAAATTTTAGTAAAAGAGAAAATAATTTGAGTTAGGTCCTTTATAAAAGAAAAATTGTAATTTAGCCCCGTTTTGTAAAAACCAACACTTTTGGGGTTAAAACTTGAATAAATAAATATCCCGACCTTGAATAATTATGAGGTCAGTTCCTAAATTCTCCAAATTGTCCAGAGATTCAGGGTTTTAAAGTTTTATGGTCGAGTTTTTATAAAAATCTCACATTGGCCCCAAATTTGTAAAAATTGTCAATTTGGACCTTAAGTTTTAAAAATTCGGAACTCACAAACCGGAAGGGCTTTTAATGTGATTCAAGTTGGAAAATGTCACTAAGGTTGGTAGGATATTGGGACAAAAGCAGTTTTTAAAAGCAATATGTGTAGGTCCTTCAACTTTTGAAAATATCATTTTTGTCCCATTTTAAAATAATTGCCTTTAAGGCTTTTAGGGGTCCAATTGTTATGAAATTTGAACCTTGGGTCCAAAATATAATTAAGTTATAGTTAAGTTAGTATTTCCAGGTGCATGGGCTGCATAAGTCCTGGAAATTTCATTTGGGTCCTCAAGTTTAATATTTTCACATTAGTCCCTCATTTTTAGTAAAATTGTTTTCCAAGCCCTAACCACTTGGATTTTTGGAATACTTTTAAATATGTGATTCCCAGTAAATTAAAAGTAAAAAATTCAATTTATAAAGTTTAGTTCTGGTACAGTTTTAAAATTGCAAAGTAGTCCTTAAACTTTCAAAATTTTCAATCTAGTCCTTGGGCTTTTAAAGGTTGATTTTATTTATCTTAAAACTCTTAAAACATTATTAAAATGTCCAAAAGTCATTTTTGAACCTGAGTACAGTCCCAAATTTCGAAATCTGCAGAGGGGTCCTTTAACTTTTATTTTCTTGCAATTTAGTCCACCAACTTTCCATTTTTGCATTTTTAAGTCCAAAATTGAAATTTAATCAATTATGCTCGACTTTCCAGGTTATAAGTCATCCAAAACATAGATTTTAAAGATTATACACATGCATGTCCAATACATACAAGAATTCATCAATTAAAGCATTAAAGTGTACATGCATGCACCTAAAATTCAATAAATAGTAATTTTGAGCAACTCTTGAAAATTTTTATGATTTGATATATAAAATTGACATGCAATACATAGATTATATATATCTCAAGGCTCATGATCAAATTTTCTACATGCATTTTAATAAAACACCTAAAAGTTGGAAAAATAATTTTCCACCCACCTTAATTTTGGAAATTGTGAAATAAAAGGATAATTTCATAATTTTTTGGATGAGGCTTCTTAGGTCAGCCCCTAAGTCAAGAAAATATCAAAATTTGGAGTTAGAAAAATGAGAGAAAAATTAAGGAGAAAAGAAGGAAATAAGGAAATGAAAAGGACTACACTTTACCTTGTGTAGTAGATGTTTGGAGACTAGTTGAAGCTCAAAATTGGAAATTTGGCTCAACTCCAAAAATCTCCTAAGGTCAGCCCCTATTTCTCAAAAATGAAAAAGGGGTGTTAAAATTTGAAAAAAATAGAAAGAGTAGGAAAGAAGGGTCTAGTACACAATTCTTACCTTGTAGTCAAATTTTCTCTACTATTTTCTTCTTCAAGCTTGAGGTCCTTCTTCAAAATATTGTCAAGCTCTAACCTTCAAAGTCTTCTAAATGTACCTCCAAAACCAAATTTAAACTTAAGTTAAGAAGGTGGAAGAGATGAACAATGTGATATCCAAAAATGGATTGAAGCTAAAATTTCTTACCTTTTAGTATAGTGGTTCGATTTTTATGAAGGATAGGGAGGAAAATGTTGAAAATTTTCTAAGTATGGAAGAAGAAAGTGAAAGAAAGAATAGAGAGAAGTTGGGAGTTTTTAGAGAGAAGGAGGAGAAAGGCTTTGAGTGTTAGAATGTGTTGATGAGAAATGAAATGAAATTTTTTGTGTAAAATGCCATAATGGCCGTCCAAGTGAGAGAGGAAGAGAGAAATTTTTTGTTCAAATTGTGTCTTGTAATTTGTCTCTTGCATGGAGACAAAAATGCAAGTCAAAGTGTGGGTCAATTTGAATTTGAGAGGAATAAGAAGAATGTTGGTTAAGTGAGAATAATTTGGGGAAAATAGTAATAAAGAATTGGTGTATAAGATGATGTGTATAATGTTTGAATTAATGATATAATTATACACAAGATGACTAATATATGGTGTATGTGTACAAGAGTTGGATGATATTTTTATCCCAAAATATCCATCATGGCCGTCCACTATGAGGGTAAAATGGTAATTCCATATATTTTTTTTGTCCCAATTTTGATGATAATAGATGAAATATATCAATCTCCAAAATAATTAGTGATTCCCTTGATCACTTGTAAGTCTCATGATCACTTAAACTAAATTAAAGTCTTAATTCTATAAGGTAAAAGTCTCCAAAATAAATAGTCTCTTAAAATTCTAAGGTGACTAATAAATACAAAAATAGTAATAATGATCAATCAAGTGATCATAAATGAGGAATAGAATTAATGATGATCATGATTACAAGCAATTAAATAAAATGAAATAAAATACAAAATGTATATATTGTTATTAATTACCCGTCAAAATGACGCGGTAAAATAGTCGATCGAAAGCTTAAACAACAATAAGATTCAACTAATAGCTTCGGAAAAATCGGGGCTTCACATCCTCCCCTCCTTAAAAGAATTTGGTCCCCAAATTCTCTTCAGAATAGTTCGGGATATTGATTCCTTATGTCATCTTCCATTTCCCACGTTGCGTCTTCGCCTCGGTTGTGGTTCTCGCCACACCACATTAACCATCGGAATTTCTCTCTTACGCAATTGTCGTATTCGGGTCGATGATCCTGATTGGCCTCTCGGTGTAGGATAGATTTTCCATTAGAGGAGGAGTATCTCGAGTGATGATATGCTCGGGATCTGGTTGATACTTCTTCAGTCTCGACACGTGGAATACATCGTGCATTCCTACATATGGTGCTTTGGTAACTCGAGTCCGTAGGCTAACTTCCCGATCCTCTCAGAAAATCTTGTAATGTCCAACATATCTCGGACTCAACTTGCCTCCTTTCTTTGGATTGATCAATCCTTTCCGTGGTGAGAGTCTAAGAAATACTTCATCACCGACTTCAAATTCCAATTCCTTTCTTCTCTTGTCCGCGTAACTCTTTTGGCAACTCGAGCTGTGCGAATCCGCTCCTTGATCAGCTTGACCTTCTCCATGGCCTCTGAACTAAGTCGACCTTTGGAATCGAGGCGACTTTCGCTTCTCTTCGAGTCCATTGGTCATCAATCTCCCAATGTAGTGGGATCTACATTTTCGCCCATACAATGCCTCATAGGGTGCCATCCCAATCGTGGCTTGATAATCTATTATTGTAGGCGAACTCGGCTAATGGTAAGTGCGAATCCCAACTTCCTTGAAAGTCCAGTGCGGGCTCGCAACATATCTTCAAGGGTTTGAATTGTTTGCTGGGATCCGTCCATCGGTTTGTGGATGTCTTCTTTGTCTTTGAAACTTAGTGAGGTACCCAATTCCTCGTGCAAGCACTTCCAAAATCTAGAGACAAACCTCGGTCTTTGTTGATACTATATCGACCGGTACTCCATGCGGTCGAATGATTTCTGATATAAATGCATGCAAGTTTCGCAAGCTATCGGTTTTCTTGATGGGTAAAAAGTGTGCGATTTCGTGAGTCGGTCTACAACTACCCGATATAGTGTCCTGGCCTCTTCTCGTCCTTGGTAGATCCGTCACGAAGTCCATTGTTATATGTTCCCATTTCCACTGGGAATTCTCAATGGTTGTAGTAAACCGGATGGTCGTTGGTGTTCTCGCTTTTACTCGTTGACAAGTTAAACATCTCGCAACGAACTCCGCTTACCTGGTTCTTCGTGTTTACCCACCAATAACTTCGTTTCAAATCTTTATACATCTTGTTTCCTCCAGGATGTATAGTGTATTTTGAACGGTGTGCCTCTGCTAGATTTTATTCCTAACTGCTTCGTCATTTGGTACACACACTCGATTTGAACCCGATAACTCCATCTTCGTAACGAGAATTCGATCTTTCTCCTTTAAGTATCTTCTCCTTCGCTTTTGAAGATGTGTATTTTTCTCTTGTGCTTCTTTGATCTCACTCAAGAGATTGGGTGTAATCGAAATGTTAGCACATGAAATCTGAGTATTGGTTCTCGTCGATTCCAATTGCTCACTCCTTTAATGATTCCCACTCTCGAATCATAAGTCCGCTAAGCTCGCCTTTCGCTTAGAGCGTGCCTTTCGACGTTAGCTTTTCCGGGATGGTATTAAATATCAAAGTGATAGTCCTCAATCAACTCCATCCATCTCCGTCGTTGCCTCGAGGTTGAGATCTTTCTCGGGAGAATAGATACTTCAAGCTCTTATGATCCGTGAAAACCGTGAATGTTGCTCCGTAGAGATAGTGTCTCCATTTCTTCAACGCGAAACTATCGCTGCCAATTCCAGGTCATGCGTTGGGTAATTGGCCTCATACGGCTTGAGCTTTGTGATGCATAAGCGATAACCTTTCCTTCATGCATGAGCACTCGCTCCTAGTCCTTCTTTTGATGCATCACTATGTACGACAAAGTTTTCTGTTCCCTTTGGAAGGGCTAAGACTGAGCCGTAGTAAGTCGCTTCTTCGACTCTTGAAACTCGTCTCGCACTTGTCGTTCCACTCAAACTTGACTTGCTTCCTGGTTAGTCGAGTGAGTGGTCCGACTATCTTAGAGAAGTCCTGGATAAATCTTCGATAATATCCAAAAATAGTCCTAGAAACTTCGATTTCCGCTTCTGACTTTCGGGTTGTTTCCATTCAACCACCGTCTGCAGTACCTTCGAAGGATCTACCGCAATCCCAATGCCGGATACTATATGTCCCAAGAATGCGACTTCACTAAGCCAAAATTCGCACTTGTCAATTTAGCATACACTTATGCTCTCGTAGTGTCTCTAAAATGATTTTCAGGTGACGTTCGTGCTCTTCTCTAGACTTAGAGTATACAAGTATGTCATCAATGAATATCACTACGAATTGATCCAAATAAGGTTGGAAGACTCGATGCATGAGGTCCATAAATGCTGCTTGGTGCATTCGCCCTGACCGAAAGGCATTACTACAAACTCGTAGTGTCCATATCGGGTTTGAAATGCGCTTTGAAAATTCTCCTAAATCGCTTCCCTGAATCAATAATACTCGATTTGCTGATTATTTTGTAATTGTAATTACCTTCCCCGCTGAGTCAACTTGGTGTGTCGAGCTCACCGACTCGAATGGATACGTCGGGGATGGAACCGGCAGCTCGGCCGCTATTCCACTCTTCCTACCCCATCGTCCTAATCCCGCAACCGAGGGATGGAGTTTGTCCAAGGGAAGCGGGTCGTAGTATCGAGGTATAATCATGATTATGACAGATCCGAGCCTCGCCACTCTTACTCTCGGGATTTTGTCTTTGCCTACGGAGCGATAAGGTGCCGGTCTTGGACCATACTTGTTGGGAGTTACAAGGAAGAACGAAAGAATCGCCATTGCCCGATCCACACGATTCCGGAGTTATCGTCCCGCTTTTGGTTGGCGTTACATTCCCGCACGCAACCGCTTACCGCTTTTGCATTGGTTGGCGCTACAAGTCCGTGACGCAACCATTAATTGCCTTGCATAGGATTGGCGTTACACTTCCGCACGCAATCTTACATGTCTTGATCAGTATCACATAGTGCCTGTGTGACCATGAACTGCTTTCTTAAATCGTATAATTATATTATTTAAATAATTTATCACGACGCTTGAATCGTGTGTGAAACCATGCATCATACTCACACGTTTCGTAAAATCGCTTTCTCACATTAACTATATTACGCCACACTCGCACACGATCACCCCATCCACTGAGATTTTTGTCTCATCCCTTTGTTTTCTAACCTTAGATGAGGATTTCGCTGGGGATGCTTTGAACCGGCTCGATTGAGACCTTGTACTACGCTTGTTGGATTTATCGCTTCTTGTTGTTGATCGGACTCTTTTCTTATTATGTTGTTGTTGGACTTTTGTATCCCAATCAATTCGGGTTTGTAATTGAGGGGCGTATGACCCTTTGACGTTAAGTTACTACCTTGTTGAATTTCGGATTGTAATTTGGTGATGGAATATAGACTTTAAGTGATAACTTGTATCATTATTTATTTCCGCCGCTATTTAGACTCTGTTTTATTGGGTTCTCATTGGTATTGTCCGGACTCTTAGTCCATTTGTATTTAAGTTGTGAATCGCTCGTCGCGTCCCGTTTGGGGCGTGACGAGAAGAGTGGTATCGAACTCGGCTAGTAAGATGGAAACTTACACCGAGCCGACCCCAGGATAGGACCCTCGGTCTGCGTGTTTTGGGTAGTACCGCGACTTGACTCATTAAGTGTGAAATCGATTTCAAATTGGCATAGAACCGTCTTATTGATATTTGAACTAAGTTAGAATGCATACTTTGAGATTCATAATCATACTTGTCTTGACTTAGTTGATTTTGACCGATTTCCTTACTCGTTCTTCCTTGATCTTTCTTATCTTTCCTCTACCTTTGACTGATCCGCCTTAGTTTGTTTTATCGGGGATGGAGCCGACGCCGCCTACGTGGTGGGATGTATTCCATGCCCGTCTTTGCGGAATATTACCGGCACGATGATTCATTGGCACCGGGAAAGCGAACGCACGACCACGAACTAGCCCAGAGCGCCAACGCAATGCAGACTGACTCGGCCGCTTGGCGATAAGCCAAGATGAGAAGAAACGAATCGACCATCACTGTCATCAAGGACCGCGATAACACCATAAGAGCGCGGAGGACCAAATCAGAGTATCCAGGAGCGCCGGATAACATGAGGGAGAAAATGAAGAGGACGGCGGCGACGATCGCCGCGTAAATGGGAGATTGATGCCCGTCTATCCCGTAGTCGCCGATCGCTTGAGGAGACCCTCATCAAGCGGATGACGATTATTGAGACCTTACACAGCCCTATCTCGAGGGACGCCGCACTAGAGGCTGCTTTAGTAGCTAATGCTCGCCCATTGCCACCGCCCGAGGCGAACTCCGCACTGATCCCGAGGAGGATCCCGAGGAGGATCCCGAGGAGGATCCGATCGACATTGGAGAGCCGGAGGCTGCTCCACTCGATGAGGCTCGGGGATTTGAGCAAATGGTTGGACTTTGTGGATTGGCGGTTGAGACGCCGCCTCAACCCGACCCAACCCCGATCATGTAGACATAGTCCGCGAGCGATGATGATGGCGATCTCACCGATTAGCTAGCGATTTTCTCGTTGTACTTTTGTTGTTGTAGTTGTGTAATCCAGTGTTGTACCTTTCATTATTGTACTAGTGGGAATTACTAAGTATGATTTACCGATGATGTGCCATTGTGTTATTCTTTCCAAATACTTCTACGAGCTTAAATAAGCAAATTTTTGACTTGTTGTTTGGTATCGTGGATAAGATACGTCAAGGATATGACGATTATAGGTCTCAAATTGTCACTAAATATTTTTTAAGTTATGATATCTCATTTGTGAATTAAATTTGGGATAATGATTATCTGTGAGTATTCGAATATTATGGTGATCTAGGCACTCACATGATATAGGAATTTGATTGATTTTGACTTAGTTATTGAGTACTAAGTATTGATTAATTTCAAGGAGACGGATAATAGTATTCTATATAAAGTATATGAGGTGTGCACATTTATCCGGAATAATCGAGGACCTTATGGATATGGGAAATTGAGATTGCTATCAAGATTTTAGAAGGAGAGACTCATATGATTACAACTTTGGAAATAACTTATTAAATGATTACTGAGGTCTTGACTATTATATGTTGATGGGTGGAGATTATGGGTTGATCTTGCACTTTTAGCGATGGAATCTACTACCAATTGTTCGAGAAAATATACCACAATATGAATAGGTGTCGACTATTTAGTTAAATCGACTCTATTATTATGAGTATCACTCTCTTAGGTAAATGAAGTATTGACTAGCTGTGACAAGCAAGGATATATTCGGGATTTGAATTATAAGAGGTATGTTTTGAACTAATAATTATGGGAATAGTACATTAGAATGATATGTGGAGTAGAAATGATTGGTTAAGTGATAATCGAATAGTGGTGCAAATGTTACGGATCACATGAATAGGGTACTATGAATAGTGTCTATTACAAGGTGATGACGAGATATTTTGCGTACCACTAAGGTTGTTAGAGATATTTTTGCGAGAATGATTATTGGAAATTGGGTGATGGGAATTTGGATCGAATATAAGCGCCTCTAGGCCACCTAAGTTTTGAAATTGAGGAATTGGGTACCTCGCTAAGTTTCAGTACAGCAGCACATCCACAAACTAATGGACAGTCTGAGTGAACGATTCAAACCTTGGAAGATATGTTGCGAGCACCGCACGTTGAATTTCCAAGGAAGTTGGGATTCACACTTACCATTAGCCGAGTTCGCCTGCAATAACAGCTTATCGTGCCACGATTGGGATGGCACCCTACGAGGCATTATATGGGCGAAAATGTAGATCCCCACTACACTGGGAGATTGATGACCAATGGACTCCGAAGAGAAACGAAAGTCGCCTCGATTCCAAAGGTCGACTTAGTTCGGAGGCCATGGAGAAGGTCAAGCTGATCAAGGAGCGGATTCGCACAGCTCAGAGCCGCCAAAAGAGTTATGCGGACAAGAGAAGAAAGGATTTGGAATTTGAAGTCGGTGATGAAGTATTTCTCAGACTCTCACCACGGAAAGGATTGATCAATCCGAAGAAAGGAGACAAGTTGAGTCCGAGATATGTTGGACCTTACAAGATTTTATAGAGGATCGGGAAGTTAGCCTACGACTCGAGTTACAAAGACCATATGCGGAATGCACGATGTATTCCACGTACGAGATTGAAGAAGTATCAACCAGATCCCGAGCATATCATCACCGAGATACTCCTCCTCTAATGGAAAATCTATCCTACACCGAGAGGCCGATCCGGATCATTGATCAGCAGGTACGACAGTTGCGTAAGAGAGAAATTCCGATGGTTAAAGTAGTGTGGCGAACCACAACCTGACGAAGATGCAACGTGGGAGAAGGAAAGAAGACATGAGGAATCAATATCCGAACTATTCAAGAGAATTTGGGGACCAAATTCTTTTAAGGAGGGGAGGATGTGAAACCCCAATTTTTCCGAGCTATTAATTGATCCTTATTGTCGTCTATACTTTTGATCGACTATTTTACCGCGTCATTTTGACGGGTAATTATTAATAATATATTCATTTTGTATTTTATTTCATTTTATTTAATTACTTGTGATCATGATCATCATTAATTCCATTCATCATTTATGATCACTTGATTGATCACTATTTACTATTTTGTATTTATTAGTCACCTTAGAAATTTAAGAGACTATTTATTTCGAGAGACTTTTACCTTATAGAATTAAGATTTTGATTTAGATTAAGTGATCATGAGACTTACAAGTGATCAAGGCAATCACTAAATATTTTGGAGATTGATATATTTCATCTATTATCATCAAATTTGGGACAAAAAAAAATATATGGAATTACCATATTGCCCTCATAGTGGACGGCCATGGTGGTGATTTGGAGTAGAAATATCATCCAACTCTTGTACACTTACACCTTATATTAGTCATCTTGTGTATAATTATACCATTAATTCAAATATTATACACATCATCTCATACATCAATTCTTTATTATTAATTTTGCCAACATGTTGGAAGTCTTCCAACATTCTTTCTCATCTCATACTTTGACTTGCCTTTTGTCTCCATGCAAGAGACAAATTACAAGACACAAATTTAATAAAAAAATCTCTCCCTCTCTCCCCCCATTTGGACGGCCAAGAGGCCATTTTGCACAAAAATTTATCAAAAATTTTATCCAACACATTTTAATTCTCAAGCAAATTCTCCTCCTTCTCTCTAACTTCTCTCTAACCTCATTCACATCTTCAAATCTTCAAACAAAATTCATTCATATCTTCAAACCTTCAAACACCAACTCTTCACATCTTCAAATCTTCAACATAAGTTCTTCATATCTTCAAGTACCACTTCTTCATATCTTCAAATATTCAAACACAAGTCCTTCACATCTTCAAACCCATCTTCATAAATCCAAGAACATCTTCTTCCTAACATCAAACATACTTCCTTTCTTCAAACATCTAAACCAAAACAAACAAACTTACCACTTAAACACTAAAAAAATTCGAACACCCCTATCTCAAGGTAAGAGATTTCACTCCTCAATTCAACTTAAATTCTTACTACTCCTCACCTTCTCTTTTTAATATAAGCTTGAATTTTGGATTTTGAGGTACTTAGAAGACCACTTGGAGACATGCATGCATGGTGGTGAAACTTGAAGACTTGAAGAAGAAAATAGTAGAGAAAACTAGACTACAAGGTAAGAATTGTGTACTAGACCCCTTCTTCCCTACTCTTCCTATTTTTTTTCAAATTTTAACACCCCTTTTTCATTTTTGAGAAATAGGGGCTGACCTTAGGAGATTTTGGAGTTGAGCCAAAATTTCCAATTTTTGAGCTTCAACTAGCCTCCAAACATCTACTACACAAGGTAAAGTGTAGTCCTTTTCATTTCCTTATTTCCTTCTTTTTCTCCTTAATTTTTCTCTCATTTTTCTAACTCCAAATTTTGATATTTTCTTGACTTAGGGGCTGACCTAAGAAGCCTCATCCAAAAATTGTGAAATTATCCTTTTATTTCACAATTTCCAAATTTAAGGTGGGTGGAAAATTATTTTTCCAACTTTTAGGTGTTTTATTAAAATGCATGTAGAAAATTTGATCATGAGCCTTGAGATATATATAATCTATGTATTGCATGTCAATTTTATATATCAAATCATAAAAATTCTCAACAGTTGCTCAAAATTACTATTTATTGAATTTTAGGTGCATGCATGTACACTTTAATGCTTTAATTGATGAATTCTTGTATGTATTGGACATGCATGTGTATGATATTTAAAATATATGTTTTGGATGACTTATAACCTGGAAAAGTCGAGCATAATTGATTAAATTTCAATTTTGGACTTAAAAATGCAAAAATGGAAAGTTGGTGGACTAAATTGCAAGAAAATAAAAGTTAAGGGACTCCTCTGCAAATTTCGAAATTTGGGACTGTACTCAGGTTCAAAAATGACTTTTGGACATTTTAATAATGTTTTAAGAGTTCTAAGATAAATAAAATCAACCTTTAAAAGCCCAAGGACTAGATTTTAAAATTTTGAAAGTTTAAGGGCTACTTTGCAATTTTTAAAAACTGTACCAGACCTAAACTTTATAAATTGAAATTTTTACTTTTAAGTTACTGGGAATCCCATATTTTAAAAGTATTCCAAAAATCCAAGTGGTTAGGGCTTGGAAAGCAATTTTACTAAACTTGAGGGACTAATGTGTAAAATACTAAACTTGAGGACCCAAATGAAATTTCCAGGACTTGTGCAGTCCATGCACCTGGAAATACTAACTTAAATATAACTTAATTATATTTTGGACCCAAGGTTCAAATTACATAACAATTGGACCCCTAAAAGCCTTAAAGGCAATTATTATAAAATGGGACAAAAATGATATTTTCAAAGGTTGAAGGACCTACACATATTGCTTTTAAAAACTTCTTTTGTCCCAATATCCTACCAACCTTAGTGACATTTTCCAACTGGAATCACATTAAAAGCCCTTCCGGTTTGTGAGTTCCGATTTTTAAAACTTAAGGTCCGAATTGACAATTTTTACAAATTTGGGGCCAATGTGAGATTTTTATAAAAACTCGACCATAAAACTTTAAAAAACCTGAATCTCTGGACAATTTGGAGAATTTAGGAACTGACCTCATAATTTTTCAAGGTCGGGATATTTAATTATTCAATTTTTAACCCCAAAAGTGTTAGTTTTTACAAAACGGGGCTAAATTACAATTTTTCTCTTATAAAGGACCTAACTCAAATTATTTTCTCTTTTACTAAAATAGCTGTTAGAGAATTTTCTAACCGCAAGTCTACGGTGTCAAGTTTTAATATAGTGATATGAGTAGGGTTGTCGTATCCACAGGGGAATGCGTGTATAAGTACAAGTATAAATTACCTACGTTATATTTGTGAGATCAATAATAGGTGGATGTCTCAATTTATAAATAAAAATAACTAGATATAACTAATCAAAATATAAACATCTAAATCTATGGGAGAATGAATTCTAGAGGTGTGATGAATCTAGTTATCCCTTATGTTGTCAATATGGTTTATCAATCATCAATTATCAATTTATAAGTCAAGATTTCTACAATAATCATTCCCTTTCTCAAGTGTCAATGATTTTAGATTCAATTGGGAAATCAATATCTCTATAAAAATCACCAATCAAAATCTAAATAAAAGCTATGAATCTTGATAAATGACTTCAAAGGATTCACAAATCTCTCAATTCTATGAAATCCTGGTTATGCTATTCCAAGGTCATGTATTCAATTACCTCTCTCAAGTGTCAAATCAAATACACCAAACATTCTAAATTATTGATCAAGTAATTTAGAAGCAATAGATCCAAATAGCACAAATAAATTGATATATCTAGATTGACAAACCACAATCTCAAAACATAAGTTCAAACATAGATTACATCAATCCTCTAGAATTATAGTGTTTAGCTCATGATTAAAGAAAATGAATCCAAGAAAATACAACAATACATCTTACAAGATATGAAGAAAGCAACAAAATAAGAACAAGAGTTGAGGATCTTCTCTATTTCTAGATGATAGAAGCCTCCAATCTTCTTCTCCAAATTCTTCTCAAAGTGCTCAAATCCTTCTTCCTTGTCTTGTAGCTGTTTTTATTGTCTTCCAAGGGTTCCAAGATGCCCAATTTCAAGCCCCAAAGCTTCTATTTATAGTCCCACAAAAGTCCAAGAAAGAGGGTAGGTGAACATAGAAATTTCCGCCCGGGCGCTGCGGCTGGCTGAGCTGGCGCTGCGGCGCCCAGCAATTTCGCACAAAAATGCCGCCCGGCGCTGCAGCGGGGGCGTTGGCTGCTGCAGCGCCAACGTGAATTTTGGAGTGTTTTGGCCTGTCACGGGCGCTGCAGCGCTGTTGACGAGCGCTGCAGCGCCCGCCCACTTTTTCGCCTACCAAATGTCCGAATTTGTTTTTGAGCCCTTCATCAAAGTTGTAGCTCTATCTCTTAGCTTTCCATAGCCACTTGAATCACCTCAATATCAATTTTGTAGAGAGAGTTATGACCAAAATACGAAACCCTGCCAGTGATGGAAATTTCATACGCATTTGGACGTTTCTTCAAATCAATCTCTCGTTGTTTGATCGTTTACACTTCTTTTGGTACGCGATTCATTAATATGACTATAAACTCAATATAATTGGCTCTCAACATGACTTGACCCCTCAAATGACTTGAAACAATGGAAATTAATGCCTAACCTATGAGATATAACAAAAACGACTCAAAATACTCAAAAACAACACAAAACTCTAGTATCGGAAGCCCAAATCAATGGTATAAAACCAAGTGAACAAATACCCCCAAACTTAGAATATTGCTTGTCCTCAAGCAATTACAACTCTAAAATGAAAAATACAAGACAGAACAATACAAACAAACTGCAAAACTTCACAACCAAACTCATTCGTCAAATTTTGTTTCACTATCAATCAAGCGCGTATTTTCACAATGTGATCATGATGGTGGAATGGTCATGCCAACCCCGTTTTCATTATCCAGATAGATTCACGCAATCAAGTGTTTTCAAGATGATCCACTTTTTGAATATAGAGATGAGATGCTTACCAGACTCCATAGGCTTGTCTTTCACACTAATCTCCACTAATGTAGGCTAATGTAACACAAGGATCAATAGGACTTTTAAAGCTTGTAATGTGGGCTTAGGGTAAGGTAGGAAAATATAGGAATAAGTGGCTCAAATCACCCAAACACACAATTAACACTTCGAATTATCAATAGGCACTACCCTTCACTTTTTTTTTTTTTTTGACACCCCAATGTTTATGAACTTTCAATCCCGTTGATTTGTTTTTTTCACATTTTTTTCTTCGGAACCCCCAAACTTATTCTTTTGCGTACATGGGGTTTCATCTTTTCTTTTCTCGGGCAACTTCATTCAATTAACCACATACCCTTCTCATCATCCCCTCCTCAACCTTTAATATTTTTCTATATTATGTGTGTGTGTATGAGTGATGGGTAATTAGAATTTTCACATTTAGGCTCTGGGTATTCGATTGGTTGCCAAAGAAACGGGTTTATAAGGCTCAAAGGGGGACACTAGGAAAAATATAATGCAAAGGTAGGCATTTTAGGCTCTAGCTTGTTCAAAGATGGCCTAAATCACTTCCTCATGGTTACTTCGCCTAGGATTTTGCCTCGACTAGTGATCGGACAAGTTCTAAGCATCCCGTGGGATCATAAAGGAACCACTCAATTGCATAAATCATCCCCAAATAAATCATCGAGTTAAGCATATAGATGGAATTAATGGAAAGAAGATTAAATCACGGTTCAAACACATGCTCTTTTGACCGTTCAACTCATATTCAACAAATTCACTTAGTCATGCGATTTCACAGTTTAACAAACGCCTCGATTCAAATCTAGACTTTTTTTTTTTTTTTTTTTTTCACTCAAGACCCGACTCGATGAATAAAAACAGACTGCACCCCCCAAACTTAAAACGACATTGTCCCCAATGGAGAGGTGGGAAAAAGGACTTTCCTGGTAGCCGAGGAGCGAAGGCTCCTTAAGTCATGTGATACCACTACGTGTATGAGGTGTCTCGTATAAGCTCAAAATGCATCCTAGCGCACAAGCCCATGGGCGTTGTATGCTCCGAGGTGTGGTCTTGTTCTTTCCCTTCGCCTTGGCCCGACCCCTTTTTGGCTTCGCATCTTTGCAACCTAGCAAGGTAGACAAGAAAACAAAACTCGTGGAACCAAGGAACTTGGTTATGGGTGAGAAATCAAAAATCACAACACATACAAAATGCACCCAAGTAGAAAATATAGTGCCATGTCAAAAAGATAAGCATGGAGATGCTAAATAGCACTAAACAATGTGAAATGTCATTGGGGCATTTCATCAAACACCTCATATGCATGAATTTGGGCAAAGATAGTAAATGCAATGGATAACTCAATTCAATCCCAAAATTCAACACCAAACCTAAGTCTAGCATTATCAACCAATCCACAATCCATGCATCAACACAATTATCCTAGCACTTCTACAATCCAATCACACCAAAAATCACAAGATGGGAAAACCATGTGGTGGGTTTTGGAAGTTAAACTTACCAAATAATGAGTGAATGGGATGAAGATGGTGTGTGTGGTGTTAAAGTGCTCCGTTGTGACGATGGAGTGAGATATGTGGGATTTGCACAAATAAGAGGGTGAAATGTGATGCAACTTACTACTAATAATGCAAAAACTTAGAAAAAACAAAAACAACTACTAAACTAAATTAAAACTAAGAAAGCAATAAAAGGGGCTTGGGTTGCCTCCCAAGAAGCGCTAAATTTAAAGTCTTTAGCCGTGACTTTTGTTTTACTCAACCAGGATCCAAAATAAGTGTCGGTCATGCCACGCCTTTGTATTTTCCAATAATATAGGCGATCCTTCAGTGTATGAAAGACGTGGATGATTAAGGATCACAATATTGATGGTCTTTTGGAAATCAAATGTGTTCCTAATGATGATAAATGGTTTATCAATCATAGTAAAGATATTTCTATCTTTACTCACATTAAATATCATGAAATCAGAACATGTTAATTGATCACCATTTTCAAACATTGTTCCTTCAAGTGTATGCTTCTTAAAATTTGATACATTTGTATTGAAGCTTACATCTAGAGTGCACATATTTTTGTCAATATGAGGATTTTCAATTGAGTGAGAGATAGAGATACTCCCTGAGTTAATTTGATGTGGCTCCTCCTCTTGTAAGATCGGATTGCACTCTTCAAAAGTCTCCTCCAAATTTTGAAGGACGTCCACCTTTTTCATAATGGGCAATTCATGTTCATGATTTTCTATTTCACCAGGTCCTAAGAATGATGACGACTCTTCATTATTAAGTTGGTCAATCATTTGTTGGAGTAACTTTGACATAGTTTGACATGTAATCTCAATTTGTTGAATGCTTGCCTCGGTTTGTAGTAATCTATCATCACTTTCTCGATTTCTTATCTTACACTCTTCGATAAACTCAGCAAGATTCTTTTCCAACTCGGACCGACGTTTTATCTCATCTTGTCGTCTTCTTACCTCACAATCATCCAGAAATTGATAAAGTATTTCTTCCAAGCTAGACAATTGTTCTTGTGGGCGATGAAAGGTTTCATGATTTGCCATATTTTGTGTCCATACATTTTCTTGAGGTGGATAATAAGGAACAAAATGGTTCACACTTTGACTTCCAAAAATCACAGTAGCATCATCGGTTGGCCACATATATGCATACATTAGAATTCCATCCAACGATGTGCCTAAAAAAATTACACAAAATTAAAACAAGAAAAGAAAAAAAAAAAAAAAATAGTCAAATTACAACTAGGCAATCAACCTTGATATCATACAAAACACATTCCCCGGCAACGGCGCCAAAAACTTGTTAGAGAATTTTCTAACCGCAAGTCTACGGTGTCAAGTTTTAATATAGTGATATGAGTAGGGTTGTCGTATCCACAGGAATGCGTGTATAAGTACCAAGTATAAATTACCTACGTTATATTTGACAGATCAATAATAGGTGGATGTCTCAATTTATAAATAAAAATAACTAGATATAACTAATCAAAATATAAACATCTAAATCTATGGGAGAATGAATTCTAGAGGTGTGATGAATCTAGTTATCCCTTATGTTGTCAATATGGTTTATCAATCATCAATTATCAATTTATAAGTCAAGATTTCTACAATAATCATTCCCTTTCTCAAGTGTCAATGATTTTAGATTCAATTGGGAAATCAATATCTCTATAAAAATCACCAATCAAAATCTCAATAAAAGCTATGAATCTTGATAAATGACTTCAAAGGATTCACAAATCTCTCAATTCTATGAAATCCTGGTTATGCTATTCCAAGGTCATGTATTCAATTACCTCTCTCAAGTGTCAAATCAAATACACCAAACATTCTAAATTATTGATCAAGTAATTTAGAAGCAATAGATCCAAATAGCACAAATAAATTGATATATCTAGATTGACAAACCACAATCTCAAAACATAAGTTCAAACATAGATTACATCAATCCTCTAGAATTATAGTGTTTAGCTCATGATTAAAGAAAATGAATCCAAGAAAATACAACAATACATCTTACAAGATATGAAGAAAGCAACAAAATAAGAACAAGAGTTGAGGATCTTCTCTATTTCTAGATGATAGAAGCCTCCAATCTTCTTCTCCAAATTCTTCTCAAAGTGCTCAAATCCTTCTTCCTTGTCTTGTAGCTGTTTTTATTGTCTTCCAAGGGTTCCAAGATGCCCAATTTCAAGCCCCAAAGCTTCTATTTATAGTCCCACAAAAGTCCAAGAAAGGGTAGGTGAACATAGAAATTTCCGCCCCGGGCTGGCTGAAGAGCGCCACTGGGCGCCAGCAATTTTCACAAAAATGCCGCCCGGGCGCGCAGCCCGGGCGTTAGGCGCTGCAGCGCCAACGTGAATTTTGGAGTGTTTTGGCCTGCATCACGGGCGCTGCAGCGCCTGTTGACGAGCGCTGCAGCGCCCGCCCACTTTGTTTGCCTACCAAATGTCCGAATTTGTTTTTGAGCCCTTCATCAAAGTTGTAGCTCTATCTCTTAGCTTTCCATAGCCACTTGAATCACCTCAATATCAATTTTGTAGAGAGAGTTATGACCAAAATACGAAACCCTGCCAGTGATGGAAATTTCATACGCATTTGGACGTTTCTTCAAATCAATCTCTCGTTGTTTGATCGTTTACACTTCTTTTGGTACGCGATTCATTAATATGACTATAAACGCAATATAATTGGCTCTCAACATGACTTGACCCCTCAAATGACTCAAACAATGGAAATTAATGCCTAACCTATGAGATATAACAAAAACGACTCAAAATACTCAAAAACAACACAAAACTCTAGTATCGGAAGCCCAAATGAATGGTATAAAACCAAGTGAACAATAGCCCTGGACTCTCGACTTGGAGGTTTAATTTAAATATTTTACTTTCCCAAAAACCCCGACTTATCGGGTTCTCGGCCGATATTTGTGCGGATGTTTGGTTATTGTATTTAAGTTGTGGATCGTTAAATCGTGTCCCGTTTGGGCGTGACGCGAAGAGTGGTATCACCGCACGCCCCAAACGGGACACGACGAACGATCCACAACTTAAATACAATAACCAAACAAATATCAGCACAAATATCAATGAGAACCCAATGAGGCAGAGTCTAAATAGCAATGAAATAAATGAACATAAGTATGAATTACTACTTAAGTTCCAGCAAAATCCAAATACATCCAACATAATAACCTGAATAAGTTTACATGCCAAAACTACAACAAAATGTAAAGTACAACATCCAAATCTTAAACGTCAAAGGGTCCTACGCCCTTAAATTACAGTCAAAGAGAGAGAAGAGTAGCAGGATAAACGGGAGTCCAACATCAATAGAAGTACATGAAATAAGAACGATCATCGGTAAAAGGTTCAAGATCGACAGGCGGGACGAGGGTCATCAATCACTGCGGCCGGTTCGAAATCTTCAATATAGTCCCCATCTAAAGGTTAGAAAACAGGTGGGGATGAGACAGAAATCTCAGTGGATGGGGTGATTGTGTGCAAGTGTGGCGCAATATAGTTAATGTGAGAAAATGGTTATATGAAAATGCGTGAGTATGATGCATGGATTCACACACGGTTCATAAGCGTCGTGATAAAATAATACAATAGTATACTTATACGATTCGGAAAATAGTTCATGGTCACACGACACTATGTGATTCATCAAGCGCAGGTAGGATTGCGTGCGGAAGTGTAACGCCAATCCTATGCAAGGCAATTAATGGTTGCGTACGGACTTGTAGCGCCAACCAATGCAAAGCAGTAGCGGTTGCGTGCGGGAATGTAACGCCAACCAAAACGGACGATAACTCCGGAATCGTGTGGATCGGACAGCGATTCTTTCGTTCTTCCTTGTAACTCCCAGTCAGTATGGTCCAAGACCGCACCTTATCGCTCCGTAGGCAAAGATAAAATCCCAAAGAGAGTGGCGAGACTCGGATCTGTCATAATCATGATTATACCTCGATCTACGACCCGCTTCCCTTGGACAAACTCCGTCCCTCGGTTGCGGGATTAGGGCGATGGGGCCGGAAGAGTGGAATAGCGATCGAGCTGCCCGGTTCCATCCCCGACGTATCCATTCCGATTGAGCTCGACACACCAAGTTGACTCGAGCGGAAGGTAATTACAATTACAGGCGATCAACCAGGCAATCGAGTATTATTGATTCGGGAAGCGATTTAGGAAAAATTTTTGAAAAACGTGAGTGGCAATTATGGCGTTGGTGGAGTTTTTGGATGAAGATGATTATCGGGAGGATAAGCAACCTTCGATATCTTGAAAGATTAGGTGGGACATAAGTCCTGTTATAGATTCAATTAGCAAGGCGTGGAAGTCGATTCATGCGATCGGGTATTAATCGGTCAAATTGATCCGATAAGTCGGGGTTTTTGGGAAAGTAAAATATTTAAATTAAATCTCCAAGTCAGAGAGTCCAGGGCTATTTTAGTAAAAGAAAATAATTTGAGTTAGGTCCTTTATAAGAGAAAATTGTAATTTAGCCCCGTTTTGTAAAAACTAACACTTTTGGGGTTAAAAATTGAATAATTAAATATCCCGACCTTGAAAAATTATGAGGTCAGTTCCTAAATTCTCCAAATTGTCCAGAGATTCAGGTTTTTAAAGTTTTATGGTCGAGTTTTTATAAAAATCTCACATTGGCCCCAAATTTATAAAAATTGTCAATTCGGACCTTAAGTTTTAAAAATTGAACTCACAAACCGAAAGGGCTTTTAATGTGATTCCAGTTGGAAAATGTCACTAAGGTTGGTAGGATATTGGGACAAAAGCAGTTTTTAAAAGCAATATGTGTAGGTCCTTCAACCTTTGAAAATATCATTTTTGTCCCATTTTAAAATAATTGCCTTTAAGGCTTTTAGGGGTCCAATTGTTATGTAATTTGAACCTTGGGTCCAAAATATAATTAAGTTATAGTTAAGTTAGTATTTCCAGGTGCATGGAATGCATAAGTCCTGGAAATTTCATTTGGGTCCTCAAGTTTAGTATTTTACACATTAGTCCCTCAAGTTTAGTAAAATTGCTTTCCAAGCCCTAACCACTTGGATTTTTGGAATACTTTTAAAATATGGGATTCCCAGTAACATAAAAGTAAAAATTTCAATTTATAAAGTTTAGGTCTGGTACAGTTTTTAAAAATTGCAAAGTAGCCCTTAAACTTTCAAAATTTTACAATCTAGTCCTTGGGCTTTTAAAGGTTTATTTTATTTATCTTAAAACTCTTAAAACATTATTAAAATGTCCAAAAGTCATTTTTGAACCTGAGTACAGTCCCAAATTTCGAAATTTGCAGAGGGGTCCCTTAACTTTTATTTTCTTGCAATTTAGTCCACCAACTTTCCATTTTTTGCATTTTTAATTCCAAAATTGAAATTTAATCAATTATGCTCGACTTTTCCAGGTTATAAGTCATCCAAAACATAGATTTTAAAGATCATACACATGCATGTCCAATACATACAAGAATTCATCAATTAAAGCATTAAAGTGTACATGCATGCACCTAAAATTCAATAAATAGTAATTTTGAGCAACTCTTGAGAATTTTTATGATTTGATATATAAAATTGACATGCAATACATATATTATATATATCTCAAGGCTCATGATCAAATTTTCTACATGCATTTTAATAAAACACCTAAAAGTTGGAAAAATAATTTTCCACCCACCTTAAATTTGGAAATTGTGAAATAAAAGGATAATTTCACAATTTTTGGATGAGGATTCTTAGGTCAGCCCCTAAGTTAAGAAAATATCAAAATTTGGAGTTAGAAAAATGAGAGAAAAATTAAGGAGAAAAAGAAGGAAATAAGGAAATGAAAAGGACTACACTTTACCTTGTGTAGTAGATGTTTGGAGACTAGTTGAAGCTCAAAAATTGGAAATTTTGGCTCAACTCCAAAATCTCCTAAGGTCAGCCCCTATTTCTCAAAAATGAAAAAGGGGTGTTAAAATTTGAAAAAAAATAGGAAGAGTAGGGAAGAAGGGGTCTAGTACACAATTCTTACCTTGTAGTCTAGTTTTCTCTACTATTTTCTTCTTCAAGCTTGAGGTCCTTCTTCAAAATATTGTCAAGCTCTAACCTTCAAAGTCTTCTAAATGTACCTCCAAAACCAAAATTAAACTTAAGTTAAGAAGGTGGAAGAGATGAACAATGTGATATCCAAAAATGGATTGAAGCTAAAATTTCTTACCTTTAGTATAGTGGTTCGATTTTTATGAAGGATAGGGAGGAAAATGTTGAAAATTTTCTAAGTATGGAAGAAGAAAGTGAAAGAAAGAATAGAGAGAAGTTGCGAGTTTTTAGAGAGAAGGAGG
Organism: Rehmannia glutinosa; assembly: GCA_016081115.2. Taxonomy (NCBI): domain Eukaryota; kingdom Viridiplantae; phylum Streptophyta; class Magnoliopsida; order Lamiales; family Orobanchaceae; genus Rehmannia; species Rehmannia glutinosa. Next base: position 169,415 of record JABTTQ020002517.1, on the reverse strand, counting down.
AGAAAGGCTTTGAGTGTTAGAATGTGTTGATGAGAAATGAAATGAAATTTTTTGTGTAAAATGCCATAATGGCCGCCAAGTGAGAGAGGAAGAGAGAAATTTTTGTTCAAATTGTGTCTTGTAATTTGTCTCTTGCATGGAGACAAAAATGCAAGTCAAAGTGTGGGTCAATTTGAATTTGAGAGGAATAAGAAGAATGTTGGTTAAGTGGGAATAAGTTGGGGAAAATAGTAATAAAGAATTGGTGTATAAGATGATGTGTATAATGTTTGAATTAATGATATAATTATACACAAGATGACTAATATATGGTGTATGTGTACAAGAGTTGGATGATATTTCTACTCCAAATCATCACCATGGCCGTCCACTATGAGGGAAATATGGTAATTCCATATATTTTTTTTTTGTCCCAAATTTGATGATAATAGATGAAATATACAAAATATTTAGTGATTGCCTTGATCACTTGTAAGTCTCATGATCACTTAATCTAAATCAAAATCTTAATTCTATAAGGTAAAAGTCTCTGAAATAAATAGTCTCTTAAATTTCTAAGGTGACTAATAAATACAAAATAGTAATAGTGATCAATCAAGTGATCATAAATGATGAATGGAATTAATGATGATCATGATCACAAGTAATTAAATAAAATGAAATAAAATACAAAATAAATATATTATTAATAATTACCCGTCAAAATGACGCGTAAAATAGTCGATCAAAAGTATAGACGACAATAAAGATCAATTAATAGCTCGGGATCTGGTTGATACTTCTTCAATCTCGTCGTGGAATACATCGTGCATTCCCGCATATGGTCTGCTGGTAACTCGAGTCCAGTAGGCTAACTTCCGATCCTCTATAAAATCTTGTAAGGTCCAACATATCTCGGACTCAACTTGTCTCCTTTCTTCGGATTGATCAATCCTTTCCGTGGTGAGAGTCCGAGAAATACTTCATCATCGACTTCAAATTCCAAATCCTTTCTTCTCTTGTCCGCATAACTCTTTTGGCGGCTCCGAGTCGTGCGAATCCGCTCCTTGATCAGCTTGACCTTCTCCATGGCCTCACCGAAATAAGTCGACCTTTGGAATCGAGGCGACTTTCGTTTCTCTTTCGGAGTCCATTGGTCGTCAATCTCCCAATGTAGTGGGGATCTACATTTTCACCCATATAATGCCTCGTAGGGTGCCATCCCAATCGTGGCCGATAACTATTATTGTAGGCGAACTCGGCTAATGGTAAGTGCGAATCCCAACTTCCTTGAAAGTCCAAGTGCGGGCTCGCAACATATCTTCAAGGGTTTGAATTGTTCGCTCGGATCGTCCATCGGTTTGTGGATGTGCTCTTTGTCTTTGAAACTTAGTGAGGTGCCCAATTCCTCCTCGATAGGTGTGAGTTTTGCATGTATTTTAGGGCATATTTATGGCTATAATTGTTTATAAACATGCAATAACGTGTATGAAATGGTATATATTCGCTCTTTGTGGGAAAGATATTACGCTTTGCTCGTTTTGTAGGAATTTAACAATATTTGGAGTGATTTTGTGACAAATACGAGCATTGCAACCTAGAATCATCAAGAATCGAGCGATTACACCCAATTGGAAGCCAACTATATGGATTCTAGAGTCATAGTGATGAGTCGTGTGTCAAAAGAAGCATGGATGATCAAACAACAAGGAGATTTATCTCAAGGAACATCCAAACGCGTATGGAATTTCCAAAGATCCTTTGGCGGTTTAGTATTTTGGCCATAACTCTCTCTACAAAATTGATATTAAGGTGATTCAAGTGGCTATGGAAAGCTAAAAGATAGGGCTACAACGCTTATGAAGACCCCGCAAACAAATTTGGACGTTTGGGTGGCGCACGGGTAACCCGTGCGTGGACGCACGACCCGTGCGTGGACGCACGACCCGTGCGCCCTACAGAGACTGGATGTTTTCTACGGGATGGCGCACGGGTAGCCCGTGCGTGGACGCACGACCTGTGCGCCCTACAGAGACTGGATGTTTTCCTACGGCTTTGAGCATGGGTAACCGTGCGTGGGCGCACGACCCGTGCGTTCTTGCGAAAACTCCAAAAATGACAAAAATTGACCTAGACTTAAAAAGGGTATAAATACCACTTCTTGGGGCGCACACCAGGGGAGGAAAGGCTGGGAATACACCCAAGAACACAAGAAACACATCAAATTCATCAACGAAGATTCAAGGGAAGAATCGGGTTGAATCGGAGCTTGAGGATTGAAGATTAATCGAGAGATTATCCATTTCCCTAAGTTTTCTCATTCTTTGTGCTTTAATATTTCATTTTAGCTTCTTATGAATATGAACAATTTGTCTATGAGTTGTTTATTTGTAATGGGTAGCTAAACATCTTGTGATTTCCGGGTTTTGGAAGTAGATTAATTGAACTCTTGTTGGATGTTTTAATCTTAGTTGAAGTTATTATCTTGAAGCCTATTTGAGTACTTTGAGCTTATTCTTGTTTTATCACTTGATCAATGATTTAACTTGTTTGATATATTGATTCATAATTCGAGAGATGAGTTTCAATATTAGATCTTGAGTACTTCGACATGAATATTTGCATAATCGAGAGGTTTGTGAATATTTGTGAGGATATTTGATCTTTTGTGCATTTGGGAGTTGTGTATCTTATGTTGAGTAGAGATGCTAGCATAGATATTTCAATCTACACTTTATATACATCTCGAGAGGGAGGATAAAATATCGTTGTGATCTTCTTTATAGGCGTATTGATAATAACTTTGGCTTTGATTAAATCGGACAACAAGAGGAATATTAATTGAAACCATAATCCGGAATCCATTTCATTCTCTTGATAATTCCATTATTCTTAGTATCTTGTATTCTTGTGGTTATTCTTGTCTTTACCTCCACAACAATCATCAAATTAAGATCGTCTAAATAAAAATAAAACTATTTGTAAGTCAGCGGCTACGATAATCTAGAGGGGGTGAATAGATTATCTCCATCTTTTCGATTTTGCCATCTTTTTTGAACCGAATGCTCAAAGACAATAATAAAGGTGCGGAATGTAAACAACACACGCGATTTAAAGAGGTTCAACCCACCTAGGGCCTAATCCTCTACCACCCCAAAGATATCCTGGGATGGATTTGAAAAGAAAAAAATTTATTAATTACCAAAATTAATACAAATTCAACTTACAACACCTTGAAGAGCACCACACTCTTCTTAAACAACACCTTTGGAGATTACCACAATCTCCCTTTGAAGATCACCACAATCTTCCTTCAACGGCACCTTGTGAAGATTACCACAATCTTCAACCTTGAAGAATACCAAATTCTTCAACACCTCAATAAGAAGATTACCACAATCTTCTTCACCTATCACCTAGATCATCCAAGTGTGTTCTTACCACAAGAACACTCACAAGGATATCTTGTGTTTGAATGATAACCAAAAATCAAGATTACAACTCAATAATGAATAATACAATTTGAGTGCGAAGTGTAATCAAGAAAAGCCTAGACCTCAAAGATGTGAAAGTGATAAGCTAGGCAATTTTACAACAAGAATAATAACAATGAAAGACCAAGTGTTTGCTTGAAGTGTATCTTGTTGTGTTGTATCTCAATTGTTGTATAGGTTGCTCCAAAACTTCCTCTATTTATAGGAGATGATTGATCAAGCATAGGCTCCTCTTGGGGATTGAAAATCTACAGAAAAATACAATTAAAATCAAGAATATAGCTGTTAGAAATCAATCCCACAATTTAAGGAAAAGTGTCTGCTGTCAAACGGTCAGAAATTTGCTGTCAAAAGATAGGGCGACCGGTCGCACAGAAATAGACGTTAGAAGAATACACAAAAAAATAACACGGCGACGGTCGACGTATACCTCGACCGGTCGACCATCACCCCAACCGGTCCCCTCATGGATTTTGCAAAGATCAAGTGTTCATTTAAACACACTTGCGTGCACCGTCGCACGCACTGGCGGCCGTCGGCCGACCGACGGCCGACGCCTGGCGCAGTCAACCCGCTTGTTTTTGCTCCCGTCTCATTTTCTGTTTCTAAAACATATTCAGTGCAGGTTGCCCTATAGAGCGGCCGGTCGACCACGAGACAAATGTTGTCCAATTTTTATCGAAAATAAACCTCAAGAAATACTCCAAAAATATAGTAAAAACATTTTAAACCGATCGAGAGTATTTAGACAACATTTAGGAACCTTGTTATAGGAGTAAAAACTCATTGATATAAAATCAATAAAAGTGTTGTCCATTATTAACAAAAATAAACTTGAGGAAATACTCCTAAAATATTGAAACCATTTTAAATCATTTACGGAGTATTTGGACAACCTTTAAAAACATTGTTTTGGTGATAAAATAAAATCATCAAAATTAAGATAAAAACATGTATCAAACAATCTCCCCCTTTTTGATGATTACAAACCAAAACAATTTTTACACAAACTAAGAGAGCAATTTTAGAAATGATTTTCCGGTAAAAAACATTTGACCGTTTGGAAGCAACCAAAATTTCCAAAAATATTAAAGCAACCAAGTAGGAGTAAATATTTTCAATAATAAGCACAAGCTCCCCTATCAACAAGCACATCAAGAATAATGTAAAAGCAATTATCCATAAGCTAAAAGCTTTAGCTTTTACAATTTGTTCAAGAGCTTATAAGCTCCCCCTGTTACAAAACATCATTAAATAATATAAGTCCATCAAGCAACAATTGGACTAAGAACAAATCACAACTTATGGCTTTTATGAGCCATAGCTTATAGCTTTTATGACAAGCTTTTATTAGCTTCTTTGAGCTAATGAGCCAATATCCTCGCTTTTTCTCCCTTTGGAATCATCAAAAAGAATGTTAGGATGATGAAAACACCATATAATAATATTAAAGCATGCGAAAGGGACGGTTTAATAACCGTTGAGCTATTAAAGCATAGTAATCCAAGGAAAATTGGAGAATAGAAACATAAAAGATCCATAAGCTCATTAGTATGCTAAAAACAAGATTTCAAAAAGATTCTACGACATTATGAAGCAAGAGAATCATGTAGAAGTTGAAAGTTTCATTGCGACATTTCAACAAACACCTTGTGTGCGTTAAAAATAGAAGAGGTTGTATATAACCTTTGTAAATGGTTTAAGCCAAAAATTTTCATATCATCAATCAACCTCATTCCAAAAAAATCATATGCAACAAATGCAACAATAGTTCATCAAGTAAGGAGCTCAAAGTAGATTCTCAAGGGTTCAACCTAATTGAGATAAGCTAAGAATGATCAAGGCATTACAAATGCCAAAAATTAGAACATCTACCAAGTAATAAGTCATGCCTTAAACAATACATGTATCAAATGTTCCAACATAACCAACTAAGCATAATGATCAAAGCAATAAGAGAAGCACTTTTACCATCAAGTACTTCATACCAATTATCAAACAATGCTTTAGAGTATTTTTACCATCAAATACTCCATGATCATTCACAAGTCATTATCAACTTGCAATTTTAACCCTTTAAGAAAACAAGCAAATATCATTAGTACAAATGAGTTTTACAAAAGTTTATCAAAATACAAAACATCATTAATGAAAATGCTAGAAAGTAAAGGAGATGGGGATATCAATCTTCGTCCGAAGAGAAGCAAGTTCCGGGTATGAGGTCCTTGATGAATTTCTTCAATTTGCCAATTGACTTCTTCAAACTAGAATTTTCCTTTTTCACAACCCGGAGCTCTTTTCTAAGAGAGGCCACATCTCTAAATGTTTCTCTTTCCACTTTGGCCATTCTCTCTTTGAGATTTAGATCTTCAACATCCAACTCGTCTTCATCTCCTTCCTCATTTTCTTCCTCCCTAATTTCTTGTTCATTTCCCACATTTTCTTCTTCATTTTCCTCTTCATTCCCCACATCATCTCTTTGTTCGTCAAACTCACCTCTTCCAATATTTTCAACCTCATTGTCATTAAAGAAATTATCCCGGGTTGTTGTTGATGTCGCACGCCCCTAGCGGCTTTGGTAGGAACCCGTGGTAAATGTCGTCGCATTCTTACCATTTGTAGAATGTTGGCATTATCAAAATCATTGTGACGAATTTCGGTATTCATTTCATTTTCCGGGTATCCCGATAAGTATAAGAGTCGGCAAATCAAATTTCCCAAGGTATATTTCTTCTTGGTAAGCTTTCTAGATTCCAACAAGCAATATACAAAAATTGCCCCATAATTTACTCTTTCTCCTCGAACAATCTTATAGGTGAGAAAGAGTTCGAGATTACTCGGAAGTTTTATTTCCTTTCCACAAACACAATAGGAGCAAATGATAGATATAATCCGATAATTTGGCGGCATTGCCGAGTATGTCACTTCGGGATATACTCCTAAAAAGGTTTTCACATCATCTAGTGAAACACCGAAAATGTTATCATCCCAATGGGCGCAATCCACATTGACTACTCCATCATTTGGCACGTTAAAGTGATCACAAATATCGCCAATGTCCATGAAAAATGCCTACCATTAACAAATGTGTGAAGTTCCAAAGGATTATCTATCGTAGCATCAACAATCCACATATTTGCATAGAAAAGTTTTATAAGCTCGTCATCATAGTGCAAACACGGATTATCCCAAAGTGAAACCCATCCTTGAATTTCAAAATAAGCTCTAATATCTGGAAATTCATCATGAAATGCTTGAAAACGAACCATACGAGTGCATGCAATTTTCTTATCATTCAATCCAATATTCTCATAATGTTCCTCCGCAAGTTTATTTAAAAATCGAAATCTATTAGCTCTAGAGGGAGGCTCGTAGAGGAGTGATAACTTACTAGAGTCCCAATGAATGCTCGATTTTGAAACCCCGGCTCTTAATTCGACAATCTCCTCTTCCGTAAGCCGATTTTGATGGTCTCTTTGTAGAATATCATCTTGTTGGGGATTGGAAGAAGATTCACCCCTTTGCCTCCTTCTCCTCTTTTGAGGATTTCGTTCGGTAGAATTTCTTGGAGGTGCCATATATGTGAAGTTCTTGCAAAAAGAAGTGAATTAGCAAGAAAAATTTCAAGGATTGATGAAGAATTGAAGATTGTAGAAGAAAGGGAATGAAGAGCGCTGTTATAGGGTTTTAGGGATTTAGCTCGTCTGTTTTGAAAAGAGGACAGAATGTTTTTAACTAGCAAAAAAGGCCTGGGCGACCGGTCGAGGTATGGGGCGACCGGTCGATGTGCAGGGCGACCGGTCGCCCCTGCTTTGACCGTCCCAGTAATTTTTCCTCTTCCCAGAGTTTTCCAAAATTCGATTTTTCACCCCAAAAGTTTTAAAATTTTGCAAAAATATAAGTTTGGACTATATCCAACAAATATGGGTTTTGGGAAAACATATAAACGATAAAATCGAGACTAAACACGTAGTGCCTTTTAAAAGAAAATATTTGCAAGATCAATTAGGGGCACTTAAGGGATCAAAATGAAATATCTTGAAAGATATGTGCATAAGCATAAAATCGAGTTTAAAGAAAAATACGAGTAGACATACCTCGATGGTTTAAGAAACTTGATGACGTAATAGCCAATGAGTATGAAATATGTATCCTACACAATTCTTAGACAACATTTGCATAGAAAATACAAGTGTAGGCAAGTAATATGAGATATCAAAAAGAGCTTATGCTATAAGATTTCATAAGAGATAATAAGCCACATAAGTCTAATAAAATGCTCAAGAGTTTTAGAAAATCATGCAGGGTCTCTTTTTTTTTTTTTAAAAAAAAATTTTGAAACTTATAAATATATAAGAGACCTATATTAAAAAAAAAACTTGAAGATTCATTTTGCAATTAAGACACAATTAAAAGTATGCATAGATTTAAAAATAAAATGCATATACAAATGGGGAGATACGGTTTACCAATTACGCCGTTTCCATGGGTTGTGTCTTTCCCATTGTTGATGATATCTTCCCATTGAGAAATCACTTTGTTGATGATGACTTCTCCATTTCCAAGATTGGTTACCTTCCCATGGTTGATGGTTTCTTCTTCTTTGAAAAACATCTTGTTGATGATGTCTTTGCCATTTCCAAGGATTGTGTTCTTCCCATTTTTGATTATACGCTCTTCTTGGAAATTGGCTTTGTTGAGAGTAGTTTCTCCTTCTTTGATCAAATGAAACGTTCATTTGATGTTTTCTTGGTGGCATGAATTTTCTCCGATTTTTGCTTTGCCGGGTACCTAATAGCACATTGTTTTGTGGTACCCTCATGTGTTTGGGTCCTTTAAGATTAGCTTTGAGACTTTTAGGTCTCCAACAATATTTAGAGCTATTTCTAGCCCTACAAGAATTAGCCGTATGACCCTTTTTTGCCACAATAAAAACAAGTAATAATTCTAGGAGCATAATGACCAATATGCATAGTGACTTGATCCTTTTTCATATGATTAACAACATTAGGCTTATGATCAAGTCCTTTATCACAATTATGAATATCAACAATATTGGACATTTTATTGGTACTTAAGTTGGATTTTAATAAATCCTTTTTCATGCAATCAATATTCTCAACAAGAGTACTATTTTCTTTTTCAAGGTTTCTAACCTTGTCAAGTGTGGTGGTGTGAGCACATGATAGTGATTCATAAGAAGTAAATAAGCTATCCTTATCATTTTTCAAAATATTGAATTCCTTTTTCAAATTTTTGTATCTAACAAGTAAGCTTTGGAATTCATTTTGAAGTTCATCATAATCATTTTGTAAATCACTATAATCATTTTGAATGACAATATCATAGGAAGTAGAGGTTTAAGACATACCTCATTTTCTTCATTGATGCCCATAAAACAATATTCAACTTCTTCATAATTGGAAGTTGTAGGAGGTTTATTCCTTAGATTTGAGCTTGTATGATCTTGAGAAGTAGATGCTTTTGTTTGACTCCTTTCATTTGCAAATACTCCATAGATGGCTTCTAATTTTTCCATACTTCATGTGCCGACTTTATTCCTACAATATGTTCATATTCTAAATTAGTAAATGAACAATACAAAATATTTAAAGCCTTACCGTTTAAGGAGATGATTTTCTTTTCTTCATCATTGAGCTTTTTGAAGCCTTTTGAGGTGTATGGTGTATCTTTCGTCGGAATGGATTCTCCATTAATGACGGTGTTCCAAATGTCGAACCCGCAACCTTGTAGATAGCATTCCATTCTTTCTTTCCAAAAATTAAAATTCTTGGAATCAAATAGTGGTGGCTTGGTGGTGGAGGTGCCGGATAGATGAGCTTCGTTCGTAGCCGTCGATCGTTTCTCTTCACTCGCGATGTGAAACGAGCTTGCCAAAGAGTTTGGCTCTGATACCACTTGTAAGTCCAAGCGGCTACGATAATCTAGAGGGGGTGAATAGATTATCTCCATCTTTTCGATTTTGCCCTCTTTTTTCGAAACCGAATGCTCAAAGACAATAATAAAGGTGCGGAATGTAAACAACACACGTCGATTTAAAGAGGTTCAACCCACTAGGGCCTAATCCTCTACCACCCCAAAGATATCCGGATGGATTTGAAAAGAAAAAAAAATTTATTAATTACGAAAATTAATACAAATTCAACTTACAACACCTTGAAGAGCACCACACTCTTCTTCAACAACACCTTTGGAGATTACCACAATCTCCTTTGAAGATCACCACAATCTTCCTTCAACGGCACCTTGTGAAGATTACCACAATCTTCAACCTTGAAGAATACCAAATTCTTCAACACCTCAATAAGAAGATTACCACAATCTTCTTCACCTATCACCTAGATCATCCAAGTGTGTTCTTACCACAAGAACACTCACAAGGATATCTTGTGTTTGAATGATAACCAAAAATCAAGATTACAACTCAATAATGAATAATACAATTTGAGTGCGAAGTGTAATCAAGAAAAGCCTAGACCTCAAAGATGTGAAAGTGATAAGGTAGGCAATTTTACAACAAGAATAATAACAATGAAAGACCAAGTGTTTGCTTGAAGTGTATCTTGTTGTGTTGTATCTCAATTGTTGTATAGGTTGCTCCAAAACTTCCTCTATTTATAGGAGATGATTGATCAAGCATAGGCTCCTCTTGGGGATTGAAAATCTACAAAAATACAATTAAAATCAAGAATATAGTCATGTTAGAAATCAATCCCACAATTTAAGGAAAAGTGTCTCTTTGTCAAACGGTCGAAATTTGTCATCAAAGATAGATGGTGCACGGCGCACGAAATAGACGTTAGAAGAATACACAAGAAAAATAACACAGGCGGCCGGTCGACGTATACCTCGACCGGCCGACCATCACCCCAACCGGTCCCCCTCATGGATTTTGCAAAGATCAAGTGTTACATTTCAAACATACTTGCAGCAGCACTGTCGCACTGGCGCCGATCGATCGGACCGGTCGACGCCCGATGCGGCCGGTCGACTGCTTGTTTTTGCTCCCGTCTCATTTTCTGTTTCTAAAAACATATTCAGTACGGGTTTCCCTATGGGGCGGCCGGTCGACCACGAGACGAAATGTTGTCCAATTTTTATCGAAAATAAACCTCAAGAAATACTCCGAAAATATAGTAAAAACATTTTAAACCGATCGAGAGTATTTAGACAACATTTAGGAACCTGTTATAGGAGTAAAAACTCATTGATATAAAATCAATAAAAGTGTTGTCCATTATTAACAAAAATAAACTTGAGGAAATACTCCTAAAATATTGAAACCATTTTAAATCATTTACGGAGTATTTGGACAACCTTTAAAAACATTGTTTTGGTGATAAAATAAAATCATCAAAATTAAGATAAAAACATGTATCAAACAATCTCCCCTTTTTGATGATTACAAACCAAAACAATTTTTACACAAACTAAGAGAGCAATTTTAGAAATGATTTTCCGGTAAAAACATTTGACCGTTTGGAAGCAACCAAAATTTCCAAAAATATTAAAGCAACCAAGTAGGGAGTAAATATTTTCAATAATAAGCACAAGCTCCCCCTATCAACGAGCACATCAAGAATAATGTAAAAGCAATTATCCATAAGCTAAAAGCTTTAGCTTTTACAATTTGTTCAAGAGCTTATAAGCTCCCCCTGTTACAAAACATCATTAAATAATATAAGTCCATCAAGCAACAATTGGACTAAGAACAAATCACAACTTATGGCTTTTATGAGCCATAGCTTATAGCTTTTATGACAAGCTTTTATTAGCTTCTTTGAGCTAATGAGCCAATATCCTGTTTTTCTCCCCCTTTGGAATCATCAAAAAGAATGTTAGGATGATGAAAACACCATCTAATAATATTAAAGCATGCCAAAGGGACGGTTTAATAACCGTTGAGCTATTAAAGCATAGTAATCCAAGGAAAATTGGAGAATAGAAACATAAAAGATCCATAAGCTCATTAGTATGCTAAAAACAAGATTTCAAAAAGATTCTACGACATTATGAAGCAAGAGAATCATGTAGAAGTTGAAAGTTTCATTGCGACATTTCAACAAACACCTTGTGTGCGTTAAAAATAGAAGAGGTTGTATATAACCTTTGTAAATGGTTTAAGCCAAAAATTTTCATATCATCAATCAACCTCATTCCAAAAAAAATCATATGCAACAAATGCAACAATAGTTCATCAAGTAAGGAGCTCAAAGTAGATTCTCAAGGGTTCAACCTAATTGAGATAAGCTAAGAATGATCAAGGCATTACAAATGCCAAAAATTAGAACATCTACCAAGTAATAAGTCATGCCTTAAACAATACATGTATCAAATGTTCCGACATAACCAACTAAGCATAATGATCAAAGCAATAAGAGAAGCACTTTTACCATCAAGTACTTCATACCAATTATCAAACAATGCTTTAGAGTATTTTTACCATCAAATACTCCATGATCATTCACAAGTCATTATCAACTTGCAATTTTAACCCTTTAAGAAAACAAGCAAATATCATTAGTACAAATGAGTTTTACAAAAGTTTATCAAAATACAAAACATCATTAATGAAAATGCTAGAAAGTAAAGGAGATGGGGATATCAATCTTCGTCCGAAGAGAAGCAAGTTAAATTATGAGGTCCTTGATGAATTTCTTCAATTTGCCAATTGACTTCTTCAAACTAGAATTTTCCTTTTTCACAACCCGGAGCTCTTTTCTAAGAGAGGCCACATCTCTAAATGTTTCTCTTTCCACTTTGGCCATTCTCTCTTTGAGATTTAGATCTTCAACATCCAACTCGTCTTCATCTCCTTCCTCATTTTCTTCCTCCCTAATTTCTTGTTCATTTCCCACATTTTCTTCTTCATTTTCCTCTTCATTCCCCACATCATCTCTTTGTTCGTCAAACTCACCTCTTCCAATATTTTCAACCTCATTGTCATTAAAGAAATTATCCCGAGGTTGTTGTTGATGTCGGGCACGTCCCCTAGTGGCTTTGGTAGGAACCCGTGGTAAATGTCGTCGCATTCTTACCATTTGTAGAATGTTGGCATTATCAAAATCATTGTGACGAATTTCGGTATTCATTTCATTTTCCGGGTATCCCGATAAGTATAAGAGTCGGCAAATCAAATTTCCCAAGGTATATTTCTTCTTGGTAAGCTTTCTAGATTCCAACAAGCAATATACAAAAATTGCCCCATAATTTACTCTTTCTCCTCGAACAATCTTATAGGTGAGAAAGAGTTCGAGATTACTCGGAAGTTTTATTTCCTTTCCACAAACACAATAGGAGCAAATGATAGATATAATCCGATAATTTGGCGGCATTGCCGAGTATGTCACTTCGGGATATACTCCTAAAAAGGTTTTCACATCATCTAGTGAAACACCGAAAATGTTATCATCCCAACGGGCGCAATCCACATTGACTACTCCATCATTTGGCACGTTAAAGTGATCACAAATATCGCCAATGTCCATGAAAAATGCCTACCATTAACAAATGTGTGAAGTTCCAAAGGATTATCTATCGTAGCATCAACAATCCACATATTTGCATAGAAAAGTTTTATAAGCTCGTCATCATAGTGCAAACACGGATTATCCCAAAGTGAAACCCATCCTTGAATTTCAAAATAAGCTCTAATATCCGGAAATTCATCATGAAATGCTTGAAAACGAACCATACGAGTGCATGCAATTTTCTTATCATTCAATCCAATATTCTCATAATGTTCCTCCGCAAGTTTATTTAAAAATCGAAATCTATTAGCTCTAGAGGAGGCTCGTAGAGGAGTGATAACTTACTAGAGTCCCAATGAATGCTCGATTTTGAAACCCCGACTCTTAATTCGACAATCTCCTCTTCCGTAAGCCGATTTTGATGGTCTCTTTGTAGAATATCATCTTGTTGGGGATTGGAAGAAGATTCACCCCTTTGCCTCCTTCTCCTCTTTTGAGGATTTCGTTCGTAGAATTTCTTGGAGGTGCCATATATGTGAAGTTCTTGCAAAAAGAAGTGAATTAGCAAGAAAAATTTCAAGGATTGATGAAGAATTGAAGATTGTAGAAGAAAGGGAATGAAGAGCGTTATAGGGTTTTAGGGATTTAGCTCGTCTGCTTTTGAAAAGAGGATGTAAATGTTTTTAACTAGCAAAAAGGCCTGGGCGACGGCCGAGGTATGGGGCGGCCAGTCGACGTGCGGCGACGGTCGCCTGCTTTGACCGTCCCCAGTAATTTTTCCTCTTCCCGAGTTTTCCAAAATTCGATTTTTCACCCCAAAAGTTTTAAAATTTTGCAAAAATATAAGTTTGGACTATATCCAACAAATATGGGTTTTGGGAAAACATATAAACGATAAAATCGAGACTAAACACGTAGTGCTTTTTAAAAGAAAATATTTGCAAGATCAATTAGGGGCACTTAAGGGATCAAAATGAAATATCTTGAAAGATATGTGCATAAGCATAAAATCGAGTTTAAAGAAAAATACGAGTAGACATACCTCGATGGTTTAAGAAACTTGATGACGTAATAGCCAATGAGTATGAAATATGTATCCTACACAATTCTTAGACAACATTTGCATAGAAAATACAAGTGTAGGCAAGTAATATGAGATATCAAAAAGAGCTTATGCTATAAGATTTCATAAGAGATAATAAGCCACATAAGTCTAATAAAATGCTCAAGAGTTTTAGAAAATCATGCAGGTCTCTTTTTTTTTTTTTAAAAATTTGAAACTTATAAATATATAAGAGACCTATATTAAAAAAAAACTTGAAGATTCATTTTGCAATTAAGACACAATTAAAAGTATGCATAGATTTAAAAATAAAATGCATATACAAATGGGGAGATACGGTTTACCAATTACGCCGTTTCCATGGGTTGTGTCTTTCCCATTGTTGATGATATCTTCCCATTGAGAAATCACTTTGTTGATGATGACTTCTCCATTTCAAGATTGGTTACCTTCCCATGGTTGATGGTTTCTTCTTCTTTGAAAAACATCTTGTTGATGATGTCTTTGCCATTTCCAAGGATTGTGTTCTTCCCATTTTGATTATACGCTCTTCTTGGAAATTGGCTTTGTTGAGAGTAGTTTCTCCTTCTTTGATCAAATGAAACGTTCATTTGATGTTTTCTTGGTGGCATGAATTTTCTCCGATTTTTGCTTTGCGGGTACCTAATAGCACATTGTTTTGTGGTACCCTCATGTGTTTGGGTCCTTTAAGATTAGCTTTGAGACTTTTAGGTCTCCAACAATATTTAGAGCTATTTCTAGCCCTACAAGAATTAGCCGTATGACCCTTTTTGCCACAATAAAAACAAGTAATAATTCTAGGAGCATAATGACCAATATGCATAGTGACTTGATCCTTTTTCATATGATTAACAACATTAGGCTTATGATCAAGTCCTTTATCACAATTATGAATATCAACAATATTGGACATTTTATTGGTACTTAAGTTGGATTTTAATAAATCCTTTTTCATGCAATCAATATTCTCAACAAGAGTACTATTTTCTTTTTCAAGGTTTCTAACCTTGTAAAGTGTGGTGGTGTGAGCACATGATAGTGATTCATAAGAAGTAAATAAGCTATCCTTATCATTTTTCAAAATATTGAATTCCTTTTTCAAATTTTTGTATCTAACAAGTAAGCTTTGGAATTCATTTTGAAGTTCATCATAATCATTTTGTAAATCACTATAATCATTTTGAATGACAATATCATAGGAAGTAGAGGGTTTAAGACATACCTCATTTTCTTCATTGATGCCCATAAAACAATATTCAACTTCTTCATAATTGGAAGTTGTAGGAGGCTTATTCCTTAGATTTGAGCTTGTATGATCTTGAGAAGTAGATGCTTTTGTTTGACTCCTTTCATTTGCAAATACTCCATAGATGGCTTCTAATTTTTTCCATACTTCATGTGCCGACTTTATTCCTACAATATGTTCATATTCTAAATTAGTAAATGAACAATACAAAATATTTAAAGCCTTACCGTTTAAGGAGATGATTTTCTTTTCTTCATCATTGAGCTTTTTGAAGCCTTTTGAGGTGTATGGTGTATCTTTCGTCGGAATGGATTCTCCATTAATGACGGTGTTCCAAATGTCGAACCCGCAACCTTGTAGATAGCATTCCATTCTTTCTTTCCAAAAATTAAAATTCTTGGAATCAAATAGTGGTGGCTTGGTGGTGGAGGTGCTTGATAGATGAGCTTCGTTCAGTAGCCGTCGATCGTTTCTCTTCACTCGCGATGTGAACGAACGCTTGCCAAAGAGTTTGGCTCGATACCACTTGTAAGTCCAAGCGGCTACGATAATCTAGAGGGGGTGAATAGATTATCTCCATCTTTTCGATTTTGCCCTCTTTTTCGAACCGAATGCTCAAAGACAATAATAAAGGTGCGGAATGTAAACAACACACGTCGATTTAAAGAGGTTCAACCCACCTAGGGCCTAATCCTCTACCACCCCAGTATATCCGGGATGGATTTCGAAAAGAAAAAAAAAATTTATTAATTACCAAAATTAATACAAATTCAACTTACAACACCTTGAAGAGCACCACACTCTTCTTCAACAACACCTTTGGAGATTACCACAATCTCCCTTTGAAGATCACCACAATCTTCCTTCAACGGCACCTTGTGAAGATTACCACAATCTTCAACCTTGAAGAATACCAAATTCTTCAACACCTCAATAAGAAGATTACCACAATCTTCTTCACCTATCACCTAGATCATCCAAGTGTGTTCTTACCACAAGAACACTCACAAGGATATCTTGTGTTTGAATGATAACCAAAAATCAAGATTACAACTCAATAATGAATAATACAATTTGAGTGCGAAGTGTAATCAAGAAAAGCCTAGACCTCAAAGATGTGAAAGTGATAAGCTAGGCAATTTTACAACAAGAATAATAACAATGAAAGACCAAGTGTTTGCTTGAAGTGTATCTTGTTGTGTTGTATCTCAATTGTTGTATAGGTTGCTCCAAAACTTCCTCTATTTATAGGAGATGATTGATCAAGCATAGGCTCCTCTTGGGGATTGAAAATCTACAGAAAAATACAATTAAAATCAAGAATATAGCTGTTAGAAATCAATCCCACAATTTAAGGAAAAGTGTCTGTTTGTCAAACGGTCGAAATTTCTTTGTCAAAAGATAGGCGGCCGGTCGCACGAAAATAGACGTTAGAAGAATACACAAAGAAAATAACACGGGCGACCGGTCGACGTATACCTCGGCCAGGTCGACCATCACCCCAACCGGTCCCCTCATGGATTTTGCAAAGATCAAGTGTTACGTTTCGAAAACACACTTGCAGCACTTGCACTGCACTGGCGACGGCCGACGCCCCCATGGCCGTCGGCCGACCGCTGTTTTTGCTCCGTCTCATTTTCTGTTTCTAAAAACATCTTCATGCGGGTTGCCTATAGGGGCGACCGTCGACACGAGACAGAAATGTTGTCCAATTTTTATCGAAAATAAACCTCAAGAAATACTCCGAAAATATAGTAAAAACATTTTAAACCGATCGAGAGTATTTAGACAACATTTAGGAACCTGTTATAGGAGTAAAAACTCATTGATATAAAATCAATAAAAGTGTTGTCCATTATTAACAAAAATAAACTTGAGGAAATACTCCGGAAAATATTGAAACCATTTTAAATCATTTACGGAGTATTAGGACAACCTTTAAAAACATTGTTTTGGTGATAAAATAAAATCATCAAAATTAAGATAAAAACATGTATCAAACAATCTCCCCCTTTTTGATGATTACAAACCAAAACAATTTTTACACAAACTAAGAGAGCAATTTTAGAAATGATTTTCCGGTAAAAACATTTGACCGTTTGGAAGCAACCAAAATTTCCAAAAATATTAAAGCAACCAAGTAGGGAGTAAATATTTTCAATAATAAGCACAAGCTCCCCCTATCAACGAGCACATCAAGAATAATGTAAAAGCAATTATCCATAAGCTAAAAGCTTTAGCTTTTACAATTTGTTCAAGAGCTTATAAGCTCCCCTGTTACAAAACATCATTAAATAATATAAGTCCATCAAGCAACAATTGGACTAAGAACAAATCACAACTTATGGCTTTTATGAGCCATAGCTTATAACTTTTATGACAAGCTTTTATTAGCTTCTTTGAGCTAATGAGCCAATATCCTCGTTTTTCTCCCCTTTGGAATCATCAAAAGAATGTTAGGATGATGAAAACACCATATAATAATATTAAAGCATGCCAAAGGGACGGTTTAATAACCGTTGAGCTATTAAAGCATAGTAATCCAAGCAAAATTGGAGAATAGAAACATAAAAGATCCATAAGCTCATTAGTATGCTAAAAACAAGATTTCAAAAAGATTCTACGACATTATGAAGCAAGAGAATCATGTAGAAGTTGAAAGTTTCATTGCGACATTTCAACAAACACCTTGTGTGCGTTAAAAATAGAAGAGGTTGTATATAACCTTTGTAAATGGTTTAAGCCAAAAATTTTCATATCATCAATCAACCTCATTCCAAAAAAAATCATATGCAACAAATGCAACAATAGTTCATCAAGTAAGGAGCTCAAAGTAGATTCTCAAGGGTTCAACCTAATTGAGATAAGCTAAGAATGATCAAGGCATTACAAATGAGAACATCTACCAAGTAATAAGTCATGCCTTAAACAATACATGTATCAAATGTTCCAACATAACCAACTAAGCATAATGATCAAAGCAATAAGAGAAGCACTTTTACCATCAAGTACTTCATACCAATTATCAAACAATGCTTTAGAGTATTTTTACCATCAAATACTCCATAATCATTCACAAGTCATTATCAACTTGCAATTTTAACCCTTTAAGAAAACAAGCAAATATCATTAGTACAAATGAGTTTTACAAAAGTTTATCAAAATACAAAACATCATTAATGAAAATCTTTAGAATGTAAAGGAGATGGGGATATCAATCTTCGTCAGAAGAGAAGCAAGTTCCGGGTATGAGGTCCTTGATGAATTTCTTCAATTTGCCAATTGACTTCTTCAAACTAGAATTTTCCTTTTTCACAACCCGGAGCTCTTTTCTAAGAGAGGCCACATCTCTAAATGTTTCTCTTTCCACTTTGGCCATTCTCTCTTTGAGATTTAGATCTTCAACATCCAACTCGTCTTCATCTCCTTCCTCATTTTCTTCCTCCCTAATTTCTTGTTCATTTCCCACATTTTCTTCTTCATTTTCCTCTTCATTCCCCACATCATCTCTTTGTTCGTCAAACTCACCTCTTCCAATATTTTCAACCTCATTGTCATTAAAGAAATTATCCCGAGGTTGTTGTTGATGTCGAACACGTCCCCTAGCGGCTTTGGTAGGAACCCGTGGTAAATGTCGTCGCATTCTTACCATTTGTAGAATGTTGGCATTATCAAAATCATTGTGACGAATTTCGGTATTCATTTCATTTTCGGGTATCCCGATAAGTATAACACAAAGAAAATAACACGGGCGGCCGGTCGACGTATACCTCGGCCGTCGACCATCACCCCAACCGGTCCCCTCATGGATTTTGCAAAGATCAAGTGTTCTGTTTGAAACACACTTGCGAGCACTCGGTCGCACCACAGGCGGCCGACCGGCCGACGCCGACGGCCTTGAAGCGGCCGTCGACCTGCTTGTTTTGCTCCCGTCTCATTTTCTTTCTAAAAATATCTTGATGCGGGTTTCCCTATAGGGCGACCGGTCGACCACGAGGCAAAATGTTGTCCAATTTTTATCGAAAATAAACCTCAAGAAATACTCCGAAAATATAGTAAAAACATTTTAAACCGATCGAGAGTATTTAGACAACATTTAGGAACTGTTATAGGAGTAAAAACTCATTGATATAAAATCAATAAAAGTGTTGTCCATTATTAACAGAAATAAACTTGAGGAAATACTCCGGAAAATATTGAAACCATTTTAAATCATTTACGGAGTATTAGGACAACCTTTAAAAACATTGTTTTGGTGATAAAATAAAATCATCAAAATTAAGATAAAAACATGTATCAAACACTATTTTGGTTCAATACTTAGCGCACTAATTTATTAGTCTCCGTGGATACGACCTTGCTTACCCTATTCTATAAACTACACTGTACACTTGCGGTGAAGCTAAAAATAAGGCGAACAAGTTTTTGGCGCCGTTCTTGACTAATACAATTTTTGGTGCTAATATTGCGATAGATAGAATTATTTTTAATTTAGGCATTTTTTTATTTCATTTTTCTTTTGTAAATTCTCTCTCTACAATGTTTGATTTGTTTCTTTGAGTTGGTATAGGTAGTGCACGAACACCTGCTCGGATGGAGAATGCCAATTATTTCAAAAACTGGAATTCTTACAGTTATTGGAATAATCCTACTCCTACGTACTATTATCCAAATTGGGCGAATTACGAAGATTTTTCATATGCTCACACGGAAAATGTGATTCCAACACCATCAAGCTCCAATGTAATGAATGGGTTTACAAATGCGAGGCAAAATCATCTTTAGAAGAAGCCCTCGCCTTGTTAAGGATGCAAACAAGTTTGTTCAGGAGCGAGTCGAGGGACCGCTTTACTCGCGATGAAGTAAATAAGCCATCTTTAGAAGAAGCGCTCACCTCATTCATAAATCAATCCAATGCATTCATGAGTGAAACTAGGAGCTGCTTCATAAGGCAAGACGCAAGGATGGACAAGATGGAACAACAAGTGACAAGCTCAATAAAGAACCTAGAGACTCAATTGGGCCAATTAGTTACAATTGTTAGTGAGCAATATCAAAAGAGCCAATTTTCATGCACCACTGAAACCAACTCGAAGGAACAATCTAGTACCATTCATCAAAGGAGTGGTACCGAATATGAGGAGCCAAAGATCGTGGAAAAACAAGAAAGTTCAGAACCAAACACGGATTGTGTGTCTATGGACTTTCAACTCGTGTGTGGTGCCGAAAAGAAGCGAAAAACAGGACGCGAGGAACACATGAACAAAGTGCGTGGATGCCCGGTCGGTCGTGCGTGATATCATAAGAAAGCTATCCCACAACGAAACAAACACTGGTGGTACATACGCGCACGAACAACATGAGCATAATTCAAATCAAAGTGTTCCAACATCAGGACTCCAATACTTGCTTGGAAATCCCAATTATGCATTACTAGATGCAAACAACGGAAAAACGGTTCTTGACCACGATCCAAAGCAGCTAATATACGCATTCAAAGGTGGTACGAATCGAAATTAATAGGCGTCAAGCTAAAGACGTTAAATGTAGCGCTTGTTGGGAGGCAACCCAACGGTTTGTGGTGTGATTTTTGTTTGTTTTCTTTTTGTAAAAAAAAAACCTGAGTGTTGTTGTACGGCATCACGCACGGGTGACCCGTGCGCTAAGCGCACGCCCATGCGTGCCTGGAGGGAGGAATAATGTGGCTTCGGCATGAAGCACGGGCAGCCCGTGCGTAAGGCGCACGGCCCGTGCGTCCTTCAGCGGAGATAATATTAAGGTACAAAATTTGAAGTGATGGTTGAAGGAAGAAGTCTTAGCGATATGAGGAGATGCCAAGGAGGGCCACCACCCGCACAGTGAATCAGGTAAATCCACACAGTTTTATATTGAAATTCTATCTTCTCTTACGTGCGATATAATTTCATTTAAGTTTGGGGGGAGAGATAGTTATTTTGATATGAAATGTGTGGATTTAAAAAAAAAATTGTATTTTTGTGTGTTTTCATATAGTTGCATGTAGAGCATTTTAGGTTGCATTGCATTAGAAACACGTTCTGACTTTTAGCACGTTTATTGCTTTCATAGAGTTTAGAGAGTGAGTTGACCGATATTGAGATTCTCGTGCTCTATTTTGAAAATTTTGTATTGTTTGGATTGGGTGTTGAGTATGAGTTGATTGAGCCATGAATAGATGATATTGAGCATGTGGATATTGAGAACATGGTTTGATGCTTTGAATTACGTATTTGCAAGCCTGTCGACTTTTGAGCCTTTCTTTGCTTTCATCATATGCGATCTTGTTGATTGATTTGAGTGTATCATTCATGTTGTTAGAATTCTAGAACTTGCTCTGGTATCTCTGTCAAGGTCACATGTTGTATGCGAATTGTGAAAATGATCAAAGGCCATTTTTGTTAGCCCTTCAAGCTTTTTGCTTACCTAAGATGATATTGAAATCCCTAGTTAGCCAACTTGAGCCTATTGCCTAATTTCTTGATAGCAACAATTCAAGCCTTAACTTGATATATTTGTTACCCCATACTTGAGCGTATAGCATTGAGTAAAGGGATTGAATGAGGTTGAATGGGTTGGAATTGAAAAGTTGGATAAATTGGTTGATGGGAACAAAAGGGGAAGAAAAGGAGAAGCAAATAATGTTGAAAACTCACAAAAGAGTCAAAAAAAAAAATAGCTTTATGAATGAGTTTTCTTTGAATGAACTTAGAGGCTAGGAATTGTAATGTGAGGTGATGGTGTTTTACAAAAGAAAGGGGATGGAGATAAGAAGAGTTGGTGAAAATGAGAGATGATTTGGGTAGCATATTAAGCTTTAATGTAGATGATTTATATGCTCACCGGTCTATACGCTCGAGTTTGAGTCACTCTATCTATATTTTCCTACCCTAACCAAAGAGCATTCATTACAACCAAATGAGAAAGTCCTTTTTGATTCACAAATTGCATACATTCTAGTGGCGGAGAAATGAGACGATTTGCAAGCATATGGTAATTCTACAACATTGAATTGATTTGAGCATAAACACGTCCTATATTTATTTGAGATGAGAGTATACACTCGATCTTTGTGAGGCGTAATTCTTAGCATTTACCATGGTTTCTTTGATGTGTGCTCTATGTTAGATGTTTGAGGCTTGGTTTATTCGTTGCTTGACACCTACGATAGACAATGCGGATTTTATGGAGTTGTTGTGCGTTCTACTTTTCATTACTCCCAATCATGTTTTGTCTAGTTTTAAAAGCGTTGACCGGGGCGACCAACGATTTAAGTTTGGGGGATTTTGATAGGTGTGAGTTTTGCATGTATTTTAGGGCATATTTATGGCTATAATTGTTTATAAACATGCAATAACGTGTATGAAATGGTATATATTCGCTCTTTGTGGGAAAGATATTACGCTTTGCTCGTTTTGTAGGAATTTAACAATATTTGGAGTGATTTTGTGACAAATACGAGCATTGCAACCTAGAATCATCAAGAATCGAGCGATTACACCCAATTGGAAGCCAACTATATGGATTCTAGAGTCATAGTGATGAGTCGTGTGTCAAAAGAAGCATGGATGATCAAACAACAAGGAGATTTATCTCAAGGAACATCCAAACGCGTATGGAATTTCCAAAGATCGGCGGGGTTTAGTATTTTGGCCATAACTCTCTCTACAAAATTGATATTAAGGTGATTCAAGTGGCTATGGAAAGCTAAAAGATAGGGAGACAATGCTTATGAAGACCCCGCAAACAAATTTGGACGTTTGGGTGGCGCACGGGTAACTCGTGCGTGGACGCACGACCCGTGCGCCCTACAGAGACTTGATGTTTTCTACGGGATGGCGCACGGGTAGCCCGTGCGTGGACGCACGACCTGTGCGCCCTGAGACTGGATGTTTTCCTACGGCTTTGAGCATGGGTAACCCGTGCGTGGGCGCACGGACCCGTGCGTTCTTGCGAAAAACTCCAAAAATGACAAAGAAATTGACTGAGACTTAAAAAGGGTATAAATACCACTTCTTGGGGCGCACACCCGAGGAAGGAAAGGCTGGGAATACACCCAAGAACACAAGAAACACATCAAATTCATCAACAAAGATTCAAGGGAAGAATCGGGTTGAATCGGAGCTTGAGGATTGAAGATTAATCGAGAGATTATCCATTTCCCTAAGTTTTCTCATTCTTTGTGCTTTAATATTTCATTTTAGCTTCTTATGAATATGAACAATTTGTCTATGAGTTGTTTATTTGTAATGGGTAGCTAAACATCTTGTGATTTCCGGGTTTTGGAAGTAGATTAATTGAACTCTTGTTGGATGTTTTAATCTTAGTTGAAGTTATTATCTTGGAAGCCTATTTGAGTACTTTGAGCTTATTCTTGTTTTATCACTTGATCAATGATTTAACTTGTTTGATATATTGATTCATAATTCGAGAGATGAGTTTCAATATTAGATCTTGAGTACTCGACATGAATATTTGCATAATCGAGAGGTTTGTGAATATTTGTGAGGATATTTTATCTTTTGTGCATTTGGGAGTTGTGTATCTTATGTTGAGTAGAGATGCTAGCATAGATATTTCAATCTACACTTTATATACATCTCGAGAGGGAGGATAAAATATCGTTGTGATCTTCTTATAGGCGTATTGATAATAACTTTGGCTTTGATTAAATCGGACAACAAGAAGAATATTAATTGAAACCATAATCCGGGAATCCATTTCATTCTCTTGATAATTCCATTATTCTTAGTATCTTGTATTCTTGTGGTTATTCTTGTCTTTACCTCCACAACAATCATCAAATTAAGATCGTCTAAATAAAAATAAAACTATTTTGGTTCAATACTTAGCGCACTAATTTATTAGTCTCCGTGGATACGACCTTGCTTACCCTATTCTATAAACTACACCGTACACTTGCGGTGAAGCTAAAAATAAAGCGAACATGGTAATTCCATATATTTTTTTTTGTCCCAATTTTGATGATAATAGATGAAATATATCAATCTCCAAAATATTTAGTGATTGCCTTGATCACTTGTAAGTCTCATGATCACTTAATCTAAATCAAAATCTTAATTCTATAAGGTAAAAGTCTCAAATAAATAGTCTCTTAAATTTCTAAGGTGACTAATAAATACAAAATAGTAATAGTGATCAATCAAGTGATCATAAATGATGAATGGAATTAATGATGATCATGATCACAAGTAATTAAATAAAATGAAATAAAATACAAAATAAATATATTATTAATAATTACCCGTCAAAATGACGCGGTAAAATAGTCGATCAAAAGTATAGGCGACAATAAGGATCAATTAATAGCTCGGAAAAATTGGGGCTTCACATCCTCCCTCCTTAAAAGAATTTGGTCCCCAAATTCTCTTGAAATAGTTCTCGGATATTGATTCCTCATGTCTTCTTCCTTCTCCCACGTTGCATCTTCGTCAGGTTGTGGTTCTGCCACACTACTTTAACCATCGAATTTCTCTCTTACGCAACCCCAGTCGTACTCCGCGATCAATGATCCGGATCGGCCTCTCGGTGTAGGATAGATTTTCCATTAGAGGAGGAGTATCTCGAGTGATGATATGCTCGGGATCCGGTTGATACTTCTTCAATCTCGTCGTGGAATACATCGTGCATTCCCGCATATGGTCTTTGCTGGTAACTCGAGTCCAGTAGGCTAACTTCCCGATCCTCTATAAAATCTTGTAAGGTCCAACATATCTCGGACTCAACTTGTCTCCTTTCTTCGGATTGATCAATCATTTCCGTGGTGAGAGTCCGAGAAATACTTCATCACCGACTTCAAATTCCAAATCCTTTCTTCTCTTGTCCGCATAACTCTTTTGGCGGCTCGAGTATGCGAATCCGCTCCTTGATCGCTTGACCTTCTCCATGGCCTCCCGAACTAAGTCGACCTTTGGAATCGAGGCGACTTTTGTTTCTCTTTCGAGTCCATTGGTTGTCAATCTCCCGTGTAGTGGGATCTACATTTTCGCCCATATAATGCCTCGTAGGGTGCCATCCCAATCGTGGCACGATAAGCTGTTATTGTAGGCGAACTCGGCTAATGGTAAGTGCGAATCCCAACTTCCTTGAAAGTCCAAGGTGCGGGCTCGCAACATATCTTCAAGGGTTTGAATTGTTCGCTCGAATCGTCCATCGGTTTGTGGATGTCTTTCTTTGTCTTTGAAACTTAGTGAGGTACCCAATTCCCGTGCAAGCACTTCCAAAATCTGAGACAAACCTCGGGTCTCTGTCGGATACTATATCGACCGGTACTCCATGCAATCGAATGATTTCTGGATATAAATCATGTGCAAGTTTCGCAAGCTATCGGTTTTCTTGATGGGTAAAAAGTGTGCGATTTCGTGAGTCGGTCTACAACTACCCGGATAGCGTCATGGCCTCTTCTCGGTCCTTGGTAGATCCGTCACGAAGTCCATTGTTATATGTTCCCATTTCCACTCGGAATTCTCAACGGTTGTAGTAAACCGGATGGTCGTTGGTGTTCTCGCTTTTACTCGTTGACAAGTCAAACATCTCGCAACGAACTCCGCTACCTGGTTCTTCGTTTACCCACCAATAACTTCGTTTCAAATCTTTATACATCTTGTTTCCTCCAGGATGTATAGTGTATTTTGAACGGTGTGCCTCTGCTAGATTTTATTCCTAATGTCATTCGTCATTTGGTACACACACTCGATTCCGGAACCGATAACTCCATCTTGGTACCGAGAATTCTCGATCTTTCTCCTTTAAGTATCTTCTCCTTCGATTTTGAAGATGTGTATCTTTCTCTTATGCTTCTTTGATCTCACTCAAGAGATTGGGTGTAATCGAAATGTTAGCACATGAAATCGAGTATTGGTTCTCGTCGATTCCAATTGCTCGGCTCCTTTAATGATTCCCACTCTCGAATCATAAGTCCGCTAAGCTCGCCTTTACTCGCTTAGAGCGTCGCTACGACGATAGCTTTTTCGGGATGGTATTGAATATCAAAGTGATAGTCCTCAATCAACTCCATCCATCTCCGTTGCCTCGGGTTGAGATCTTTCTCGATACCACTCTTTCTCACGCCCCAAACGGGACGCGACGAACGATCCACAACTTAAATACAATAACCAAACAAATCCGCACAATACCAACGAGAACCCATAAAACAGAGTCTAAATAGCAATGAAATAAATAACGGATACAAGTTATCACTTAAAGTCTACATTCCATCACCAAATTACAATCAAATTCAACAAGGTAGTAACTTAACGTCAAAGGGTCATACGCCCCTCAATTACAAACCCGAATTGATTAGGATACAAAAGTCCAACAACAACATAATAAGAAAAGAGTCCGATCAACAACAAGAAGCGATAAATCCAACAAGCGTAGTACAAGGTCTCAATCCGAGTCGGTTCAAAGATCCCAAATAAATCCCCATCTAAGGTTAGAAAACAGGTGGGGATGAGACAAAATCTCGGTGGATGGGGTGATCGTGTGCAAGTGTGGCGCAATATAGTTAATGTGAGAAAATGGTTATATGAAAACGCGTGAGTATGATGCATGGATTCACACACGGTTAAGCGCCGTGATAAAATATTTAAATAATATACTTATACGATTCGAAAACATTCATGGTCACACAGCACTATGTAATTCAATCAAAGATAGTAGGATTGCGTGCGGAAATGTAACGCCAATCTATGCAAGGCAAATAATGGTTGCGTACGGTTTGTAGCGCCAACCAATGCAAAACAGTAAGCGGTTGCGTGCGGAAATGTAACGCCAACCAAAACGGGGCGATAACTCCGAAATCGTGTGGATCGGGGCAAATTTCCTTCGTTCTTCCTTGTAACTCCCGGTCAAGTATGGTCCAAGACCGGCACCTTATCGCTCGTAGGCAAAGACAAAATCCAAATGGAGTCGAGGCTCGGATCTGTCATAATCATGATTATACCTCGATTACGATCCGCTTCCCTTGGACAAACTCCGTCCCTCGCCATTGCGGGATTAGGGCGATGGGGCCTAAGAGTGGAATAGCGGCCGAGCTGCCTTGTTCCATTCCCGACGTATCCATTCCGATTGTGAACTCGACACACCAAGTTGACTCGAGCGGAAGGTAATTACAATTACAGCAAAAACAACCAGCAATCGAGTATTATTGATTCAGGAAGCGATTTAGGAGAATATTCAAAAAAAACGAGTGGCAATTATGGCGTTGGTGGAGTTTATGGATGAAGATGATTATCGGAAGGATAAGCAACCTTCGATATCTTGAATAAGAATTGGGTGGAACATAAGTCCCGTTATAGATTCAAAATCGCAAGGCGAGGAGTCGCTCGCGATCGGGTATTAATCGGTCAAATTGATCCGATAAGTCAAGGGTTTTGGGAAAATAAAATACTTTAATTAAATCTCCAAGTCAGAGGGTCCAGGGCAATTTTAGTAAAAGAGAAAATAATTTGAGTTAGGTCCTTTATAAAAGAAAAATTGTAATTTAGCCCCGTTTTGTAAAAACCAACACTTTTGGGGTTAAAAATTGAATAAATAAATATCCCGACCTTGAAAAATTATGAGGTCAGTTCCTAAATTCTCCAAATTGTCCAGAGATTCAGGTTTTTAAAGTTTTATGGTCGAGTTTTTATAAAAATCTCACATTGGCCCCAAATTTGTAAAAATTGTCAATTCGGACCTTAAGTTTTAAAAATTCGAACTCACAAACCGGAAGGGCTTTTAATGTGATTACAGTTGGAAAATGTCACTAAGGTTGGTAGGATATTGGGACAAAAGCAGTTTTTAAAAGCAATATGTGTAGGTCCTTCAACTTTTGAAAATATCATTTTTGTCCCATTTTAAAATAATTGCCTTTAAGGCTTTTAGGGGTCCAATTGTTATGAAATTTGAACCTTGGGTCCAAAATATAATTAAGTTATAGTTAAGTTAGTATTTCCAGGTGCATGGGCTGCATAAGTCCTGGAAATTTCATTTGGGTCCTCAAGTTTAATATTTTTCACATTTGTCCCTCAATTTTAGTAAAATTGTTTTCCAAGCCCTAACCACTTGGATTTTTGGAATACTTTTAAAATGTGTCATTCCCAGTAACTTAAGAGTAAAATTTTCAATTTATAAAGTTTAGTTCTGGTACAGTTTTAAAAATTGCAAAGTAGTCCTTAAACTTTCAAAAATTTTCAATCTAGTCCTTGGGCTTTTAAAGGTTGATTTCATTTAACTTAAAACTCTTAAAACTTTATTAAAATGTCCAAAAGTCATTTTTGAACCTGAGTACAGTCCCAAAATTCGAAATTTGCAGAGGGGTCCTTTAACTTTTATTTTCTTGCAATTTAGTCCACCAACTTTCCATTTTTGCATTTTTAAGTCCAAAATTGAAATTTAATCAATTATGCTCGACTTTTCCAGGTTATAAGTCATCCAAAACATAGATTTTAAAGATCATACACATGCATGTCCAATACATACAAGAATTCATCAATTAAAGCATTAAAGTGTACATGCATGCACCTAAAATTCAATAAATAGTAATTTTGAGCAACTCTTGAGAATTTTCATGATTTGACATATAAAATTGACATGAAATACATAGATTATATATATCTCAAGGCTCATGATCAAATTTTCTACATGCATTTTAATAAAACACCTAAAAGTTGGAAAAATAATTTTCCACCCACCTTAATTTTGGAAATTGTGAAATAAAAGGATAATTTCACAATTTTTTGATGAGGCTTCTTAGGTCAGCCCCTAAGTCAAGAAAATATCAAAATTTGGAGTTAGAAAAATGAGAGAAAAATTAAGGAGAAAAGAAGGAAATAAGGAAATGAAAAGGACTACACTTTACCTTGTGTAGTAGATGTTTGGAGACTAGTTGAAGCTCAAAATTGGAAATTTGGCTCAACTCCAAAATCTCCTAAGGTCAGCCCCTATTTCTCAAAAATGAAAAAGGGGTGTTAAAATTTGAAAAAAATAGGAAGAGTAGGAAAGAAGGGGTCTAGTGGACAATTCTTACCTTGTAGTCAAATTTTCTCTACTATTTTCTTCTTCAAGCTTGAGGTCCTTCTTCAAAATATTGTCAAGCTCTAACCTTCAAAGTCTTCTAAATGTACCTCCAAAACCAAATTTAAACTTAAGTTAAGAAGGTGGAAGAGATGAACAATGTGATATCCAAAAATGGATTGAAGCTAAAATTTCTTACCTTTTAGTATAGTGGTTCGATTTTTATGAAGGATAGGGAGGAAAATGTTGAAACTTTTCTAAGTATGGAAGAAGAAAGTGAAAGAAATAATAGAGAGAAGTTGGGAGTTTTTAGAGAGAAGGAGGAGAAAGGCTTTGAGTGTTAGAATGTGTTGATGAGAAATGAAATGAAATTTTTTGTGTAAAATGCCATAATGGCCGTCCAAGTGAGAGAGGAAGAGAGAAATTTTTTGTTCAAATTGTGTCTTGTAATTTGTCTCTTGCATGGAGACAAAAATGCAAGTCAAAGTGTGGGTCAATTTGAATTTGAGAGGAATAAGAAGAATGTTGGTTAAGTGGGAATAAGTTGGGGAAAATAGTAATAAAGAATTGGTGTATAAGATGATGTGTATAATGTTTGAATTAATGATATAATTATACACAAGATGACTAATATATGGTGTATGTGTACAAGAGTTGGATGATATTTTTATCCCAAAATATCCATCATGGCCGTCCACTATGAGGTAAAATGGTAATTCCATATATTTTTTTTTTTTTGTCCCAATTTTGATGATAATAGATGAAATATATCAATCTCCAAAATAATTAGTGATTCCTTTGATCACTTGTAAGTCTCATGATCACTTAAAATAAATTAA
This sequence comes from Rehmannia glutinosa, assembly GCA_016081115.2. Taxonomy (NCBI): domain Eukaryota; kingdom Viridiplantae; phylum Streptophyta; class Magnoliopsida; order Lamiales; family Orobanchaceae; genus Rehmannia; species Rehmannia glutinosa. Next base: position 139,248 of record JABTTQ020002517.1, on the reverse strand, counting down.
AGTCTTAATTCTATAAGGTAAAAGTCTCCAAAATAAATAGTCTCTTAAAATTCTAAGGTGACTAATAAATACAAAATAGTAATAATGATCAATCAAGTGATCATAAATGAGAATAGAATTAATGATGATCATGATTACAAGCAATTAAATAAAATGAAATAAAATACAAAATGTATATATTGTTATTAATTACCCGTCAAAATGACGCGGTAAAATAGTCGATCGAAAGCTTAAACAACAATAAGATTCAACTAATAGCTTCGGAAAAATCGGGGCTTCACATCCTCCCCTCCTTAAAAGAATTTGGTCCCCAAATTCTCTTCAGAATAGTTCGGGATATTGATTCCTTATGTCATCTTCCATTTCCCACGTTGCGTCTTCGTCTCGGTTGTGGTTCTGCCACACCACTTTAACCATCGAAATTTCTCTCTTACGCAATTGTCGTATCTGCTGGTCGATGATGATGATGGCGATCTCACTGATTAGTTAGCTTGATTGTCAGTTGTACTTTCGTTATTGTAGACGCTTATTCCATGATGTACCCTGCTTTCTGTTGTATTAGATTCAGTTGTATTTTGGTTCAGAAGTATCTTTGACTCGGTATTACTAGTGTTGTACTTCATGGGTGTATTCAAGTTTTACATTAATGAATATGCCTAATTTTGGATGTAGGTGATTTAGAAATTTCTTGATTTGAAGGCTATAATGCCCCATTATGATGAGACATGGAGGATATAAGGTTATCACTTGACAGTATATAATTCGGTCAGATGATATATTACGGAAGTTAGATGCCTAATGATATTACTTTAAAGAATGATTGTGTGGGAATTACTAAGTATGATTTACCGATGATGTGCCATTGTGTTATTCTTTCTAAATACTTCTACGAGCTTAAATAAGCAAATTTTTGACTTGTTGTTTGGTATCGTGGATAAGATACGTCAAGGATATGACGATTATAGGGTCTCAAATTGTCACTATATATATATATATATATATATATATTTTTTTTTTGAGTTATGATATCTCATTTGTGAATTAAATTTGGGATAATGATTATCTGTGAGTATTCGGAATATTATGGTGATCTAGGCACTCACATGATATAGCAATTTGATTGATTTTGACCTCTTTCTGTCACGCCCCAAACGGGACACGACGAACGATCCACAACTTAAATACAATAACCAAACAGTCCAGACAATACCAACGAGAACCCAATAAAACAGAGTCTAAATAGCAGCGGAAATAAATAACAGATACAAGTTATCACTTAAAGTCTACATTCCATCACCAAATTACAATCCGAAATTCAACAAGGTAGTAACTTAACGTCAAAGGGTCATACGCCCTCAATTACAAACCCGAATTGATTAGGATACAAAAGTCCAACAACAACATAATAAGAAAAGAGTCCGATCAACAACAAGAAGCGAAAATCCAACAAGCGTAGTACAAGGTCTCAATCCGTAGAGCGATCGGTTCGGCATCCCCAAAAAATCCCCATCTAAGGTTAGAAAACAAAGGGGATGAGACAAAATCTCGGTGGATGGGGTGATCGTGTGCAAGTGTGGCGCAATATAGTTAATGTGAGAAAATGGTTATATGAAAACACGTGAGTATGATGCATGGATTCACACACGGTTAAAGCGTCGTGATAAAATATTTAAATAATATACTTATACGATTCAGAAACATTCATGGTCACACAGTACACTATGGAATTGATCAAGACAGGTAGGATTGCGTGCGGAAATGTAACGCCAATCCTATGCAAGGCAAATAATGGTTGCGTGCGGTTTGTAGCGCCAACTAATGCAAAACAAGTAGCGGTTGCGTTTTAAAAATGTAACGCCAACCAAAACGGGGCGATAACTCCGAAATCGTGTGGATCGGACAAATGATTCCTTCGTTCTTCCTTGTAACTCCCGGTCGGTATGGTCCAAGACCGGCACCTTATCGCTCCGTAGGCAAAGACAAAATCCAAATGGAGTGGCGAGGCTCGGATCTGTCATAATCATGATTATACCTCGATTACTACGACCCGCTTCCCTTGGACAAACTCCGTCCCTCGCCATGCGGGATTAGGGCGATGGGGCCTAAGAGTGGAATAGCAGCCGAGCTACCGGTTCCATCCCCGACGTATCCATTCCGGGAGTGTGAGCTCGACACACCAAGTTGACTCGAGCGAAAGTAATTACAATTACAGCATCAACCAGCAATGAGTATTATTGATTCAGGGAAGCATTTAGGAAAATTTTTTGAAAAACGTGAGTGGCAATTATGGCGTTGGTGGAGTTTATGGATGAAGATGATTATCGGAAGGATAAGCAATCTTCGATATCTTGAATAAGAATTGGGTGGAACATAAGTCCCGTTATAGATTCAAAATCGCAAGGCGAGGGAGTCGCTCCGCGATCGGGTATTAATCGGTCAAATTGATCCAATAAGTCAAGGGTTTTTGGGAAAATAAAATACTTTAATTAAATCTCCAAGTCAGAGGGTCCAGGGAAATTTTAGTAAAAGAGAAAATAATTTGAGTTAGGTCCTTTATAAAAGAAAAATTGTAATTTAGCCCCGTTTTGTAAAAACCAACACTTTTGGGGTTAAAAATTGAAGAAATAAATATCCCGACCTTGAAAAATTATGAGGTCAGTTCTTAAATTCTCCAAATTGTCCATAGATTCAGGTTTTTAAAGTTTTATGGTCGAGTTTTTATAAAAATCTCACATTGGCCCCAAATTTGTAAAAATTGTCAATTCGGACCTTAAGTTTTAAAAATTCGGAACTCACAAACCGGAAGGGCTTTTAATGTGATTCCAGTTGGAAAATGTCACTAAGGTTGGTAGGATATTGGGACAAAAGCAGTTTTTAAAAGCAATATGTGTAGGTCCTTCAACTTTTGAAAATATCATTTTTGTCCCATTTTAAAATAATTGCCTTTAAGGCTTTTAGGGTCCAATTGTTATGAAATTTGAACCTTGGGTCCAAAATATAATTAAGTTATAGTTAAGTTAGTATTTCCAGGTGCATGGGCTGCATAAGTCCTGGAAATTTCATTTGGGTCCTCAAGTTTAATATTTTTCACATTTGCCCCTCAATTTTAGTAAAATTGTTTTCCAAGCCCTAACCACTTGGATTTTTGGAATACTTTTAAAATGTGTCATTCCCAGTAACTTAAGAGTAAAATTTTCAATTTATAAAGTTTAGGTCTGGTACAGTTTTAAAAATTGCAAAGTAGTCCTTAAACTTTCAAAAATTTTCAATCTAGTCCTTGGGCTTTTAAAGGTTGATTTCATTTAACTTAAAACTCTTAAAACTTTATTAAAATGTCCAAAAGTCATTTTTGAACCTGAGTACAGTCCCAAAATTCGAAATTTGCAGAGGGGTCCTTTAACTTTTATTTTCTTGCAATTTAGTCCACCAACTTTCCATTTTTGCATTTTTAAGTCCAAAATTGAAATTTAATCAATTATGCTCGACTTTTCCAGGTTATAAGTCATCCAAAACATAGATTTTAAAGATCATACACATGCATGTCCAATACATACAAGAATTCATCAATTAAAGCATTAAAGTGTACATGCATGCACCTAAAATTCAATAAATAGTAATTTTGAGCAACTCTTGAGAATTTTCATGATTTGATATATAAAATTGACATGCAATACATAGATTATATATATCTCAAGGCTCATGATCAAATTTTCTACATGCATTTTAATAAAACACCTAAAAGTTGGAAAAATAATTTTCCACCCACCTTAATTTTGGAAATTGTGAAATAAAAGGATAATTTCACAATTTTTTGGATGAGGCTTCTTAGGTCAGCCCCTAAGTCAAGAAAATATCAAAATTTGGAGTTAGAAAAATGAGAGAAAAATTAAGGAGAAAAGAAGGAAATAAGGAAATGAAAAGGACTACACTTTACCTTGTGTAGTAGATGTTTGGAGACTAGTTGAAGCTCAAAAATTGGAAATTTGGCTCAACTCCAAAAATCTCCTAAGGTCAGCCCCTATTTCTCAAAAATGAAAAAGGGGTGTTAAAATTTGAAAAAAATAGGAAGAGTAGGAAAGAAGGGGTCTAGTGGACAATTCTTACCTTGTAGTCAAATTTTCTCTACTATTTTCTTCTTCAAGCTTGAGGTCCTTCTTCAAAATATTGTCAAGCTCTAACCTTCAAAGTCTTCTAAATGTACCTCCAAAACCAAATTTAAACTTAAGTTAAGAAGGTGGAAGAGATGAACAATGTGATATCCAAAATGGATTGAAGCTAAAATTTCTTACCTTTTAGTATAGTGGTTCGATTTTTATGAAGGATAGGGAGGAAAATGTTGAAACTTTTCTAAGTATGGAAGAAGAAAGTGAAAGAAAGAATAGAGAGAAGTTGGGAGTTTTTAGAGAGAAGGAGGAGAAATGCTTTGAGTGTTAGAATGTGTTGATGAGAAATGAAATGAAATTTTTTGTGTAAAATGCCATAATGGCCGTCAAGTGAGAGAGGAAGAGAGAAATTTTTGTTCAAATTATGTGTCTTGTAATTTGTCTCTTGCATGGAGACAAAAATGCAAGTCAAAGTGTGGGTCAATTTGAATTTGAGAGGAATAAGAAGAATGTTGGTTAAGTGGGAATAAGTTGGGGAAAATAGTAATAAAGAATTGGTGTATAAGATGATGTGTATAATGTTTGAATTAATGATATAATTATACACAAGATGACTAATATATGGTGTATGTGTACAAGAGTTGGATGATATTTTTATCCCAAAATATCCATCATGGCCGTCCACTATGAGGGTAAAATGGTAATTCCATATATTTTTTTTTGTCCCAATTTTGATGATAATAGATGAAATATATCAATCTCCAAAATAATTAGTGATTCCTTTGATCACTTGTAAGTCTCATGATCACTTAAAATAAATTAAAGTCTTAATTCTATAAGGTAAAAGTCTCCAAAATAAATAGTCTCTTAAAATTCTAAGGTGACTAATAAATACAAAAATAGTAATACTTGATCAATCAAGTGATCATAAATGAGGAATAGAATTAATGATGATCATGATTACAAGCAATTAAATAAAATGAAATAAAATACAAAATGTATATATTGTTATTAATTACCCGTCAAAATGACGCGTAAAATAGTCGATCGAAAGCTTAAACAACAATAAGATTCAACTAATAGCTTCGAAAAATCGGGCTTCACATCCTCCCCTCCTTAAAAGAATTTGGTCCCCAAATTCTCTTGAAATAGTTCGGGATATTGATTCCTTATGTCATCTTCCATTTCCCACGTTGCGTCTTCGTCTTGGTTGTGGTTCGCCACACCACTTTAACCATCGGAATTTCTCTCTTACGCAATCTGCCGTTACTGCCGATCAATGATCCTGGATCGGCCTATCGGTGTAGGATAGATTTTCCATTAGAGGAGTATCTCGAGTGATGATATGCTCGATCCGGGCCGATACTTCTTCGCCTCGAAATGTGGAATACATCGTGCATTCCCGCATATGGTGCTGGTAACTCGAGTCCGGCTAACTTCCCGATCCTCCAAAAAATCTTGTAAGGTCCAACATATCTCGGACTCAACTTGCCTCCTTTCTTCGGATTGATCAATCCTTTCCGTGGTGAGAGTCTAAGAAATACTTCATCACCGACTTCAAATTCCAATTCCTTTCTTCTCTTGTCCGCGTAACTCTTTTGGCGGCTCTGAGCTGTGCGAATCCGCTCCTTGATCAGCTTGAACTTCTCCATGGCCTCCTGAACTAAGTCGACCTTTGGAATCGAGGGCGACTTTCGTTTCTCTTTCGGAGTCCATTGGTCGTCAATCTCCCAATGTAGTGGGGATCTACATTTTCACCCATATAATGCCTCGTAGGGTGCCATCCCAATCGTGGCCTGATAACTGTTATTGTAGGCGAACTCGGCTAATGGTAAGTGCGAATCCCAACTTCCTTGGAAAATCCAACGTGCAGGCTCGCAACATATCTTCCAAGGTTTGAATCGTTCACTCGATCCCATCGCTTTGTGGATGTCTTCTTTATCTTGAAACTTAGCGAGGTACCCAATTCCTCAATTTCAAAACTTAGGTGGCCTAGAGGCGCTTATATTTGATCCAAATTCCCATAAGCCAATTTCCAATAATCATTCTGCAAAAATATCTCTAACAACCTTAGTGACATTTTCCAACTGGAATCACATTAAAAGCCCCTTCCGGTTTGTGAGTTCCGAATTTTTAAAACTTAAGGTCCGAATTGACAATTTTTACAAATTTGGGGCCAATGTGAGATTTTTATAAAAACTCGACCATAAAACTTTAAAAACCTGAATCTCTGGACAATTTGGAGAATTTAGGAACTAACCTCATAATTTTTCAAGGTCGGGATATTTATTTATTCAATTTTTAACCCCAAAAGTGTTGGTTTTTACAAAACGGGGCTAAATTACAATTTTTCTTTTATAAAGGACCTAACTCAAATTATTTTCTCTTTTACTAAAATTGCCCTGGACCCTCTGACTTGGAGATTTAATTAAAGTATTTTATTTTCCCAAAAACCCTTGACTTATCGGATCAATTTGACCGATTAATACCCGATCGCGGAGCGACTCCCTCGCCTTGCGATTTTGAATCTATAACGGGACTTATGTTCCACCCAATTCTTATTCAAGATATCGAAGGTTGCTTATCCTTCCGATAATCATCTTCATCCATAAACTCTACCAATGCCATAATTGCCACTCACGTTTTTCAAAAATTTTTCCTAAACTGCTTCCCTGAATCAATAATACTCGACTGCCTGGTTGACTGTCTGTAATTGTAATTACTTTCCTGCCTGAGTCAACTTGGTGTGTCGAGCTCACAGTCGGAATGGATACGTCGGGATGGAACCGGGCACCTCGGCCGCTATTCCACTCTTCCGCCCCATCGCCCTAATCCCGCAATCCGAGGGACGGAGTTTGTCCAAGGGAAGCGGGTCGTAGTACTAAGGTATAATCATGATTATGACAGATCCGAGCCTCGCCACTCCATTTGGATTTTGTCTTTGCCTACGGAGCGATAAGGTGCCGGTCTTGGACCATACTTGGGAGTTACAAGGAAGAACGAAGGAATCGCTTGTCCGATCCACACGATTTCGGAGTTATCGTCCCGTTTTGGTTGGCGTTACATTTGCATTGGTTGGCGCTACAAATCCGTAAACCATTATTTGCCTTGCATAGGATTGGCGTTACATTTCCGCAAATCCTAATCTACGCTCTTTGATCAATTCCATAGTGCTGTGTGACCATGAACTGTTTTCTGAATCGTATAAGTATATTATTTAAATATTTTATCACGACGCTTGCGAACCGTGTGTGAATCCATGCATCATACTCACGCGTTTTCATATAACCATTTTCTCACATTAACTATATTGCGCCACACTTGCACACGATCACCCCATCCACTGAGATTTCTGTCTCATCCCCACCTGTTTTCTAACCTTAGATGGGGATTTCGCTGGGGATGTTGAACCGGCTCTGGATTGAGACCTTGTACTACGCTTGTTGGATTTACTGCTTCTTGTTGTTGATCGGACTCTTTTCTTATTATGTTGTTGTTGGACTTTTGTATCCTAATGCCTTTCGGTCTGACGAATGCACCAGCAGCATTTATGGACCTGATGCATCGAGTCTTCCAACCTTATTTGGATCAATTCGTAGTGATATTCATTGATGACATACTTGTATACTCTAAGTCTAGAGAAGAGCACGAACGTCACCTGAAAATCGTTTTAGAGACACTACGAGAGCATAAGCCGTATGCTAAATTCAGCAAGTGCGAATTTTGGCTTAGTGAAGTCGCATTCTTGGGACATATAGTATCCTACTGGGGATTGCAAGGTAGATCCTTCAAGGTACGATAAAGTGGTTGAATGGAAACAACCCGAGTCAGAACGGAAATCGAAGTTTCTAGACTAGTGGATATTATCGAAGATTTATCCAGGACTTCTCTAAGATAGTCGGACCACTCACTCGACTAACCCGCAAGCAAGTCAAGTTTGAGTGGAACGACAAGTGCGAGACGAGTTTCAAGAGTCAAGAAACGACTTACTACGGCTCGATCTTAGCCCTTCCAAAGGGAACAAAAACTTTGTCGTCTACAAAGTGATGCATCAAAAGAAGGACTAGGAGCGAGTGCTCATGCGGGAAGGAAAGGTTATCGCTTATGCATCACGAAAGCTCAAGCCGTATGAGGCCAATTACCCAACGCATGACCTGGAATTGGCAAAATAGTTTTCGCGTTGAAGAAATGGAGACACTATCTCTACGGAGCAACATTCACGGTTTTCACGGATCATAAGAGCTTGAAGTATCTATTCTCCCGAAAGATCTCAACTCGAGGCAACGGAGATGGATGGAGTTGATTGAGGACTATCACTTTGATATTTAATACCATCCCTAAAAGCTAACGTTGAAGCAGCGACGCTCTAAGCGGCGAGCTTAGCGGACTTATGATTCGAGAGTGGGAATCATTAAAGGAGCCGAGCAATTGGAATCGACGAGAACCAATACTCGATTTCATGTGCTAACATTTCGATTACACCCAATCTCGAGTGAGATCAAAGAAGCACAAGAGAAAGATACACATCTTCAAAAACGAAGGAGAAGATACTTAAAGGAGAAAGATCGGAATTCTCGGTACTGAAGATGGAGTTATCGTTTCCGAATCGAGTGTGTGTACCAAATGACGAACATATTAGGAATAAAATCTAGCAGAGGCACACCGTTCAAAATACACTATACATCCTGGAGGAAACAAGATGTATAAAGATTTGAAACGGTTATTGGTGGGTAAACTCAAAGAACCAGGTAGCGGAGTTCGTTGCGAGATGTTTGACTTGTCAACGAGTAAAATCGAACACCAACGACCATCCGTTTACTACAACCGTTGAGAATTCCCGAGTGGAAATGGGAACATATAACAATGGACTTCGTGACGGATCTACCAAGGACCGAAGAGGCCAGGACGCTATCCGGGTAGTTGTAGATCCGACTCACGAAATCGCACACTTTTTACCCATCAAGAAAACCGATAGCTTGCGAGAAACTTGCACAGATTTATATCCGAGAAATCATTCGACCGCATGGAGTACCGGTCGATATAGTATCCGACAGAGACCCGAGGTTTGTCTCCAGTTTTTGAAGTGCTTGCACGAGGAATTGGGTACCTCACTAAGTTTCAAAGACAAAGAAGACATCCACAAACCGATGGACAGTCCGAGCGAACAATTCAAACCCTTGAAGATATGTTGCGAGCCTACACCTTGGACTTTCAAGGAAGTTGGGATTCGCACTTACCATTAGCCGAGTTCGCCTTGCAATAACAGCTTATCAAGCCACGATTGGGATGGCACCCTATGAGGCATTGTATGGGCGAAAATGTAGATCCCCACTACATTGGGAGATTGATGACCAATGGACTCCGAAAGAGAAACGAAAGTCGCCCGATTCCAAAGGTCGACTTAGTTCGGGAGGCCATGGAGAAGGTCAAGCGATCAAGAGCGGATTCGCACGGCTCGAGTCGCCAAAAGAGTTACGTGGACAAGAGAAGAAAGGAATTGGAATTTGAAGTCGGTGATGAAGTATTTCTTAGACTCTCACCACGGAAAGGATTGATCAATCCGAAAGGAGGCAAGTTGAGTCCGAGATATGTTGGACCTTACAAGATTTTACAGAGGATCGGGAAGTTAGCCTACGGACTCGAGTTACCAAGCACCATATGTAGGAATGCACGATGTATTCCACGTGTCGAGATCAAGAAGTATCAACCGGATCCCGAGCATATCATCACTCGAGATACTCCTCCTCTAATGGAAAATCTATCCTACACCGAGAGGCCAATCGGGATCATCGACCAAAGATCGACAATTGCGTAAGAGAGAAATTCCGATGGTTAAAGTGGTGTGGCAGAACCACAACCGAGACGAAGACGCAACGTGGGAAATGGAAGATGACATAAGGAATCAATATCCCGAACTATTCTGAAGAGAATATGGGGACCAAATTCTTTTAAGGAGGGGAGGATGTGAAGCCACGATTTTTCCGAAGCTATTAGTTGAATCTTATTGTTGTTTAAGCTTTCGATTGACTATTTTACCGCGTCATTTTGACGGGTAATTAATAACAATATGTACATTTTGTATTTTATTTCATTTTATTTAATTGCTTGTAATCATGATCATCATTAATTCTATTCCTCATTTATGATCACTTGATTGATCATTATTACTATTTTTGTATTTATTAGTCACCTTAGAATTTTAAGAGACTATTTATTTTGAAGACTTTTACCTTATAGAATTAAGACTTTAATTTAGTTTAAGTGATCATGAGACTTACAAGTGATCAAGGAATCACTAATTATTTTGGAGATTGATATATTTCATCTATTATCATCAAAATTGGGACAAAAAAATATATGGAATTACCACTTTACCCTCATAGTGGACGGCCATGATGGATATTTTGGGATAAAAATATCATCCAACTCTTGTACACATACACCATATATTAGTCATCTTGTGTATAATTATATCATTAATTCAAACATTATACACATCATCTTATACACCAATTCTTTATTACTATTTTCCCCAACTTATTCCCACTTAACCAACATTCTTCTTATTCCTCTCAAATTCAAATTGACCCACACTTTGACTTGCATTTTTGTCTCCATGCAAGAGACAAATTACAAGACACAATTTGAACAAAAATTTCTCTCTTCCTCTCTCACTTGGGCGGCCATTATGGCATTTTACACAAAAAATTTCATTTCATTTCTCATCAACACATTCTAACACTCAAAGCCTTTCTCCTCCTTCTCTCTAAAAACTCCCAACTTCTCTCTATTCTTTCTTTCACTTTCTTCTTCCATACTTAGAAAATTTTCAACATTTTCCTCCCTATCCCTTCATAAAAATCGAACCACTATACTAAAGGTAAGAAATTTTAGCTTCAATCCATTTTTGGATATCACATTGTTCATCTCTTCCACCTTCTTAACTTAAGTTTAAATTTGGTTTTGGAGGTACATTTAGAAGACTTTGAAGGTTAGAGCTTGACAATATTTTGAAGAAGGACCTCAAGCTTGAAGAAGAAAATAGTAGAGAAAATTTGACTACAAGGTAAGAATTGTGTACTAGACCCCTTCTTCCCTACTCTTCCTATTTTTTTCAAATTTTAACACCCCTTTTTCATTTTTGAGAAATAGGGGCTGACCTTAGGATATTTTGGAGTTGAGCCAAAATTTCCAATTTTTGAGCTTCAACTAGCCTCCAAACATCTACTACACAAGGTAAAGTGTAGTCCTTTTCATTTCCTTATTTTCTTCTTTTTCTCCTTAATTTTTCTCTCATTTTTCTAACTCCAAATTTTGATATTTTCTTGACTTAGGGGCTGACCTAATAAGCCTCATCAAAAAATTGTGAAATTATCCTTTTATTTCACAATTTCCAAAATTAAGGTGGGTGGAAAATTATTTTTCCAACTTTTAGGTGTTTTATTAAAATGCATGTAGAAAATTTGATCATGAGCCTTGAGATATATATAATCTATGTATTGCATGTCAATTTTATATATCAAATCATAAAAATTCTCAAGAGTTGCTCAAAATTACTATTTATTGAATTTTAGGTGCATGCATGTACACTTTAATGCTTTAATTGATGAATTCTTGTATGTATTGGACATGCATGTGTATGATATTTAAAATATATGTTTTGGATGACTTATAACCTGGAAAAGTCGAGCATAATTGATTAAATTTCAATTTTGGACTTAAAAATGCAAAAATGGAAAGTTGGTGGACTAAATTGCAAGAAAATAAAAGTTAAGGGACCCCTCTGCAAATTTCGAAATTTGGGACTGTACTCAGGTTCAAAAATGACTTTTGGACATTTTAATAATGTTTTAAGAGTTTTAAGATAAATAAAATCAACCTTTAAAAGCCCAAGGAATAGATTGTAAAATTTTGAAAGTTTAAGGGCTACTTTGCAATTTTAAAAACTGTACCAGACCTAAACTTTATAAATTGAAATTTTTACTTTTAAGTTACTGGGAATCCCATATTTTAAAAGTATTCCAAAAATCCAAGTGGTTAGGGCTTGGAAAACAATTTTACTAAAAATGAGGGACTAATGTGAAAATATTAAACTTGAGGACCCAAATGAAATTTCCAGGACTTATGCAGCCCATGCACCTGTAAATACTAACTTAACTATAACTTAATTATATTTTGGACCCAAGGTTCAAATTTCATAACAATTGGACCCCTAAAAGCCTTAAAGGCAATTATTTTAAAATGGGACAAAAATGATATTTTCAAAAGTTGAAGGACCTACACATATTGCTTTTAAAAACTTCTTTTGTACCAATATCGTACAAACCTTAGTGACATTTTCCAACTGGAATCACATTAAAAGCCCTTCCGGTTTGTGAGTTCCGAATTTTTAAAACTTAAGGTCCGAATTGACAATTTTTACAAATTTGGGGCCAATGTGAGATTTTTATAAAAACTCGACCATAAAACTTTAAAAACCTGAATCTATGGACAATTTGGAGAATTTAGGAACTGACCTCATAATTTTTCAAGGTCGGGATATTTATTTATTCAATTTTTAACCCCAAAAGTGTTGGTTTTTACAAAACGGGGCTAAATTACAATTTTTCTTTTATAAAGGACATAACTCAAATTATTTTCTCTTTTACTAAAATTGCCCTGGACCCTCTGACTTGGAGATTTAATTAAAGTATTTTATTTTCCCAAAAACCCTTGACTTATCGGATCAATTTGACCGATTAATACCCGATCGCGGAGCGACTCCTCCTTGCGATTTTGAATCTATAACAGGACTTATGTTCCACCCAATTCTTATTCAAGATATCGAAGGTTGCTTATCCTTCCGATAATCATCTTCATCCATAAACTCCACCAACGCCATAATTGCCACTCGCGTTTTTTCGAAAATTCTCCTAAACTGCTTCCCTGAATCAATAATACTGATCATTTGCTGGTTGATCAGTAATTGTAATTACCTTCCGCCTTAGTCAACTTGGTGTGTCGAGCTCACGACTCGGAATGGATACGTCGGGGATGGAACCGGGCGGCTCGGCTGCTATTCCACTCTTCCGGCCCCATCGTCCCTAATCCCGCAACTGGCGGGGACGGAGTTTGTCCAAGGGAAGCGGGTCGTAGTACTCGTATAATCATGATTATGACGATCCGAGCCTCGCCAGCTCTCTCTTGGGATTTTGTCTTTGCCTACGGAGCGATAAGGTGCCGGTCTTGGACCATACTTGACCGGGAGTTACAAGGAAGAACGAAAGAATCGCTTTGTCGATCCACACGATTCCGGAGTTATCGTCCCGTTTTGGTTGGCGTTACATTCCCGCACGCAACCGCTACCGTTTTGCATTGGTTGGCGCTACAAGTCCGTCGCAACCATTAATTGCCTTGCATAGGATTGGCGTTACACTTCCGCACCCAATCCTACTGTCTTGATCTTTGTATCACATAGTGCTGTGTGACCATGAATCTGTTTTCTTAAATCGTATAATTATATTATTTAAATAATTTATCACGACGCTTGTGAAATGTGTGTGAAACCATGCATCATACTCACGCGTTTTCATATAATCGCTTTCTCACATTAACTATATTACGCCACACTTGCACACGATCACCCCATCCATCGAGATTTTTGTCTCATCCCCGCCTGTTTTCTAACCTTAGATGAGGATTTATTTGGGGATCTTTGAACCGCTCGATTGAGACCTTGTACTACGCTTGTTGGGATTCTATCGCTTCTTGTTGTTGATCGGACTCTTTTCTTATTATGTTGTTATTGGACTTTTGTATCCTAATCAATTCGGGTTTGTAATTGAGGGCGTATGACCCTTTGACGTTAAGTTACTACCTTGTTGAATTTCGGATTGTAATTTGGTGATGGAATGTAGACTTTAAGTGATAACTTGTATCCGTTATTTATTTCCGCCGCTATTTAGACTCTGTTTTATTGGGTTCTCATTGGTATTGTCCTGGACGGATTGTTAGTCCATTTGTATTTAAGTTGTGAATCGTTCGTCGCGTCCCGTTTGGGCGTGACAAGAAGAGTGGTATCGAGCTCGGCTAGTAAGATGGAAACTTACACCGTCTGACCCGTGATAGGACCCTCGATCGTGTTTTGGGTAGTACTGCGACTTGACTCATTAAGTGTGAAATCGATTTCAAATTGGCATAGAACCGTCTTATTGATATTTGAACTAAGTTAGAATGCATACTTTGAGATTCATAATCATACTTGTCTTGACTTAGTTGATTTTGACCGATTTCCTTACTCGTTCTTCCTTGATCTTTCTTATCTTTCCTCTACCTTTGGTGATCCGCCTTAGTTTGTTTTATCGGGATGGAGCCGCCGCGCCTACGTGGTGGGATGTATTCCATGCCCGTCTTTGGCGAGCGAATATTACCGAATCACTTGATGATTCATTGGCACCGGAAAGCGAACGCACGACCCGAAACTAGCCCGGGAGCGCCAACGCAATGAGGACTGACTCGGCGCTTGGCGATAAGCCAAGATGAGAAGAACGAATCACCACTGTCATCAAGGACCGCGATAACACCATAAGAGCGCGGAGGACCAAATCTGAGTATCCAGAGCGCTGGATAACATGAGGAGAAAATGAAGAGGGCGGCGGCGATGCGAAAATGGGAGATTGATGCCCGTCTATCCCGTAGATCTTGCCGATCGCTTGGAGAGACCCTCATCAAGCGGATGATATCGTTGAGGACCTTACACAGCCCTATCTCGGAGGGACGCCGCACTAGAGGCTGCTTTAGCGGCTAATGCTCAACCATTGCCACCGCCCGAGGCGAACCTGATCCCGAGGAGGATCCCGAGGAGGATCCGATCGACATTGGAGAGCCGGAGGTCGCTGCTCCACTCGATGAGGCTCGGGATTTGAGCAAAGGTTGGACTTTGTGGATTGGCCAGGTTGAGGCGCCGCCAACCCGACCCACCGATCATAGACATAGCCACTGCGGCGATGATGATGGCTATCTCACCGATTAGCTAGCGATTTTTTGTTGTACTTTTGTTGTTGTAGTCGTGTAATCCAAAGTGTTGTACCTTTCATTATTGTACTAGATTCGGATGTATTTTGATTCCATGTATCGACTTAGTATTCTCATGGATGTACTTTGGGTGTATTCAATTTTATATTAATGGATATGTCTTTTGCCATTTATTCAAATATGTCTTGTGTTGATGTTACTTTCCTGCGATATCTTTTACTTTACGCGAATAATTATTGTATTCATTTACTCGCATATCGCAACTAACGCTCCAAGATACTGAGAATGGCGTAACATCGAGGGCGTGGGAGACCTCGTCGCGTTCCCACGAGGAGACGACGATGTACCCGGGGGACCGGGTACCCTCTCCTAATTACTACCACCTCCTCCACTGCTTTGCAGAGACAATCTGACCGCACAAGCATTACAAAGAAATCGGTGTTTATGAGGCAACGGCGAGCCTCTACGAGTTCGCCTCGGGCGGTGGCAATGGCTGAGCATTAATCGCTAAAGCAAAGACCTCTAGTGCGGCGTCCCTATGAGATAGGGCCTGTGTAAGGTCCTCAATGACTATCATCTCGCTTGATGAGGGTCTCCTCCAAGCGATCGGCAAGATCTTCTACGGATAGACGGGCATCAATCTCCCATTTCTCGCGACCGTCGCTCGTCCTCTTCATTTTCTCCCTCATGTTATCCAGCGCTCTGGATACTCAGTTATTTGGTCCTCCCGCTCTTATGGTGTTATCGCGTCCTTGATGACAATGGTCGATTCGTTCTTCTCATCTTGGCTTATCGCCAAGCACCGAGTCAGTCTCGCATTGCGTTAGCGCCCCGGGCTAGTTACGTGGTCGTGCGTTCGCTTTCCGGTGCCAATGAATCATCGCGTGCGGTAATATTCCCGCAAGACGGGGCATGGAATACATCCCACCACGTAGGCGGTGTCGGCTCCATCCTGATAAAACAAACTAAGGCGGATCACCAAAGGTAGAGGAAAGATAAGAAAGATCAAGGAAGAACGAGTAAGGGAAATCATCAAAATCAACTAAGTCAAGACAAGTATGATTATGAATCTCAAAGTATGCATTCTAACTTAGTTCAAATATCAATAAGACGGTTCTATGCCAATTTGAAATCGATTTCACACTTATTTGGTCAAGTCGCGGACTACCCAAAACACGGACCGAGGGTCCTATCATGGGTCACTCGGTGTAAGTTTCCATCTTACTAGCCGAGCTCGATACCACTCTTCTTGTCACGCCCAAACGGGACGCGACGAACGATTCACAACTTAAATACAAATGGACTAACAAACCCGACAATACCAATGAGAACCCAATAAAACAGAGTCTAAATAGCAACGGAAATAAATAATGATACAAGTTATCACTTAAAGTCTACATTCCATCACCAAATTACAATCCGAAATTCAACAAGGTAGTAACTTAACGTCAAAGGGTCATACGCCCTCAATTACAAACCCGAATTGATTAGGATACAAAAGTCCAACAACAACATAATAAGAAAAGAGTCCGATCAACAACAAGAAGCGAAAATCCAACAAGCGTAGTACAAGGTCTCAATCCGAGCGTTCGATCCCCAAATAAATCATCATCTAAGGTTAGAAAACAAAGGATGAGACAAAAATCTCGATGGATGGGGTGATCGTGTGCGAGTGTGGCGTAATATAGTTAATGTGAGAAAGCAGTTATACGAAAACGCGTGAGTATGATGCATGGTTTCACACACAGTTCACAAGCGTCGTGATAAATTATTTAAATAATATAATTATACGATTTAAGAAAATGCGATTCATGGTCACACAGTACTATGTGATACGGAATAAGACAGTAGGATTGCGTGCGGAAGTGTAACGCCAATCTTATGCAAGGCAATTAATGGTTGCGTACGGACTTGTAGCGCCAACCAATGCAAAACAGGTAGCGGTTGCGTACGGGAATGTAACGCCAACCAAAACGGGACGATAACTTCGGAATCGTGTGGATCAGACAGCGATTCTTTCGTTCTTCCTTGTAACTCCCGGTCAAGATGGTCCAAGACCGCACCTTATCGCTCCGTAGGCAAAGACAAAATCCCGGTAAAGAGAGCTGGCGAGGCTCGGATCCGTCATAATCATGATTATACCGAGTACTACGACCCGCTTCCCTTGGACAAACTCCGTCCCTCGCCTGCGGGATTAGGGCGATGGGGCCGAAGAGTGGAATAGCAGCCGAGCTGCCCGGTTCCCATCCCCGACGTATCCATTCCGATCGTGAGCTCGACACACCAAGTTGACTAAGGCGGAAGGTAATTACAATTACAGCGATCAACCAGCAATGAGTATTATTGATTCGTGGGAAGCGCTTTAGGAGAATTTTCAAAAACGCGAGTGGCAATTATGCGTTGGTGGAGTTTATGGATGAAGATGATTATCGGAAGGATAAGCAACCTTCGATATCTTGAATAAGAATTGGGTGGAACATAAGTCCTGTTATAGATTCAAAATCGCAAGGCGAGGGAGTCGCTCCGCGATCGGGTATTAATCGGTCAAATTGATCCGATAAGTCAAGGGTTTTTGGGAAAATAAAATACTTTAATTAACTCTCCAAGTCAGAGGGTCCAGGGCAATTTTATTAAAAGAGAAAATAATTTGAGTTAGGTCCTTTTATAAAAGAAAAATTGTAATTTAGCCCCGTTTTGTAAAAACCAACACTTTTGGGGTTAAAAATTGAATAAATAAATATCCCGACCTTGAACAATTATGAGGTCAGTTCCTAAATTCTCCAAATTGTCCAGAGATTCAGGTTTTTAAAGTTTTATGGTCGAGTTTTTATAAAAATCTCACATTGGTCCCAAATTTGTAAAAATTGTCAATTCGGACCTTAAGTTTTAAAAATTCGGAACTCACAAACTGGAAGGGCTTTTAATGTGATTCCAGTTGGAAAATGTCACTAAGGTTGGTAGTATATTGGGACAAAAGCGGTTTTTAAAAGCAATATGTGTAGGTACTTCAACTTTTGAAAATATCATTTTTGTCCCATTTTAAAATAATTGCCTTTAAGGCTTTTAGGGGTCCAATTGTTATGAAATTTGAACCTTGGGTCCAAAATATAATTAAGTTATAGTTAAGTTAGTATTTCCAGGTGCATGGGCTGCATAAGTCCTGGAAATTTCATTTGGGTCCTCAAGTTTAATATTTTCACATTAGTCCCTCATTTTTAGTAAAATTGTTTTCCAAGCCCTAACCACTTGGATTTTTGGAATACTTTTAAAATATGGGATTCCCAGTAACGTAAAAGTAAAAAATTCAATTTATAAAGTTTAGGTCTGGTACAGTTTTTAAAATTGCAAAGTAGCCCTTAAACTTTCAAAATTTTACAATCTAGTCCTTGGGCTTTTAAAGGTTGATTTTATTTATCTTAAAACTCTTAAAACATTATTAAAATTTCCAAAAGTCATTTTTGAACCTGAGTACAGTCCCAAATTTCGAATTTTGCAGAGGGGTCCCTTAACTTTTATTTTCTTGTAATTTAGTCCACCAACTTTCCATTTTTGCATTTTTAAGTCCAAAATTGAAATTTAATTAATTATGCTCGACTTTTCCAGGTTATAAGTCATCCAAAACATAGATTTTAAAGATCATACACATGCATGTCCAATACATACAAGAATTCATCAATTAAAGCATTAAAGTGTACATGCATGCACCTAAAATTCAATAAATAGTAATTTTGAGCAACTCTTGAGAATTTTTATGATTTGATATATAAAATTGACATGCAATACATAGATTATATATCTCAAGGCTCATGATCAAATTTTCTACATGCATTTTAATAAAACACCTAAAAGTTGGAAAAATAATTTTCCACCCACCTTAATTTTGGAAATTGTGAAATAAAAGGATAATTTCACAATTTTTGGATGAGGCTTCTTAGGTCAGCCCCTAAGTCAAGAAAATATCAAAATTTGGAGTTAGAAAAATGAGAGAAAAATTAAGGAGAAAAGAAGGAAATAAGGAAATGAAAAGGACTACACTTTACCTTGTGTAGTAGATGTTTGGAGACTAGTTGAAGCTCAAAATTGGAAATTTGGCTCAACTCCAAAAATCTCCTAAGGTCAGCCCCTATTTCTCAAAAATGAAAAAGGGGTGTTAAAATTTGAAAAAAATAGAAAGAGTAGGAAAGAAGGGGTCTAGTACACAATTCTTACCTTGTAGTCAAATTTTCTCTACTATTTTCTTCTTCAAGCTTGAGGTCCTTCTTCAAAATATTGTCAAGCTCTAACCTTCAAAGTCTTCTAAATGTACCTCCAAAACCAAATTTAAACTTAAGTTAAGAAGGTGGAAGAGATGAACAATGTGATATCCAAAAATGGATTGAAGCTAAAATTTCTTACCTTTTAGTATAGTGGTTCGATTTTTATGAAGGATAGGGAGGAAAATGTTGAAAATTTTCTAAGTATGGAAGAAGAAAGTGAAAGAAAGAATAGAGAGAAGTTGGGAGTTTTTAGAGAGAAGGAGGAGAAAGGCTTTGAGTGTTAGAATGTGTTGATGAGAAATGAAATGAAATTTTTGTGTAAAATGCCATAATGGCCGTCCAAGTGAGAGAGGAAGAGAGAAATTTTTGTTCAAATTGTGTCTTGTAATTTGTCTCTTGCATGGAGACAAAAATGCAAGTCAAAGTGTGGGTCAATTTGAATTTGAGAGGAATAAGAAGAATGTTGGTTAAGTGGGAATAAGTTGGGGAAAATAGTAATAAAGAATTGGTGTATAAGATGATGTGTATAATGTTTGAATTAATGATATAATTATACACAAGATGACTAATATATGGTGTATGTGTACAAGAGTTGGATGATATTTTTATCCTAAAATATTCATCATGGCCGTCCACTATGAGGGTAAAATGGTAATTCCACATATTTTTTTTTGTCCCAATTTTGATGATAATAGATGAAATATATCAATCTCCAAAATAATTAGTGATTCCCTTGATCACTTGTAAGTCTCATGATCACTTAAACTAAATTAAAGTCTTAATTCTATAAGGTAAAAGTCTCCAAAATAAATAGTCTCTTAAAATTCTAAGGTGACTAATAAATACAAAAATAGTAATAATGATCAATCAAGTGATCATAAATGAGGAATAGAATTAATGATGATCATGATTACAAGCAATTAAATAAAATGAAATAAAATACAAAATGTATATATTGTTATTAATTACCCGTCAAAATGACGCGTAAAATAGTCGAACGAAAGCTTAAACAACAATAAGATTCAACTAATAGCTTCGGAAAAATCGGGGCTTCACATCCTCCCCTCCTTAAAAGAATTTGGTCCCCAAATTCTCTTCAGAATAGTTCGGGATATTGATTCCTTATGACATCTTCCATTTCCCACGTTGCGTCTTCGTCTCGGTTGTGGTTCTGCCTCACCACTTTAACCATCGGAATTTCTCTCTTACGCAATTGTCGTATCTCTGGCCGGTCGATGATCCCGATTGGCCTCTCGGTGTAGGATAGATTTTCCATTAGAGGAGGAGTATCTCGAGTGATGATATGCTCGGGATCCGGTTGATACTTCTTCGATCTCGACACGTGTAATACATCGTGCATTCCTACATATGGTGCTTTGTAACTCGAGTCCGTAGGCTAACTTCCCGATCCTCTCGTAAAATCTTGTAAGGTCCAACATATCTCGGACTCAACTTGCCTCCTTTCTTCGGATTGATCAATCCTTTCCGTGGTGAGAGTCTAAGAAATACTTCATCACCGACTTCAAATTCCAATTCCTTTCTTCTCTTGTCCGCGTAACTCTTTTGGCGACTCGAGGTGTGCGAATCCGCTCCTTGATCGGCTTGACCTTCTCCATGGCCTCTGAACTAAGTCGACCTTTGGAATCGAGGCGACTTTCGTTTCTCTTTCGGAGTCCATTGGTCATCAATCTCCCAATGTAGTGGGGATCTACATTTTCGCCCATACAATGCCTCATAGGGTGCCATCCCAATCGTGGCTTGATAAGCTGTTATTGTAGGCGAACTCGGCTAATGGTAAGTGCGAATCCCAACTTCCTTGAAAGTCCAGTGCGGCTCGCAACATATCTTCAAGGGTTTGAATTGTTCGCTCGGATCGTCCCATCGGTTTGTGGATGTCTTTCTTTGTCTTTGAAACTTAGTGAGGTACCCAATTCCTCGTGCAAGCACTTCCAAAATGGAGACAAACCTCGGGTCTCTGTCCGGATACTATATCGACCGGTACTCCATGCGGTCGAATGATTTCTGGATATAAATCTGTGCAAGTTTACGCAAGCTATCGGTTTTCTTGATGGGTAAAAAGTGTGTAGATTTCGTGAGTCGGTCTACAACTACCCGATAGCGTCCTGGCCTCTTCTCTCGTCCTTGGTAGATCCGTCACGAAGTCCATTGTTATATGTTCCCATTTCCACTCAAGAATTCTCAACGGTTGTAGTAAACCGGATGGTCGTTGGTGTTCTCGCTTTTACTCGTTGACAAGTCAAACATCTCGCAACGAACTCCGCTACTTGGTTCTTCGGTTTACCCACCAATAACTTCGTTTCAAATCTTTATACATCTTGTTTCCTCCAGGGATGTATAGTGTATTTTGAACGGTGTGCCTCTGCTAGGATTTTATTCCTAATCTGTTCATCATTTGGTACACACACTCGATTCCGAACCCGATAACTCCATCTTCGTGTACCGAGAATTCGATCTTTCTCCTTTAAGTATCTTCTCCTTCGCTTTTGAAGATGTGTATCTTTCTCTTACCTTCTTTGATCTCACTCAAGAGATTGGGTGTAATCGAAATGTTAGCACATGAAATCGAGTATTGGTTCTCGTCGATTCCAATTGCTCGGCTCCTTTAATGATTCCCACTCTCGAATCATAAGTTTGGCTAAGCTCGCCTTTTCTCGCTTGAGCGTGCGCTACGACGTTAGCTTTTCCGGGATGGTATTGAATATCAAAGTGATAGTCCTCAATCAACTCCATCCATCTCCGTTGCCTCGAGGTTGAGATCTTTCGGGAGAATAGATACTTCAAGCTCTTATGATCCGTGAAAACCGTGAATGTTGCTCCGTAGAGATAGTGTCTCCATTTCTTCAACGCGAAAACTATCGCCGCCAATTCCAGGTCATGCGTTGGGTAATTGGCCTCATACGGCTTGAGCTTTCGTGATGCATAAGCGATAACCTTTCCTTCATGCATGAGCACTTTGCTCCTAGTCCTTCTTTTGATGCATCACTTTGTAGACGACAAAGTTTTCTCGTTCCCTTTGGAAGGGCTAAGACTGAGCCGTAGTAAGTCGTTTCTTCACTCTTGAAACTTGTCTCGCACTTGTCATTCCACTCAAACTTGACTTGCTTCCTTTAGTCGAGTGAGTGGTCCGGCTATCTTAGAGAAGTCCTGGATAAATCTTCGATAATATCCAGGCTAGTCTAGAAACTTCGATTTCGTTCTGAGACTCGGTTGTTTCCATTCAACCACCGTCTCTGCACCTTGAAGGATCTACCGCAATCCCAAAGTCTTGGGATCTTATACTATATGTCCCAAGAATGCGACTTCACTAAGCCAAAATTCGCACTTGCTTTGAATTTAGCATACACTTATGCTCTCGTAGTGTCTCTAAAACGATTTTCGGTGACGTTCGTGCTCTTCTCTAGACCTAGAGTATACAAGTATGTCATCAATGAATATCACTACGAATTGATCCAAATAAGGTTGGAAGACTCGATGCATCGGGTCCATAAATGCTTTCTGGTGCATTCGTCGGACCGAAAGGCATTACTACAAACTCGTAGTGTCCATATCGGGTTTGAAATGCGCTTTTGAAATGTCTCCTTCGCGGATTTTCAGTTGGTAATATCCTTGTTGTAAATCAAACTTGAGTACACGTTGCTCCTTGAAGTTGATCAAATAGTTCGTCTATCCTCGGGAGGGGATATTTGTTCTTGATGGTCACACTATTAAGTCCACGATAATCTATACATAGTCTTAATGTGCCATCCTTATTTTTGACGAATAGCACAGTGCTCCCCACGGAGACGCACTCGGTCGGATAAATCCCACATCCATCGTTTTTGTAATTGCGTTTTCAACTCTTGTAACTCAAGAGGAGCCATTCTATACGGTGTTCGGCAATCGGGCGGTCCACGGCAACACCTCGATGGTGAACTCGACTTCCTATCCGGAGGGGCAAAGGTGAGTTCTTGTGGAAATACATCCGTATATCTTTGATACTATAGGTACTTGGTTGATTTGTATCTCAACCTTGGGTTTGTTAATTACAAACGCCAAATACCCCCGAGCCCCTCTAGTGATCACCCTTCTTCGCTTTCATTGCGAAATGATTGGGGCAATCTTAACTCGTGCCCTTCCCGAAATCTCCACTTCGGGTTTTCCGGTTCACATAGCTTAATGGACTTGTTATGGCAGTCCAATATTACGTCGTATTCGGATATAGGTAATAAGATCAAATCGGCAGAAAGTTTATCTCAAAGAATCTTAACCGCATGCATTATAGATGATATTCCGTTATCCGACTCGCACCCATAGGAGTTGACACTTCTAAGCATATAGGCATATGTTCCATGCATGCATGCGGTTTGTGTACAAAATGCGGTGCAACAAATGAATGCGTTGATCCAGGGTCGAACAATATTTTAGCATAGTGGTTAGATACTAGAAGCATACCTTCCACCACGTCCCGTTGCCTCCGAGCCTCTTGTCCGGCTAGTGCAAATGCTCGGCGGGCATCCTTGCCCGATTACCCCGCCATTTCCCGGCTTCGTGGTTGCGTTGGTTTGGATCGGTCATTGTACTTGGCAATCTTGCGGTACCGTGCTGATTACTACCACAACGCAAACACCTTCCTTGTTTACGCGGCCAGCTTGTCGGCAGAGATGTCCCGGTTTACGCAATGCGTACATTCCCGACCCGCTTTCCTTGTATCTTGGTCTCTTTCCTTTGTCTCATCCTGTTAACCGGTCCCTTCAAAACTTAGCAGGCGGTTTAGACGGCCGTCCCCTTTGGTAGCCTCTTAAAATGCTTCGATGGCCTACTCTGCTGAATTTGTCCAATATGGTTGATCCCGACTAAATGCGGAGAGTCGCTTTTCTGCAGGTGAGTAGGTTGCCGCTCAATCAACAACAACTATTTAAGTTCCGCTTTCAATCCTCGAGTGAACTTGTAAAGCTTATCCTCTTGATCGATTGTCCCCGAGCATACTTAGACAATCGGTGAAATTCGACTCATCGAGCCACATCGGGTTCCTTGCCTCAATCTATGAAATTCATCCCGTGCTTTCCTTCACGACCTGGGAATATACTTGTTCATTGAACTCAGCCAAGAAATTTCCCCATGATCTGACGATTACCGGTCCTGTTCCCATCTCCTTTCAACTGCCCTCCACCGGTCTCTAGCAATTCGATTCCAGCATTTAAATACAAAGTGTGTGACTCTCTGCTCGTCGGAGTATTGAAGAGCATTGAAGATATTTTCCAACTTCTCTATCCATTCTTCCGCTTTCACATCGTCCGGCTCTCCCAAGAAGGTTGGTGGGTCGAACCGTAGGAATCGCTCCAATGTGCGATCGTTCGCCTCTCGGGCGGGTTCGGGAGCACGGGGTTGAGGCTATGCCTTTTGCCATTTATTCAGTGTCTTGTGTTGATGTTACTTTCCTGCGATATCTTTTACTTTACGCGAATAATTATTGTATTTATTTACTCGCATATCGCAACTAACGCTCCAAGATACAGAATGGCAGAACATCGAGGACGTGGGAGACCTCGTCGCGTTCCACGAGGAGACGACGATGTACCCAGGGACCGGGTACCCTCTCTGGAATTACCACCACCTCCTCCACCTGTTGCAGGAGACAATCTGACTGCA
This sequence comes from Rehmannia glutinosa, assembly GCA_016081115.2. Lineage (NCBI taxonomy): Eukaryota > Viridiplantae > Streptophyta > Magnoliopsida > Lamiales > Orobanchaceae > Rehmannia > Rehmannia glutinosa. The sequence continues at coordinate 114,227 of JABTTQ020002517.1, read as the reverse complement.
CAAGCATTACAGCAAATACTATACTTTGAGATTCATAATCATACTTGTCTTGACTTAGTTGATTTTGACTGATTTCCCTTACTCGTTCTTCCTTGATCTTTCTTATCTTTCCTCTACCTTTGACTGATCCGCCTTAGTTTGTTTTATCAGGATAGAGCCGACGCCGCCTATGTGGTGGGATGTATTCCATGCCCGTGCTGAGCGGGAATATTACCGGGCACTGATGATTCATTGGCACCGGGAAAGTGAACGCACGACCACGAAACTAGCCCAGAGCGCCAACGCAATGCAGACTGACTCGGCGCTTGGCGATAAGCCAAGATGAGAAGAACGAATCCACCATCATATCAAGGACCGCGATAACACCATAAGAGCGCGGGAGGACCAAATCTGAGTATCGAGCGCTGGATAACATGAGGGAGAAAATGAAGAGGACAAGCGGCGGTCGCCGCGAAATGGGAGATTGATGCCCGTCTATCCCGTAGTCTTGCCGATCGCTTGGAGGAGACCCTCATCAAGCGATGATGACATCATTGAGGACCTTACACAGCCCTATCTCGGAGGGACGCCGCACTAGAGGCTGCTTTAGCGACTAATGCTCGCCATTGCCACCGCCCGAGGCGGAACTCCGTACTGATCCCGAGGAGGATCCCGAGGAGGATCCAATCGACATTGGAGAGCCGGAGGCTGCTCCACTCGATGAGGCTCGGGGATTTGAGCAAAGGGTTGGACTTTGTGGATTGGCGAGGTTGAGACGCCGCCTCAACCCGACCCGGCCCGATCATGAGACATAGCTGCGGCGATGATGATGGCGATCTCACCGATTAGCTAGCGATTTTTTGTTGTACTTTTGTTGTTGTAGCCGTAATCCAGATGTTGTACCTTTCATTATTGTACTAGATTCGGATGTATTTTGATTCCATGTATCCGACTTAGTATTCTCATTGATGTACTTTGGGTGTATTCAATTTTATATTAATGGATATGCCTTTTGCCATTTATTCATGTCTTGTGTTGATGTTACTTTCCTGCGATATCTTTTACTTTACGCGAATAATTATTGTATTCATTTACTCGCATATCGCAACTAACGCTCCAAGATACGAGAATGGCGTAACATCGAGGACGTGGGAGACCTCGTCGCGTTCCCACGAGGAGACGACGATGTACCCGGGGACCGGGTACCCTCTCCGGAATTACCACCACCTCCTCCACCGCTGCAGGAGACAATCTGACCGCACAAGCATTACAAAAATCTTGGTGTTTATGAGGCAACAGCAGAGCCTCAACCCCATGCTCCCCGAACCCGCCCGAGAGGCGAACGATCGCACATTGGAGCGATTCCTACGGTTTGACCCACCAACCTTCTTGGGAGAGCGGACGATGTGAAAACGGAAGAATGGATAGAGAAGTTGGAAAATATCTTCAATGCTCTTCAATACTCCGACGAGCGAGAGTCACACTCGCCGTATTTAAATGCCGGAATCGGCCGCTAGAGACTGTGGAGGGCGATTGAAAGGAGATGGGAACAGACCGGTAATCGGATCATGGGGAAATTTCTTGGCCGAGTTCAATGAACAAGATATTCCCAGTGTCGTGAAGGAAGCACGCCGGGATGAATTTCATAGATTGAGGCAAGGAACTGACCGTGGCTCGATGATGAGTCCGAATTTCACCGATTGTCTAAGTATGCTCTGGGGACAATCGATCAAGAGGATAAGCTTTACAAGTTCACTCGAGGATTGAAACTGGAACTTCAGAAATAGTTGTTGACAGTTGAACTGGCAACCTAATTTTCCACCCACCTTAATTTTGGAAATTGTGAAATAAAAGGATAATTTCACAATTTTTTGGATGAGGCTTCTTAGGTCAGCCCCTAAGTCAAGAAAATATCAAAATTTGGAGTTAGAAAAATGAGAGAAAAATTAAGGAGAAAAGAAGGAAATAAGGAAATGAAAAGGACTACACTTTACCTTGTGTAGTAGATGTTTGGAGACCAGTTGAAGCTCAAAAATTGGAAATTTGGCTCAACTCCAAAAATCTCCTAAGGTCAGCCCCTATTTCTCAAAAATGAAAAAGGGGTGTTAAAATTTGAAAAAAATAGAAAGAGTAGGAAAGAAGGGTCTAGTACACAATTCTTACCTTGTAGTCAAATTTTCTCTACTATTTTCTTCTTCAAGCTTGAGGTCCTTCTTCAAAATATTGTCAAGCTCTAACCTTCAAAGTCTTCTAAATGTACCTCCAAAACCAAATTTAAACTTAAGTTAAGAAGGTGGAAGAGATGAACAATGTGATATCCAAAAATGGATTGAAGCTAAAATTTCTTACCTTTTAGTATAGTGGTTCGATTTTTATGAAGGATAGGGAGGAAAATGTTGAAAATTTTCTAAGTATGGAAGAAGAAAGTGAAAGAAAGAATAGAGAGAAGTTGGGAGTTTTTAGAGAGAAGGAGGAGAAAGGCTTTGAGTGTTAGAAATGAAATGAAATTTTTTGTGTAAAATGCCATAATGGCCGTCAAGTGAGAGAGGAAGAGAGAAATTTTTGTTCAAATTGTGTCTTGTAATTTGTCTCTTGCATGGAGACAAAAATGCAAGTCAAAGTGTGGGTCAATTTGAATTTGAGAGGAATAAGAAGAATGTTGGTTAAGTGGGAATAAGTTGGGGAAAATAGTAATAAAGAATTGGTGTATAAGATGATGTGTATAATGTTTGAATTAATGATATAATTATACACAAGATGACTAATATATGGTGTATGTGTACAAGAGTTGGATGATATTTTTATCCCAAAATATCCATCATGGCCGTCCACTATGAGGGTAAAATGGTAATTCCATATATTTTTTTGTCCCAATTTTGATGATAATAGATGAAATATATCAATCTCCAAAATAATTAGTGATTCCCTTGATCACTTGTAAGTCTCATGATCACTTAAACTAAATTAAAGTCTTAATTCTATAAGGTAAAAGTCTCCAAAATAAATAGTCTCTTAAAATTCTAAGGTGACTAATAAATACAAAAATAGTAATACTGATCAATCAAGTGATCATAAATGAGGAATAGAATTAATGATGATCATGATTACAATCAATTAAATAAAATGAAATAAAATACAAAATGTATATATTGTTATTAATTACCCGTCAAAATGACGCGGTAAAATAGTCGATCGAAAGCTTAAACAACAATAAGATTCAACTAATAGCTTCGGAAAAATCGGGGCTTCACAATCTCGACTTCAAAATTTTAAAAACCTGAATCTATGGACAATTTGGAGAATTTAGGAACTGACCTCTTAATTTTTCAAAGTCGGGATATTTATTTATTCAATTTGTAACCCCAAAAGTGTTAGTTTTTACAAAACGGGGCTAAAATACAATTTTTCTTTTATAAAGGACCTAACTCAAATTATTTTCTCTTTTACTAAAATAGCCCTAGACCTCTCGACTTGGAGATTTAATTAAAGTATTTTATTTTCTCAAAACCCTTGACTTATCGGATCAATTTGACCGATTAATAACCGATCATGGGCGACTTCCCGCCTTGCGATTTTGAATCTATAACGGGACTTATGTTCCACCTAATCTTTCAAAATATCGAAGATTGCTTATCCTTCCGATGATCATCTTCATCCAAATACTCCACCAACGCCATAATTGCCACTCGCGTTTTTCAAAAATTTTCCTAAAATCGCTTCCCTGAATCAATAATACTCGATTGCCTGGTTGGTATGCGTAATTGTAATTACTTTCCTTCCCCGAGTCAACTTGGTGTGTCGAGCTCACGATCGGAATGGATACGGGGGATGGAACCGGCAGCTCGGCTGCTATTCCACTCTTCCTACCCCATCGTCCCTAATCCCGCAATGGCGAGGGACGGAGTTTGTCCAAGGGAAGCGGGTCGTAGTAATCTGAGGTATAATCATGATTATGACAGATCCGAGTCTTGCAAGCTCCACGTGGATTTTGTCTTTGCCTACGGAGCGATAAGGTGCTTAGGTCTTGGACCATCTTGACCGGGAGTTACAAGGAAGAACGAAGGAATCGCTTGTCCCGATCCACACGATTCCGGAGTTATCGGCCCGTTTTGGTTGGCGTTACATTTCCATACGCAACCGCTACTGCTTTGCATTGGTTGGCGCTACAAATCCGTGACGCAACCATTATTTGCCTTGCATAGGATTGGCGTTACACTTCCGTACGCAATCCTACCTGTTTTGATCAATCACATAGTGCATGTGTGACCATGAACTGTTTTCTTGAACTGTATAAATATATTATTGTATTATTTTATCACGACGCTTGCGAACTGTGTGTGAATTCATGCATCATACTCACGCGTTTTCATATAATTGTTTTCTCACATTAACTATATATTGCGCCACACTTGCACACGATCACCCCATCTACTGAGATTTCTGTCTCATCCCCACCTATTTTCTAACCTTAGATGAGGATTTCGTTGAAGATGCTGAACCGGCTCTGGATTGAGACCTTGTACTACGCTTGTTGGATTCGTTACTTCTTCTTGTTGTTGATTGGACTCTTATCTTGTGTTGTTGTTAGACTATTGTATTCCTTTCTATTCGGGTTTGTAACTAAAGGGCGTAGGACCCTTTGACTTTAAGTTACTATACTTTGTTGATTTCCGGGTTGTAAAATGGATTATGGATTGTAGACTGTAAGTTGTATTCGTATTTGTTATTTATTTTCCGCTGCTATTTAGACTTTGTCTCATTGGGTTCTCGTTGAGATTTGTATGGACTGTTTGGTTATTGTATTTAAGTTGTGGATCGTTCGTCGCATCCCTTTTGGGGCGTGACAATATTAGAAAAGCAAAGCTTATTACAAATACGATTGAATTTACGAATAGCATAAAGACTCCCTCTTTATCAATTCACCAACACTCGTATAAAACTAATCTCTTAATTGAATCTTCCACAATCTCAACCTTGTTGGAATCCCTCCAACTTCAAATCCCTTGAATAGTTGAGTCGATCCACGCCGTAGATCTTCACCTTCTTCCCAGAAGAATAAAAATATCGAACAAATGATTTCTTGAAGAAGTACAAATATATCTCGAAAAGGCTTTCTGGATGTCTTCTTCAAAAGCCTGACTTCACTTCTTATAGAAAGCAAGAAGAAATCCAATCCCTGATTTTTAGTGGGCGATTTCATGCTAAAGGAAGGAAATCAGAAAAAATCATTTCCTTGTGGGTAAGAATCAATTACACAAGGAAAGTGATTAAAAGGAATAAAAGGCAATTAAAAAGTGGCTCAATCAATTTAGATAAACTTTATCCAATAATATCAGCAACATGCACAATATAAAGATCTTGCCAAAAATCACAGCACATAATCTGCCATAAAATCCGCCCAGATTCTGTGCAACCGGTGTTGCATCACCAGAGTTACAACACTAGAACTTGCACTGAGCTCAAAGACCAAATTTGCCAATTAAGTAACACTAACAATCTCCCCCTTTGGCACTTTTGGTCAAAACAACAATTCATAGGATAACATCAAAACCGATATAGATAAATATGTAACATTAGGAATCACAAAGTCCTGCAAGTTAGCACAGTTCAAAAAGCATGCATACATAGTTCAAATTCTTCCAACACATTGTCCAATAGAACTAGTTTATAATTCGTACTAGAAACAAGATAAACACAAGCATGCAGTGGTCTTCATCAGAACCACTATATTCCTTTGACTCCCCCTCAGAGTCAGCATCAATATCATCTTCATCTTCATACTCAAACTCCCCTTAGAAGCAACATCATCATCTTCTTCCTTATCACCGGACTTTTCGGACTTTCCCTCAAGTGGGTCTCATCTCATCATCTCACTTGACTCAGTTGGCTCCCCCTTACTTGGGTCTGACCTCACTTGAGTCTCCTCTCTACCCCTTTTTGACCAAAAAAAGACAAATGAAGCCAACCAAACTTTGACTATTTTTTGGTCAAAACAATCTCCTTCAAGAATTTGTATGTAGTCCTTACCAAAATTGATGAGAGAATGAACCGCCATAATTGGAGTGATACAAATAGCGACTATGGGAGTTTCCAAGAAAAGCTTCCAACTGCAAATTTGAAATTCAAATATTTTTGGAAAAGTCCCATGATTCAAGGTGTGCAATTAATCCAAAATAAGCACAGATGAGCAATACCATTTATTATCAGAGACAAATTTAAGGAATAAATCATTTCCAAAAATAATACACCACATCGAATCAAGAGAGAAGATATTTTCCACAAGCCCAAAAATGATCCTGAGGGATGTCTAGAATGATGAGTTTATTTCTAACAGGAATAAAAAGGCCTCGAGCGTTTTGGTCTTTGAACCCGATGTTGTACCACCCTTTTCAAGAACATCGCCATACAAAGTCAATGGATCAAAATCCTTTTCCCATTTAAAAAATCTTTTGAGTGAAAGGAATCAGCAGTGGAACAATTAGCCAGTCGGTAGCTTTTGCTCAAAAAACATGGGTAGCTCTTTCTCAGAAGATCATAACAAGATTCAAGCATATAAAAGAACATAGAATGGTTCACAACTGAATAGCTTTCACACACAATGTAATGGCAGCTTTTTCCGTCAAAGGCCCAAAAATAAATACATCTTTCACAAGGGAAAAATCATTCTGTTTGCAATTTGATCCACAATTGTTTTTAGGCAAGAGTTTCATCAAAGGAGTACTCAATCGAGTTACAACAATAAAATAGAGATAAGCCAATGAAATGATCTTAAAAAATGCAAAATGACTAATGCAAAAGAATTAAGATCAACAAGAGGTTGCAACACATCAAGAAAAAGAAATGATGCATATGGTGTTGCAACACTGAAACCCACACTAGTCGAAAGAAAGAAGGACACCCGCAGACTCAAGCTTTTGGGTAATTAAACCTTTGAAAGTCTAGGGCTTTGGTGAAAATATCAGCAATTTGATTCTCAGTGGTAACAAAATCAATGGTAACAATCTTATTCTCAACCAAGTCTCTAATAAAATGGTGTCGAATATCGATGTGTTTAGTTCTGGAGTGTTGCACTGGATTTTTAAAAATGTTTATGCCACTTGAATTATCACAGTAATCAGTAAGAATTTTCTCTTCAACCCCATAGTCAGTCAATACTTGTATCATCCACAACATTTGAGAACAAAAGCTCCCTAAGGTCGTATATTCACTCAATAGTGGATAGGGATACACAACTTTGTTCTTTCTTTGTACAATGAAACTAAATTGTTACCAAGGTAGACACATCCTCCGAGTGCTCTTTCGATCATCGACATCACTGTCAAATTAACATACTAAACCCAGTCAAGTTAGTGTTAGCATCAGATAAATAGAATATACCAGGTTTAATAGTCCCATTCACATATCTAGTGATTCCCATATTCGATTTAGGAACTCCAACTACATTTCCTATTTTGATCAGATTATGCATGCCACAAACACATGATTTCTTAAAGAAGTACAAATATATCTCGAAAAGGCTTTCTGGATGTCTTCTTCAAAAGCCTGACTTCACTTCTTATATCAAGCAAGAAGAAATCCAATCCCTGATTTTCAGTGGGCGATTTCATGCTAAAGGAAGGAAATCAGAAAAAATCATTTCCTTGTGGGTAAGAATCAATTACACAAGGAAAGTGATTAAAAGGAATAAAAGGCAATTAAAAAGTGGCTGAATCAATTAAGATAAACTTTATCCAATAATATCAGCAACATGCACAATATAAAGATCTTGCCAAAAATCACAGCACATAATCTGCCATAAAATCCGCCCAGATTCTGTGCAACCGGTGTTGCATCACCAGAGTTACAACACTAGAACTTGCACTGAGCTCAAAGACCAAATTTGCCAATTAAGTAACACTAACACTTTTTGTGGATCCATTAGTTCAATTGTGAGGGAAGGATTTATTTGCTTCTAAATTCTTCATCCAACCCAACCTCTCATGCTAAAACATTTCTTAGGAGATTTGCCACAAAATTTAGGGTTAAAAGTTCAAGTTTCCATGAGTTAAAGGAGGGATTTGTAGGCCAAAACTTTGGTTGATCTTGAATTGCTTATCACTTGAGAAGCTTAGAAGTGTGATCTTTGGGAACTTTGACTAAAGTCTGATTCATGAATTTTGGTGATCAAGTGAAGATGGGTGAAAGTTTCTATGCATGTGTGGTTTAAAGTGTCCTTTGTGCTTGACTTATCCTGCGCAGCAAATAAAATATTAATTGTTTTTTATCAAAATATTAACTATTTTGATCTATTGTCATGTGGATTGATCAGACAATAGATCGAACATATCGTCTATGATTTTTGTTTGACTACCCATGATCCTATTCATATATTATATTACAAATGGAATACTCATGTAATAAATAAGAACAACATTACGTTTTGAGAAAATCAACACCGTAAATGAATTTTTTTTATGTATAATAATTGTGGATGCATGAAAGTTGATTTTTTAATGCCAATTTCTTTGCTCGGGCTAATGGAAACTACTTTCTTAGTAATTGTTGCATTCCATTTCCCTTACCCAAGAAGCTCGTTTAGTGACCCCATTGCTTTCAAAAGTTTCGAGACAAAGATTGAGGTGACGAGGAGATAGATATTGAGCACCCATATCGGGAGTGAATATAGTTTTACCGTTATTTTTATTAATATTTTTAGCAATGTAACTATTTGGTATTTTTAGCAAAAAACCGTTGTTCATTGAGTATTATCTTTCAATATTTTTCTTGTAGTGATTGTGATTGTACAGTCACATTGGTATGTGCAAAGGTTGATGAAGGACTCCGATTCATCAAACATCAACTTCCGGTTTGGGAGGGAATTAGGAAAATTTCCATCGATTTTTATATGTGTTTTTATGTACCATCATATATATATATATATATATATATATATATAAATTAAATTATCACTTGTATTGCACATGAACAAATGGTTAAATGTTCCAATAAATCTTCAAAATGCTCATTTGGTTTTCCTAGTGCAATTCCTATGATATTTTAAAGTTTTGTTAATAATTAGTCTATTTTATAGGAGATAATTGCAACTTAAATGCAAATAATTATATGTGTGCAATGTCATGTGTATTTTATAATAAACTTAAAACAATTTAAAATTTTAAAATTCATGAAAACAAACTATTCATCCAAACTATTAATTTCCTAAATACTCCAATTATTTTGCAGCTGATTTTAATATTGGTTGTGAAAGATTTTTTTTATTGACTATTATATTAGACTAAGATGAGTGCTTTAATGGAAAATTTGCCTCAAACAATCACATACAAAGTCAAAGAAAAAATAGATTAACTCATCTAGTCTAAAAAAAGGTGTATATATTGAAAACAACAAGAAAAACAAAAGTATAGTCAATTGCCTACAATCTTGTGATTGGGTTGTTCAGAGCACAAGAAAATATCTCAATTTCTTCATCATTCATTTCATTTGGTTCCTCACTTCCATGTGCTAATGGAGGGCCTGTTGAATTTAACAACATATATACAATCATCATAACAATCTGAATTTCACAAAAGTTATATCTGCTAGAAATGAACATTATTAAAACGAGAAATACATGTAACATACCTTCTTTGTCATTTTCAATTTCATTAGAAACATGAAGAGTACTTGTCGTTCTTTCTTTTTCACCCTCATCACGGATGTTGTTGAAGTTGCAGTACGCTTCATGAAGAAAGGACTTTGTATCTGGTTTATTTTCAGTCAAATCCTACAACACAAAAAAATAAGAACCATAGAAAATTAGAATCACAAGTAAAACGAATATAAAAATTTGTAATTAATGTGTTATGTCAACTTTAGAAAAGTACTTTGTTGACTAATTTTGGAATTTACCTTTGCAAACACTATATCCTCCTTCCTGCAGCTATACAATATAAACAGTGCAACCTCCTTTAACGAACGGAACTTTGTTGAGACCTTGTCATGAATATAGTACTGTTACAAAATGAGTTTTTGTCAACAATAATAGTGTTATATTAATATTTATCCTCCTTTAGATAATTAAAAATAAGATATAAATATTAAAAATTATGAATTATACCTTATCACAAGTGTTGGAGGAATTTCGCTTTCTTTTTTGTACTACCCAACCCTCCAACCGTTCTTGTAGTGATAAATTGTATTTTGGTTGGATGTTTGAGTTTATGATTTCATTTAGAGGAACTAAATTATGTTGTTGTTGGGCTGATAACTTCTTCACCATTACGATTGATTTATCTTCGTTTCGATGGGGAAGTAAGTGATACATATTCTTTTCACCTGTTTCAGTCTGAACTATTTATTAGGAAATATTAACCAAAATAACATTAAAGCATAACCAGAATCTATTTTATAGTTTCATCAACTTCATCAATAATTTATGACCCCAATGATTTTATAGTCTATACGAATATGTATAATAGCATGAATGCACAAAACTTGCACAATCAAATTGATATTTATTTTTTGAGGGGACAAACGACCAGAATAAAGTTGTTTGATAGTCTAACATTGAGTCCACAAAGTAAAGATTCTTCTCATATTTATTGTCCAATATAATGTAAGGAGAATAATAGTCTAACATGTTGTAATTGTCAATCTATTCATTTGGAAATTGTCATTATTTTGTTCAAATAAGAAAATAAATGTCTTGAAAGAAACTCAATCTTAGTAATTCACAATTTGGGACATTGAATTCCTTTTGAATATATTACTTTTTTGTAAGTTTTGAAATAGATTTATTGCCAAAAATATTACTAACTCAACTCTGACTCATTTGGTTCTCTAAATAAAGTTTATTTTGAATATTTATATAAACCAATTGATGCACATTTAGTGAAATCTAATATTATAGTACTTAATATATAAGAGCATCGATAACAATTGTGCGTTTAATATGCATCTCAAATTAGTGATTTAAATGAAAATTTAAGAGATTTGGAAAGACATGCATATCTTATTGTGTGGTTTGATTTATCGATTAGATGGGCAAATATTTCGAATAGCAAGTGCACATACCTTATGCATTTCAAGAAAATAGTCTCGATCTTCTTGATGATGTTGGAAGAGTCCAAATGAGACATTCCACGTTCTCTCCATTTCACACCTATCACGACGCCTTTTAATAGATTTCCTAGAGCTTGATTCAGGTAGATCCTGCAAATAACAATAATGATTATATTAATAATTTTGGCACAAATAATATAATAGTTGAAAATGATAATGAAAAAGATGATGTTGAAGCTATGAAATTAAGTAAAATTCATAAATTGAAAGATGAAAAAATTTGCAAAATAAACCATAAACGTGGTGGTCTAAATTATCTATCAATCATAACAATTCTTTAATTGATTCCTTATTTTAGTTCTAAAGTATTATTTGCAAAAGTTGGAATATCACAACATCGACTCATCTACAACCTCAATAGTGTATTCCGATAATAAATACCCATTTAGAATGTATAGTGTAGCAAATATATGTAGTTAAACTATAAATTGAAAGAAATAAACCAAGTCCTACTTCGATATAATTACTGTCAGGAATTCTCCTTGAAATAGATAAGATTCTTTTTTCACACTTTTAAAGTATAATATAATATAGAAGTAATGCATGAACATGTAAAAGAACTAGTACCCAAACTCCTGAATGAATGACTAAATTATTAATAAAGAACCATTCTAACCACTACAGTAGAATGAATGACTAAACTGACACTAGAATGCACCAAAAAGCTTTAAGAAGATAATCATGAGAACAAATAAATTTATTTGCAAAAGTTTTGTTTAGTTGATATGTAGACTGGATATCCAACACCGAGAGCATGAAATATTTTTTCAAAGGAGATTTCAGCAAATGTGTCATCCTCATAGCAAACCATTAGCAAGGCAAACTTATCTTTGGTCCATCCTAATGTCTTTGTTTATTTTCACGTATTATTCATCACAAACCTATTAACTAAAGTACTTTTATGTTGCAGTTACCTTAGTTTTCCTTATGTCATTCCGACATTCAAAGAAACATTAATTTATAATCTTGACCACAACCAACATGAGGACTAAGAGGCCAACACTAACTTCAATATAAGATTACATATGTATCTATATGCATCTCCATAATATATGAAAATTCAGCATGTCAAAAGTATGAAGTGAAAAGCAAGTCGTGACAACTACCAATATGCAACATAAATAGCCAACATTAGGATCACTTGGGCATTGCTTATCCAACTATATACATATGAACCATTTAGGGAAACAAAAACAAGAAAGAAAAACATTGTTCTAGTAAAATGTAAGCCTTGTATTTATTGTGATGTTGGCTAAATTAGTTTCCCTAATTTATAATTAAGCAATAACTATTTGTAGTCCGTTTTGGAAATTAAAAAAAAAGTGATCTCCATTTCATTTATTATGTAAAAGTATACAACAACCTTAATTTGCACCCCCTAAAAGTAAACTCGAGTAGAGTAATATAGATGTTTTACATTCTTAGAGTGAATAATTTCAAATATATTATGTAACAAGAGATGCAACAATTAACAATGTGTTGGGGACAAAATTGCTACATTAGAATGGCAAATAAAGTCTTTTATACCTCACCTATTCATTTGTTTTATAATAGATTTATTCTAATACCGTGGTAAAAGTTTCTTTGGTTAAAGCATAGTAACTTATCATCAACAACAAATGCAGAAAACCATAAATTCATGCCCTCCACCATGAGGTCATTGGCATTTACAGTGTGGCTCAACTATTTTTAGATAAATGTGCATGAGATAATACTTTACACCCGAAAGTAAATAAGAAATCTATTAACTCCAAATGAAACTACAAAAAAATATAAATACAATGCAAAATTTCAGTGACATAATCAAAATGTCAGCGGTAAAATTAATATTAGCGACGAAGTAGTAAAATGTCGTCTCTAGTAGAAGCAAAGTACAAAAAAGTTAATTTTTAAGTAATCTAGAAACTAAATGTCATCATTTCTTCACTAGGTATGACGGATGGGGAAGTCTCAATTTCTTTGCGAAATTAAAATCAGGATACAAAAATTAATTTAATTACTTTACCAAAGAAACAAAGTTATTTTGCATGGCAATAATATTTATATTCATTGCCAAAAACTAAATGGAATTAAAAGAAGTAATTTTTTTAAAGTTAGCAATCATTAATTTCACATTCATTGCTAATCACATATAAAATAAAATAAATTGATTTAAGTGATTTAGCAGGAAAACAAGATTTTTTTCCACTAAGGTTATCGATAATTTAATTTATCTTCGTCGATATACATTAAATTCAAATACAACGATTAATGAAAGGATATCATTCTGCCATATGGGTTTGTAGCGAATAAATTTACCTTTGTCTAAACATGAAAAGGAAATATAAAAATTAATTTAAGTAATTCCCATTCGTCTTAAATGTTAAACAAATTCAAAAAAAAATTAAAATGTGGATAGTCCTTTCTATTTACATGTCTCTTTTTTTCCAGATAAGTTGAAATATTATTAAAAAAGAAGGAATTGTTCGCAAAGTTGAAAAACTAACCTTATTAAAAGTCGAGAAAGAGAAAAAACCCCATACTAAACATTGGAAATAAAGAAAATGTAGTTTGTAGCACAAAACTTAATAGAGAGACAATTTAAGAGGAATGGTGTCGATTTCTTGAAGACTTTTGAAAAAGCTTTGCCAATTGCCCGATTTGCACTAGCGCACTCTAGTAGCTCTAATAATTCTACCCATGACATTATAGAAGCAAGTTTCATTGTTTTTGTTGCTGAAGACTATCTTTTGTTTAGAGTCCTTGAGGAGTCAAATGATACAATAACTAACCGTGCTTACGAGTCATTGCCATCATTTCTTAAAATAATCACTAGACCAAGTCAATTCAATGATGTAGTTGTGAACTCCAACCACCAAATCCACCTTATTTTGAGCAAGGTTAAGTGCTGAGACTTAAGGTTCAACACCATCATCCATAGGACCGAATCATTAGTATTTAATCCATCATTCCTATTTTGTAAAACAATCCGCCAAGACACAAGAGCGTCCTCTATCATCATTCGAATTATCTATATCATGATAATGAACCACGATGTCCAGTTGCCCTTGAAGTTCCTATATCTTCCATCAACGACGGTTCTATTTCCATAGGGGTGGCCGGGAAAGGACATTCCAAAACGTCTTTCCAATTATTATTTTTTGGTACAAACATTCATTGTATTCATGATCTACGTTTTGTACCATGCATACCTTTGTTACAAGCGATGCTCCTTTTTCTGAGGGTCCATGCAATAAACCTTTGTTGTCGCAGAAGGTTTGGATGACTTGCAAGCTAGTGTAGAGTACCCTATAATTTTGCAAAAATTGCAAAAACCTGGGAGGTTTTGGTACCCCATATATACGAAAGCGTAATGGACTTTTCTTTCCACCATTATGTATTCTTGTAGAAGATTAGTGAAGTAAATGTCCACAAGAACTCTGATAAAATGACCCATGTCTCCAGACAATGATCGATCATCAGTATGGATGAGATTACCCACCGGTTTAGCAATCTGAAGGATGATTTCGAGCATCTAGTATTTAATGCTCAACCCATAGATTTGAATCCAAATTTGTGAGTGCGAGTTATTAGCCTTCTAAGAGTTAAATTTCAATCCATTTCATCAAACATATAGTTCTAGGGGATAAATTCCAAACCAATTTATTAAAAGATCGTGAGAGATCCTCCTAGCTCAAAAATTGTAAGTTGTAATAAACTTTACAAAAAGGACAATTTCTCGTGCAGAACATAGGCCCCATATTCGTTGTAGTTTAGATTTCATATTCTCGATCATACTGTGTTTAGATCCATTTGGTTAGATAATCCACCCTAGGAAAGATGATTGCATCATCTCTGCTCGATGTTTGAAAGCATTTTCATCAATAGATTTGGAGTAGCATTATCCCTTTTTGGTAGTATCAGTCATTCTAGGGATGTTCGGATGGGAAGAATTGATGGGTACTGGAGTAGCATACGACTTTGAATATGGAGGGAACGGTGGTGAAAACAAGACGCCAGTGGAAGTAAGAAAGGTATGACGCTGAAGACATGTTGTAGGGCATATTGAACAAAGATTAGGGGTTTTACTATTGTTGCTATAAAGTCAGATGGCCGCGATGTCATTGAAATCATGTTGCCTAAGTCACATGGAGTGTTGAACAGACATGTGGCGATGATGCTTTGAAACTTCAAGGACTTGAGATTCAGCGCGGGAGGTGATTAAGTTGTGAGTACTTGATTTTTGGGAACAAACACACGTCAATTTTACCTATAGCTGATGTAGAATTATGATGGCGATTATCTGTCGATGGCGATAGAGAGAAGGGTGATGGTGGAGGCTAGGGATTTGGAGAACATTGTTTTTTGTTTGGATGTTGAAGTTCTCTTTATGCAATATGCTCCGAGTCCATTTATTTATATAAGAATAATCTAGATTTTTTCAACTTTGTCATGCTCGTATGATAAGAATTGGACACCAATGATTTAATTTCAAGTTTATTTAGAAATAAATGATTTAGCTAATGGAATTTTACATCTTTTGATATGTATATATAATAAGAGAAATAGAATCTTCAGTAGATTTATAAAGACCTTTTTTGCAATAATCAAGTCATGCAATATAATTTTATCGGTAATATGTTAGTCGATGTAGTAACTTCGGATTGAAGAGAGATTTCCTGGGTATCATATGCTAAAAAGTTCATATTAGTAAGTTCCATTGCTCACTTTCCTACCAATACTAGAAAAAATATATATTTTTTCATTAAAATCTTTAGATGTTGAGTTTTTACAAAGTATTTTTTCAACATAATCAAGGAATAAAATTTTATTCTTAAGCATAAAATATTATCTTTTACTTTGCTAATCTTGGAGTCTGAATAAAAAAATTATTTGTAGATATTCGAAGGGACTTTCACATACTAAGATAGGTTATTCCAATACACATTGCTATGCATAGTGTACACCTCTTTCTTGATATTGATTGGTCTGACTAGATTATGTGTCAGGACACACCAAACAAATTTTTTTTCACTAATTCTATTTTGGAGTTGATCAGGGAGCCACACATTATTTATCTTACATTCAGACTTTTTTGGAGCCCCATCATCCCTACGACAATTTCATTGTACTACTAAGACTAGCAGAATTTGATACCAGCTGATTATATGGTCAGACAGAGGATACATGTGTAGCTATATGTTTTCATGATGTCAGTGTTGTTATGTGGAGGACACGCTACACTACATCCTTATTAGTACACTGAGCATGTATGGTGCTACTTCTCCATTATTTTTCATATATTGTATTCATGCGTGCTCAATTGAGATTCATCTGTGCTTCCAGAAATGGAGATTCTAAAGACAATTTATCACACGTGGACATATTTGTATCAAGCGATACATAATGGTATTTTTCTGGCCTAATCCCTCGGGCTTACTGATTTATGGTTGAGTTTGACTTTGCCGTTGCCATGCATTACATCATTCAGGGAAGTGGACCATGGTACATTTAGACATGAGTGAGCTATATTGACAAGAGAATGACTTTGAGAGAGACATACTGGAACATATTTATTGTAAGAAAAACTAGGTTGCTAGTTTGCTGATGTTGTTGCTTTAGAGAGTTTGATTCGTTAGAGTATATTATCCAATGACCTTAAAAGAAAGACTTGAGCCATTCTTCATATGGATCCACACAATCTACCATTAGTCAGAGACCATGGACATGAGACTTAGCATTTCGTTCATTACATTATGTTTATGTACTTAACTCCGTGTACTCTTTGTAAAACTCTTTGAAGAAGGTTGTGGGTCACTGCCTTAACCCCCCACCTACACGGGGTGTTTTGCCAAAAAAATAAAAAAAAGCAATTTAAAGTAAGGTAAGATGTAGGCTTGTTTCTTATATATATTGAATGAACTTTACAAAGTGGATATGTCACTGTTAATTTGGAGACGATGTTTTTCCATGTTCACAGTATATTGAAAGTTGGCATCTTAGTTATCCAAACCATCATATGCTCTACCAGAGTCCATGACGCTTATGGGGACACAGCCTTACAGTGGTCATCACATCAAAAAGAATTTTAAATGTCACGTGAATCCAAAATCAAAAACCAAATTTGATATCTTCAAAATATTTAAGATTTACTATCAAATAGAATAAATAGTGCTTTGCACAACAAAACATCAAAGAAATAAAGTTGCATATTTGCTAATTTTTATAGTTTTTGGTCTTGTTGTTAGTGTTTGATCCATTTTCAGAGTAAGGCAATAGGTTCTGAATCTCTCCCAGGGGTTAATTATTTATTCATCGCAAAACTTGTGCTCTGTTAGGACTAACCACTTCAAACCCATGGAACTTATCGCGATTATAGCCTTTTACTGGTTCTGCTTACAACGGTGTTGGAGGGAATGATATCGACTCTTAGTTAATTGATTGTATTTCTTTACCTGAATGTTGTATTATTTGTTCATTTGATAGTATATTGTGTTTTGTGATTGGCATAAATCATGTATTGTGCATTATATTATGTGGTACATTTATACATTTGATGAGTATGACGTTTTTCATTTTTGCATGTGCTTAACGCATGCATTATAGGTAGATTGAATATAAGCATTATAGGTATATTGATTAAAATCCAATATGAACTAAAGAAATATTGTTAAATTAATGATGGATCGGATTTCCTGGTAAAAATTTACATTTGAACGACTAACATATTTCCATCATCATATGACGATGGAAAACTTCGTCATTAGACAATATAACAAATTCTTTAGCTTATCGTTATAAAGTGTCCACAAGATAACAACGTAAACCTCTTCCACCATTTAAGTTATTGACCAATAATCTATAGGCAATTCGTCGATCATCCGTCATTGGACGACTCAAAAACTCCATTCCTAGAAAAACATTAATGATAGAATTTTTACAATTATCGGCGGTTTATTCCATCACTAAAGTCTACCGTGGAAGTTGAATCTATCGTTAGATGTTCATTGACCAATAGTTTTACACGTACACTATTATTACTAAAAATGTTTACCGTCGAAAACTTCCGTCGCTATGGTTGTGTATTCTACTATTCTTATAGTGCCTCATCTTGGCCAATGCATAGGCTTAGTGGTAAATTATTGATATAATAAATGCTTATCCTGGTAAATTAAAGATACAGACTTCCATTCAATTTAAGATAAGATTTTGAACAATAAAACTGCTTGGTTATTTAGATGCCATTGTAACCCATGGGTAAAAGACTCAATCTATACAAAATCATTTTTAGCAAAACAATTTCATCCCTAGCATAACATATTGTGAGAAATGAGAAAATGCGAGAGATGAATTGAAGAGCTAGAGAGTAATTATTATATTGAATGTGCAAGTACCATAAGACCTTTGATACTTGATATATGATAGTTGTAACGAAATAAGAACCTCTGTTCACTCAAAATGTTACATCACCATGTGAAAATATAAAAATTAAATTAAATGCAAATTAATGATTTAACTAAAGTAAGATATAGAAGGATATTCTTATGCTGACATGTGGATGTTGGATTTCGATGCAATGTCATCATTTATTAATATTCTTTAATTTGGTAAGAAAGAATAAGAAAATAAGTTCACGCTAAAAAGGTAATTACATCAATATTGAACCCCGTGATATGGTAATAAACCTGTGAATAACTGCAAAACATTGAGTAGATCTTTTAAAAGTATAATATGTGAAAGCAAAACAAATTAAAAAATGAAGAAGAACTAAGGAAGAGAAACCATAGAAACACATACATATATGTGTGTGTGCGTGCACAGATGATGAGGTAGAAGAGGAGTGTTGTGTACCTGAGACTCCACTACTTTACTCGGTGGCGCATATGAAATGGGATCTGGTGACAACACTACATCAAAATTGGGCTCTTGATCTTCAATAAAATCTTCTAAGTCCACATTTGATGAGTTTACCTTATATAAGTCACATAACCAATTAGTTAGTTTTAGAAATGTATCAATATGCAATACTGAGTTAAAAGATAAACAACCTCAAATATTACAAGAAGAAAAATAGTAGTGGTAATGACAAAGTTGAAACTACTAATATGTGTTGTATGAGAATATTGCTTTGCTACGATAAAGATTTTCACAAACTTAATAGTCACAACAATGGGGTAAAAATTGTTACTATTAACAAAATGTGATATAAGTATATTGACCATCTACTTTGCCAAGACATATAATATTATTAATGAGTTGTCAATATATATATATATATATATATATATATATATATGTGTGTGTGTAAGTTTTGTAACTATTAAACTAGTGGATTTCAATATTAAAACAAAACCAAATATATTGTAGTTAAACTGATTCCTTTTTTCCTTGCTTCCAATTCTTTTTTCTAGTTGGAGCTCTAATTCCTATTCTATTGACCTAATCAACAATCTTAATTTTTTTCCAAATTGAAAATTTTGGCAAGCGATGTTCCTAATTTTCTACCCTTATTAGCTACATTATTTTTTCATATTAGATAGAATATTTCATTGTTGGATTTTGTGTACTTTTTTGAATTTTATTTTGAAATGATTTAAGGTCTTGTTGGGCATACATACGGGATGAGCGGGGCATCTTTTTCGATTTCTATTTGTCTAAATACTTTATAATAGGCAAAATTAAAATTTTGGTCCTTTTACAAGTTGGTCTAAATATACATTTAGTCATCTATGTTTTAGAGGTGGCATTTGACAACCATTAGCTTTTGAAAAGTTACACATTTAGTCCTATTTTCCAATTTGGTAAATATTATATGCCTAAAATGGTGACATTGCAAAATTAATATTTATGTGGATTAAAAATGGAGTGTTCGGATGCAAATTATGAATGTTGTGGCTTGCTTGGTGTAAGATGATGCATATTGACTTTTTTAACCTGACCACGTCAGAAATTGGAGGGTAAATTATAAGATATATTCTATTTAGACAAAATTGAAAATAGACTAAAATGAAGAAATACATTGACCTATACCATCTACATATTTGGAAAAAGGGGCAAAATAGAAAAATATTTATACAAAACATATATATATATATACAAAATATATAAATATATATATGTATATATCCACACATATAAATTATTTATATGTTTTTTTCTTTCTGTTTTTTGGTTGAGGGATGGGAGTTAGCGATACTGGTTCCTTGATTGTTTTTTTGTTGCTTTTTTTTATTTAAGTATACAAAATTTAACTATTGGTTTAATTTGTTTATATTCTATTTTATTAAAATTTTTAATTTAACTTTAAATAATATTTTTAATTTTAAATAATATTATTTGAATTAATTAAATTAATACTAATAATATATATTGTGTAAACGGTTTTACTTTATCCCAACTAATTTGAAATACCTTTCCCCTTTTTTAAGTATGAAATTCTTAACATAATTTTTTATTTATTATTAGTATCTTTTATATATATTTATTTAATTTTATGATTTTTTAAAATTAGTAACTATTTTATTATTATTGTTTAGAAAATAAATCATTTTTCAAAGTTTATTCCACATATGATGCTAGGTAAGTACCATGTCACCAAATTCTACCCACATAAGCATTAATTTTGCCAGTTCAGCATTTTAGGAATATAATATCCGCAAAATTAAAAAATAGGACCAAATGTGCAAATTTTTAAAAGTTAGTGATTATCAAACGCGACCCTTAAAACATAAATGAATGTATTTAGGCTAACTTAACGGACCAAAATGCAATTTCATCCTTTATAATGAGTCAATTGTTTTTTTCTATTTTTGTTAGTTTAATTGTTACAAAATATTATTTTTTAATATGAATTGATAGTGGAGAATTATGCAACTTCTATGTCTATATTTGAGAAATTGCGGAATTATTATAACAACAACCCTCAAATAACAAACATGATTGATAAGTAGTTCAGACAAAAAGAATTTAGAATGAGTTTTTGGTCCTAGCTTAAAATAACCAAATAAACAAATACATGTTTTATAAATGATTCGGCTATACTTTTCAAACCATCTTAATTAATGATTTTTTTCGGAATATTTTTGTCAAAATTCTTAGGAAAAAGAAGTTGAATCTCATCCTCAAATCATATATATGGAACATATCTATGAATGCATCAAAACTTAAAAACACATTTTTTAAAACTTAATGAATAAAAAGATACGTGAGACTCCTCTAAATTTCTTGGGGGAGCATATGAGATGGGGTGCAGACTAGAATCATCATTACTCACTCCAAAAGAGATCTACTTGCAAATCAGTAAAATAATTAAAAAATTGATTTCATAAATCAGAATTCAAAAAATAAAAATAACCAAATGCTTTTGTATTCATCTTACTTGGGCATGTTATGAATTTCCAGCCATTTTTCGACAAGAGAAGATTGAGTATGTTCCTAGGGTTCTCCGCCGTATGTTTAGATTTACAGGCTTTCAATGTTGTGTGTGTATATGTTGAGAGAGAAAAGAGAGTAAGTTTTATGAGTGTGAGTGTGAGTGTGAGTATTTCTAATAGCAAAGCTCGACAGGTGTTGGCCAGAAGTCCTAGGAATTATGTTCTGTCTTTTCCTGTGATTTTTATTCAATAATTTTTTCTTTTTTGGTTGTTATTATAATTGCACTACATTTTTTACAGAGGATTTACATAATGTTATTAAAAGAAATATCTATCAATTAGGTGTTTTTGAACTCAAAATGTTAATTTATTTAATGTACACATAAGAGAATGACTGGATAGGTATGAATTTATTACATTTAATTATTCCAACTTGTAAGAGATTAAGATTTGAGGATTGGATTTTATAAATTCCAATTTGATTCTGAATAAAATTGATTTTAAATTAAATGATATGAGTTGTAATATTGTGTAGGTGAATCTTAATTTTTCTCCTTTGAATTATAGGCAAAATGTAATCGCCGCCTCCATCTTTTGAGTACATTGTTATGTCTCTTAAAAGGTATAATTTAGCCTCAATTAACTTAAATAAGAGGACCAAACAAATAAATTTTGAATTGACTTAGTTTATTTCATTTGACAATCCTACCTATAGATAAAGACCTATTCAATGTTATACATATTATAGAATTAGTGGAAAACATAACTTACATGATATTATGTAAAACATCAAATATTCACATATAATGATAAACCATCTTCTTTGATTTCACTTGTAATAATGATTAAATCACATAATAGAGGATTACATTCCATATAAAAATACAATTGCGATAAAACATAATTTACATTTTGATGATAGTGCATATTTGTATTCAATGGAAAAAATCTAGTCATGATTACATGAATAATAAAAATTTCATGCCACTAAAATGGAAAAGTTATAAACCTAATTTGTGGAAACCAAAATTGATTTTTTTCTTAAACCCTTAATAAAATTTGAATATTATTTTTGGGCGAAAATACACAATTTAAGTATCTAGTATGTTTAAAAAAATAATTGTACACACTGAGTATCAATTTTTCAATGGGTCACATTATAATCAATGCTATTTATGACTTACGAATTTTATTTTTGTATAAAATAAATCAACTATTAACTATCTAAATTTTGTGAAAACTATATTGACAAAATAAATGAGTTTTCTTGTCAAAATTCAAATTTAAGCACAATACTAAGAAAAAAGTAGAATAATTCTCTCAAGACAATTAAATGCAGAAATGAGATGCTGTGTTTAGGTGAATAAAGACAACATATGTGTTTGTAAATAATGCTGTTTTTTTTTTTTTGGTAGATCACTCCAAGTCAAGTTTCTGAATAAGTTTTCTTCCCAAGCGGGAAGTCTTCCAAGTCTTCTTTTCTGGGAGCTGGAATTTTTTTACTGGGAACTTGCCTGCACATATGCAAACGTTAGACGAGCCCCGGGGTTGTCCTCGGGAGGCCCCTCCGATGCTCAAGTCATGACAATGATCGAGAGAAAATATAAGACATTAAGTGAATAATGAATAATGATTAAGTGAGATTATGAGAAATTAACTTATAAATTTACAGGAGGGACCTTTATATACCTGGGTGATGGACCTTATGGGCCGTGTAGGAGAAAGTGGCATGTGGGCCAGTCCTGGACTTATTTGGGTCTGGTTTATTCCATCCTTAGCCCATTGATTGTTGGAAAATTAATAATATTATTCCAATATATAAATTAAACTACATATTAAATATTAAATGACATTTTTCCCCCAACATAAGTCCCCAAGCTTCGGTGATGCGGATGTACGAAATAGTGCGAGAGCTAAATTGATATTGTGTTTGACTTATCTTGATGTAGTGTTAGACAGAGGAGGTGAGTGTCTTGCCAAATATATACTTTGGGAAGAGTCGATATTTTGAAAAGGGCAATGTCATTCTTGAGAGGAGCGACCCTCAGAATGGGGAGAGATTCACGAGCTCCGGAGCCTTTCAATTGAGTATTTCACATATGAGGAGTCCCTATGGGACTTGGCCTTTTGAGAAGAATTATATTTCTTTTTCTTTACCTTGTCTTGTCATGAGATTTCCTGAAATTTACGAGGACCCTTATGTAAGGAAGCCCCTCCCTTCCAGGAGCACCAGAGGAGGTTTATTTACAAGTACCCCCTCCCCTATGAGGGCGTCCCCCCCGGGAGCACCAGAGGAGGTTTAGTTAACGTGGACCCCTCCTTGAGGGACCCCAACTTTGTCCATGTCTTCCAATTCCCCTTCTTGGTAGAACACTTAGTGAAATTTTCTTGAAAATTGAGTAGAGTGCCCATGTAGAGTTGGAGTGAGGAGTGGAATGCTCCAAGTAGTGAGGAGAGTGGTGAGTGCCTAGGTGCCAGGGGAAAATGCTCCGGAGCGCCTATCGGGAGCGGGTAAGGGCGCGCCCACGCGCCTTCCCGTGTGGGGGAGGGAATGCTCCCAGGGGCAGCCCAAGCCCCCTGATCCGTCCTACCTTCTCAATGAAATATTCAATATCAAAGTCATGTTCTGAAAAATAAACAAAGATTTATTTGATAAATGTTTTTATCATGATTTTGATGATTTTGTTTTAAAGCGTTTTTATACCAAAACAATATTTTTAAATGTTGTCCAAATACTCCTAAATGATTTAAATTGTTTCTACTAATTTTCCAGAGTATTTCTTCAAGTTTATTTTCGACAAAAAATTGGACAATATTTTTAATGATTTTGTGTTAGTGTGTTTTTACATCAAAACGATATTTATAATGTTGTCCAAATACTCCCGATCGGTTTAAAATGTTTTTACTAATTTTTCAGAGTATTTCTTGAAGTTTATTTTCGATAAAAATTGGACAACACTTTTGTCTCGTGTTCAACCAGGAAACCCGTGTCTGAAAGTTGAGTTTTGAAATAGAAACGAGACGTTTTGAAAAACCCGGAGGTCGAAAAGATGCTGAAGAGATTACAGAACAATCTGTTTCTCAAATTTGGAATAGGGTGACCGGTCCCTATGGGGGCGACCGGTCATACCCCCAAAGACCGGTCGAAGTGATGGTTTTTGCTGTTTAAAATTGTTTCTGCATTTGTGCGCGACCGGTCGCCCTATTGTTTGATAGCAAAATTCTAACCGTTGTGCAGCAGACAGAAATTTCTTAAATTATGGAATTGATTTCTAACAGCTATATTCTTCAATTGTCTTGCAATTTTTTACTGATTTCAATCTCCTAGGAGGAGCCTATCAAGTTCAAGACATCTCCTATAAATAGATGAAGAATTGAAGCAATACAATAAGAGAGAATACTACAACACAACAAGATATATTCAAGCAAACATATTTTTTCTTCATTGTTATTATTCTTGTTGTAATTTGCCTAGTTTATCACTTTCACATCTTGAGGTCTAGGCTTTATTTCTTGATTATACTTGCACTCAATATTGTATTATTCATTATCGAGTTGTAATCTTGAATTTGGGTTATCATTCAACACAAGATATCCTTGTAAGTGTTCTTGTGGTAAGAACACACTTGGATGATCTAGGTGATAGGTGCAAGAAGATTGTGGTGATCTTCTTATTGAAGAGTGTGGTGCTCTTTGAGGTGTTGAAGAATTTGGTATTCTTCAAGTCGGAAGATTGTGGTAATGTTCACAAGGTGCCGTTGAAGATTGTGGTAATCTTCAAGTGAGATTGTGGTAATCTCCAAAGAGGTGTTGTAAGGTGTTGTTGTATTAATTGTGGTAATTAATAAAATCTTTTTTTCTTTTTGAAATCCATCCCGGAGATACTGGGGTGGTAGAGGATTAGGCCCTAGGTGGGTTGAACCTCTACTTCTTATGAGAATGAATTACATAATGATTATAGTGATTTGCAAAATGATTTTGATGAGCTTCAAAATGAATTCCAAAGCTTACTTGTTAAATACAAAAATTTGAAAAAGGAATTCAATGTTTTGAAAAATGATAAGGATAGTTTATTTACTTCCTATGAATCACTATCATGTGCTCACACCACCACTTTTGATAAGGTTAGAAACCTTGAAAAAGAAAATAGCACTCTTGTTGAGGATATTAATTGCATGAAAAAGGATTTATTAAAATTCAACTTGAGTACCAATAAAATGTCCAATATTATTGATGTTCATAGTTGTGATAAACAAGGGCTTGATCATAAGCCTAATGTTGTCAATCATATGAAAAAGAATCAAGTCTCTATGCATGTTGATTATTATGCTCCTAGAATTATTACTTGTTTTTATTATGGTAAAAAGGGTCACACGGCTAATACTTGTCGGGCTAGAAATAGCTCTAATCATTATTGGAGACCTAAAAGTCTCAAAGCTAATCCTAAAGGACCCAAACACTTGAGGGTACCACAAAACAATGTTATATTAGGTACTCGGCAGAATAATAATCAAAGAAAATTCATACCGCCAAGAAGACATCAAATGTCCATCTCATTTGAGCAAAGGAGAAGACATCACCACAATGAATTTCCAAGAGAAAGACATTATCAACAATGGGAAGGACACAATCCTTGGAAATGGAGCAATTGGAGAAGTTATCAACAACAAGATGATTTTCAAAAGGGAAGATATCACCAACAATTGGAAAGACACAACCCATGGAAATGGCGTAATTGGTAAACCGTATCTCCCTATTTAAATATGCAGTCATTTTGTTATTATGTATGTTTTTATTTGTGCCTTAATTCTCAAAATGAGTTTTCAAATATTTATTTTTAAAAATAGGGTCTTCAATAAATATTTGTATTTTTAATCTTTTGAATAGGAGACCTTGCATGATGTTTTTAAATCTCTTGTGCATTCTACGACTATTGTGATTTATTATATATCTTATGGATTTTTATGGCATAAGCTTATTTGTGATATATCTTATTGCTTTAAGCCTACACTTGTATCATATTGTCTTGTGCAAGTCTTGTTTAAGAATTGTGTAGGATATATATATTTTCACGAATGGCTATTTATGTCATAATGTGTCAAGAGGAGCATAAACTATCGAGGTACGCTCCTCATTGATATTCATCTCATATACTTGATATTTGCCTATGTACTTGTTTTTTCAAAGTATTTCACACAAGTGCCATTAGAAGGATTTTTCGATTTTTGAAAGGCACTATTCGATAAAGCTTGTTTTATCCGAGACTTGTAAAGAATTATAATTTGTTTTGATAAAACATTTGATTTTCATCCTTCTCTCAAAATTATGCATTTGATTGCTCATATTCATTCTTGTTGAGAAATTAATTTTTAGATTTTGATGAATGCCATGTAAAACTTAGAATAGAAAGTTGGCACCCCATTTTTGTTGTAAATTGCATTGTAATAGATAGGGGGGTCGAGTGAGTTAAGTTAGCTATGCCGAATATGCAAGAAATCAACTCGGAGACTAGAAGGAAGACTCATTGTGAGGCGGTGAGTGTGGCAAAGAAGAGAAGACAAGAACCCGATCAAGGTGCAAATGAGATGCGGTGAGTGAAGTGTCGATCAAGTCAACTCAAGATAGCCAAATCTCAAGTTGAAGTGACAGATGAGTCATCCAATGATTGGAAGTCGACTCAAGTCACCTGGGAAAGTCAAGGAAATACAAATGATCAAGTCGAGATAATCGAAAGAGATCCGTTGCCTAAGTCAAGAAAATTACTTAAACAAGTAATACTCCCATATTGTCTTTCTTAAAGTGCTCGATCCCGAAGCGTGCAAAAGGAATAAACCAATGGGAAGCTCGCACTGTGTCGAACTCGAAAAGTCAAGACTCATTCATACGAGGAAATGTCAATTCCAAGAACTCGCAACAAGACAAACCAACGACCACAAGTGTCTTTTGAAAATTAACCTATCTCTTCAACGGGCAAATTTTCAAAAGAACACTATAAAAGGCTGATGAATCTATTTGAGAAGAAGAACTTTGTGACTGGAACTTTCAAGTTCTTATTCAAACTATAACCTACTCAAGACATTCAAGTTCAACCCTCAAGCCTACATTACGAAGGAAATCAATCCAACACTCACCTGTGAAGGAAAGACGACTTCAATCGCTTGAAGAGGAAACATTTGAAAAATCAAGGGGTCTACATTCCACGAAGGATTGTAGAAAGGTTCAAGGTCGAACCAGTCTCAAGATTTTGGAGGGCTTCGTGATCAAATCCAAGAAGCTTGAGCAAGTGGGCTGTAGTAGTAAAGCAAGGCAAACGCCTGTGAAGAAGTTTCGAGTCGTCACGAGAAGCCACCAGTGTGACCAAGGCATCTCGGATCGAGTCCCAAACGATCAAGTCACCGTGTGATCAAGACTTGCATCTGGGTGATAACCACTTTGTATATTGATCAATACTTAGTGGATTCCTCCGGAGTTGGAGAAGAGAGGAGTAGAAGAATTACCCCATCTTCGAACCTCTATAAAAATTTATTGTGTCATTTACATTTCAACACTTTAATTTCTCGCATATTATTTCAATATCTCACGATAAATTTGCTATCCAATTGATAATCAACAAAGTGCTAAAACCAAGTATTAAAACAAACTTAAACCAAATTCAAGGGTGTTAAGTCTTCCAATAAAACTTATCACGGTCAAGTTAAGTTTTAGTCAAAACAATTGAGTTATTCTATCAACAAAATCGACGAGTCCGTTGAGTGGCTAACTCTTTGATTAACTAACTTAGCCGTCCATCAAGGACTTACCGTGAAGTATTAACTCTAACGTTTTAAAAGGACTAAAACGAAAAGTTGGTAAGGTTTATTCAACCCCCCCTTCTAAACCTTACACTCACACCCCTTGGGACCTACAAATGGTATCAGAGCGGTTGGTTCATTGAGCCTTCCGCACTGGTTACTGAACTAGATCTCCAATCTCTCAAAGCTTGCTTTAGCACTTGATCTTTCAAAACTCTTTTATTCAGCAAAGTTATTATCATGGAAGCAAATTTGACACGCATCCCTATGTCCACATTTGAAGAATTTGATGATTGGAAAATTCGTTTGCAGGCTCATCTATCAGCATTACACGATGAAATGTGGATTGTAATAGAAGATGGGCCCCTGCAAATCTTGAAAGTGAACACACTGCAAAAGGAGGAGGCTGCTGCAAGGAGAAGAAAGAGGATGTTGCTCCCAGACCAGCTATGGTTGAAAAACCAAGAGCTGAATGGACAACTGATGACAGAAAAAGATACAACTTAGACAATGTGGCCAAGGACATTCTTTACAAAACTCTGGACAAAGCCATGTTCAATAAAGTCAAATCGTGCAAGACTGCAAAAGAAATCTGGGATAAGCTAACCCTGATTTGTGAAGGCTCTGAGCAAATCAAGGAAAATAAACTATCTGTTGCTGTACAGAAATTTGAAAATTTTAAGATGCTTGCAGGAGAAACCTTGGATCAACTGGATGCTCGGTTCACAGAAATTACCAATGAGCTATCTGCACTTGGAAAAGAATATACACAGAAGGAAATGTGTATGAAGATTCTAAGAAGTCTCCCAGCTGAGTGGGAAATGAAAGTCATGGCCCTGAGACACTCCATGGACTTATCAAAAACATCCAACCATGAGCTATTCTCAGATCTCAAAGCCTACGAATTTGAGCTGAGAAGAAAAGACCAAGAGGAGACAGTTGTGCCCAAAACAACTGCTCTAATAGTTAAGGATAGTAAAAGAGCTGAGGTCAAGGAAGTCACTGACCAAGAGGAGATTGCCCTGATGGTAAAAAGGTTTAACAAATTCTTCAACAAGAATTACAAAAGAGGCAAAGGTGAATCCTCCAGAAGACACTCAGCTCCCTCCAAGTCAAGGGAAGGTAGGCCACCCAAAAGAACAGAGCATCAAAGGATTGAGTATCAAAGAGCTGACAATCCAAGGATGGAAAGAACTGATCAAAAGGTTGAAAATTTATGCTGGAACTGCAGGCAACCTGGTCACTATGCTATTGATTGCCCATATCCTGTAGTCAACAAATACATGAATGAAGAGGAAAGAAAAGTCTTCAGAGAAAGAAGACAAGAGAAGAAAAAGGCAATGTTAGCTGCAGAGACTGCTGAGACAGTCAAGTCAAAAGACACAACAGACTCAGAGAGTAGTGAAGCTGACTACTCAAGTGACTCTGAAGAAGAAGTGTTAGGAAATTTATTGTTTAGATTTTGATGAATGCCATGTAAAACTTAGAATAGGAAGTTGGCACCCCATTCTTGTTGTAAAATGCATTGTAATAAATAGGGCGATCAAGCCGAGTTAAGTCGCCACGCCCAAACATGCAAGAAGACAACCGGAGAACTAGAAGGAAGACTCGCGCGAGACAACCGAGTATGGCAAAGAAGAGTAGACGAACTCTATCAAGAAGCGGTGAGATGCAACAGTAGAGTATCGATCAAGTCAACTCAAGAAGAGCCAAGTCTCAAGTTGAAGTGACAAGAGTCATCCAATGATTGGAAGTCGACTCTAAGTCACCTGGGAAAGCAAAGAAATGCGATCAAGTCGAGATAATCAAAAAGATCCGTTGCACGAAATCAAGAGAATTACTTAAACAAGTAATATCTCCATACTACCTTTCTCGAAGTGCTCGATCCCCGAAGCGTGCAAAAGGAATTAACCAATGGGAAGCACTACACCGTGTCGAACTCGAAAAGTGATTCGAGAGCAAGTGAAGCCGACTACTCAAGTGACTCAAGAAGAAGCCCCGATCCGTTTAATGGCCAAGGAACAGGATCAACCCGACCAAGAAGATGAGGTACACTCTAACTCATCAAACTCGGACTCTAGTGATAGTGATGACACACACACTTCATCACCCACTGATCTTTATGATTCATTAGGCAAAATGATGAAAGATTTTGAACACATTAAATCCTCACACACACTATTGAATGAGGAAAACAAACTACTCAAGAGCCAAAACTCAAAGTCGACTAAGGAGCCGAGTACTCTAAGTCAAATAGCTTATGAGAATGATAGGTTTGAAAATGCTAAGTTAATAGCAGAAATTGTTGCCATAGAGAAGAGGGAGAATGACCTCAAAATGTTATTGCCTCATTCACTAAGGCATCTAAATCATTGGATGATCTTATTATAAGTCAAAGAGAATGTGGAGACAAGACAGCTTAGATTTAATTCCTCTGTGCTATGTCAAACTCCAAAAGTGATTTTGGAAAAAGGATCTTCAAGCAATGAAGAGTCAAAAAAATCCAAAACTCTAAATGTTACACACACATTCACTTCAAAGCACAATTACAAGCAAACGGCCTTGGTTATAAAGGAAAAGGAAAACGACCCGGTTGAGTGCGCTTGAAAGAACAAATGAGAAGAGATTCATCGAGTTCCTCAAAGAAACTCCAAACAGAAAATTCTCTGAAAGAAAAAGCGAGCTACCAAAACCCCAGAAAATCTATAAAAGAAATACATATAATGGGAATGGTAGAAAATATCCTAGCCAAGCTGATTGGAACAATGTAAACTATCAACATAGACTTATGGAATATAAGCCCAAATGGCAAAGGCTTAGAACTCAGCAAAGGCCATTTCAAAAGTATAAGAGCTTTCATCAGCACACATATGCACCTAGGCACTACACTCAGAGACAACACAATTACCCAAAGAAGGCGATTGCTAAAACATACACACAGGCATACAGACAAAAAGAGACAAATTGTATGAACCTAAAATCCCCAAGCAATTTGCCAAGATTAATTATGATTATGCCACTGATAGATGGCAACCCCTTAGAGTCAAATCATTTGGTTATAAGTTGGTTGGATCATCTTACAACTCTAACCCCTCAGGACCCAGACAAATATGGGTACCTAAAACTTAATTTCCTTGATTGTAGGTTCAAGGAACAACTGAATGCCAAGGAACCTGGTACATGGATAGCGGCTGTTCCAGACATATGACATGAAACAAGAAAAATCTGTCAAAATTCAAGGAAGTTAAAGGAGCAAAAGTCATATTTGGTGGAAATGAAGCTCCAGGTGAAATAAGAGGCATTGGATCTATCAAAAGAAACGGATTAGAAATCTCAGATGTTGCATATGTTGAAGGACTCAACTTCAACTTGTTAAGCATCAACCAACTATGTGACAAGGGTTATAATGTTGGATTTAACATGGGTATATGCCAAATCAAGGATACTGAAATGAATGAAGTTGTGTTGCAAGGATGCAGACAAAAGAACATGTATGTAGTAGATTGGTCAACCGCTACACACAACACTTGTCTATTAGCAAAGAGCACAGCTGAATCAAGTTGGCTGTGGCACAAAAAGCTGAGTCACCTAAACTTCAAAACGATTAACAAGCTTGCACGAAGTAATCTTGTGGAAGGACTTCCGACTCGATATACAAGAAGAGAGTATATGTGATGCATGTCGAAAGGAAAACAAATCAAATCTTCATTCAAAGAAAAGACATGTCCATCTTCAACAAGAGTATTGCATCTGCTACATATGGATCTATTTGGCCCAAAGGAACCAAACAAAGATAAGTGGAAAGAAATACACCTTGGTGGTAGTAGATGACTACTCAAGATATACATGGACAATATTCATGTGCAAGAAGAAAGAAACTCTACGAAACTACCACAACCGATGAAGAGTATTCAAAATGAGAAGAGCCAAACCATTATCAAAATAAGATCGGATGAGGAACCGAGTTTGTCAATGGAATAATAACTCGATTGTATTGAAAATGGTATTGGTCATGAACTATCAAGCAGCAAGGACTCCACAAAGCAGAATGGAGTTGCGAGAAAGAAGGAAATGAAACTCTCAAAGAAGCAAGGACCATGTTAGTCAAGCAGATTACCAAAAAGATTTTGGGCTGAAGCAATCAACACAACTTGCTACACTCAAAACAGATGTATGATAAAATGCAGACAAATGACAAAGACTCCCTATGAGATTTGGACTGGAAGAAAACCAAATGTTGCATATTTTAGAATATTTGGATGCAAATGTTTCATCCACAACAATGGCAAGGACAATCTAAAGGCTTTCGATGCTAAAGGCGATGAAGGTATCTTCTTGGGATACTCACTAAAAGCAAAGCCTACAGAGCACTCAACAAAAGGACTATGGTTGCGAAGAATCCATTCATGTGGTATTCGATGAGCCAAATGTAAATAGAGAAGACATTGAAGAGTCACCGATAAGTCAATCATCCAACCATACGAAAGAGTCCCTACGCTGGCAAGCCGAACTATTAACTCGATGAAGATGAGATAGTCAATCTCAAAAACAGTGGAAAATTTGCGGCTAAGTGATTACGAGAGAGCCGATCACAACAACACAATCGCTAGACAACCGAACCCAGCTAATTTACTTCAACCTGATGTAAGATGGCTGAGAGACCATCCACCATAACTTGTCATTGGAGATATAAGAGAAGGTGTCAAAACGAGATCCAGAACTCAACAAGAAGCTATGTTCACATGCTTTATCTCGCAAATGGAGCCCAAAGATGTGCTACAAGCATTGGACGACACACATTGGATTCAAGCTATGCAAGAAGAGCTGAATCAGTTTGAAAGAAATAAAGTATGGGAATTAGTTCAAAGACCCACACATCAAAATGTTATTGGTACTAAATGGGTGTTCAGAAACAAGATGAACGAGGAAGGTTCTGTGGTGAGAAACAAAGCAAGACTAGTAGCCAAAGGATATTGCCAAGAAGAAGGAATAGATTTTGATGAAACATTTGCTCCTGTAGCAAGATTGGAAGCTATAAGGATGTTTCTTGCCTATCACGCACTCACAAGAATTTCATTGTATATCAAATGGATGTAAAAAGTGCATTCCTAAATGGTTTATTGGAAGAAGAAGTGTATGTTGAACAACCTCCAGGATTTGAGCAAAAGACTCTTGGAGATAAGGTATACAAACTCAAGAAAGCCCTGTATGGATTGAAACAGGCACCCAGAGCATGGTATGATACTTTGTCACAATTCCTAACGAAAATGGATTCACAAAAGGAAAAGTAGATAGAACACTTTTCGAATTCAAGACAAAAAGAGTATACTTGCTTGTTCAAATATATGTGGATGACATCATTTTTGGATCCACAAACAAAGAGTCATGTGTGAAAAATTTTCAAACCTCATGGAAAGTAAATTTGAAATGAGCATGATGGGAGAGCGACATTCTTCCTTGGACTCCAAGTGAAACAACTCAAGGATGGAACGCTTTATAAGTCAAACAAAATACACCGAGACCTAATGAAGAAATTTGGTATGGAGGAGAAGTCTTCTCGTGAAAATACCAATGAATACATCACCAAAATGGACATGGATGCGGATGGTAAGCCTGTAGATCAAATAAGATACAAAGCACTTATTGGATCATTGCTCTATCTTACAAAGAAGCGCGCCGACATCACCTTTCTTTGTAGGTGTATGTGCAAGATTTCAATCTGCTCCAAAAGAGAGCCATATGACAAAGCTAAGAGAATACTTGAGATACTTGAAAGGAAGCCAAGAAGTTGGCTTATGGTATCCAAAGGAAGGTGGATTCAAGCTAATTGGCTATTCGAGACTGACTATGCTTTGGATGCAGAGTTGACAGAAAGAGCACCTCGGCACATGTCAAATGCTAGGAAACAGTCTGATTTCTGGTTTAGCAAGAAGCAAAATTCAATTGCCACCTCTACACCGAAGGCGAGAATACATAGGCAAGGGCAAATTGTTGTGCCCAAGTCCTATGGATGAGACAAAGAAATTGAGAGACTATGAAGTTGAAGAAAAAGAGATTCCAATCATGTGTGATAACACAAGTGCAATTGCAATCACTCAAAATCCTGTGTTGCACTCAAGAACAAAGCATATCGATGTCGATATCACTTCATAAGAGATCATGTTGAAAAGAAGGACATCATCGTGGAATATATCTCAACCGATAAACAATTGGTGACATCTTCACAAAACCATTATGTGAGTCAAGATTTGAAGAACTCAAGCATGAGTTGGGGTTAATTGAGCTGAGTTAACATTGAGAAGACTCAAAGAAAAGAAATGGAACACAAAAAGGAAAAGAGTGAACTCACAAATCAAATTAGTACATCACCGTATTGGAAAGACAACTATACTAAGTCACCAAGTTAGTCACTAAGAGAACTGTGAGAAGAGGAGTTAAATCGGCTAAAGGATAAGTTTGAGTCACTTATGAGCAAAGTGACAAAAATGCGATGTTTTACTAAGCGGGAATGTTTTTAAGAATGACGTCAACATAATGATGATGTGTACGACACATAAAGCCGCAAACCAAGCTTATGATTGGATATAAATGTCACCGCATTAAACACGAGACATTAAATGCTAAATAGGCGTGCAAAATCTAAGCCGTTGATTTCGATCACATTTCAAAAACAACCCCACGTCCTTTCATAAACCATACTTAAACCATTTTCGCCCGTTTCTCTCACACACTATCAAAACTGTTCATCTCTCTCTTTCTCTCTCAGAAAGCAAAAATCCTCTCAAAAACCCTATCTATCTTCAAATCAATCCCGAAGTTTTCTTCGATAAAATCCTGAAAAATGGCACCAACTTATGATTTTACCAAGTTAGGAAAGCAAATCCACACCGGGTCTCACGTGGATTTCGACGGAATGGTGAAACAGGGGTCTAATGACGCCCTCATAAAGAAAATAGCTGAAAAACTCCAAACGACCGGCCGAAATCGTTTCTCGATGGAATTTTCGATGACCTATGTGGAGGAGGTCGCACAATTCTATGTGAACGCCGAGATTCACGATGAAGGAATAAAGTCATCCTGCTTCACTGGAAAGGAGTTCACCATCTCTCGCCAATGATTTGGTGAACACCGCTCATTACCAACGGAAGGAGCATTAGAAATTAACGAAGCCGATGTAAACTTGATCCGCGCTTGGAAGGAAATAGCCAAGCCCGACTATCTTTGATAAAATAGTTTACACAAAGAAATAAGAGGTCTTTTGAAGGAGGACTATCACAAGTCGTTGGACATAGTTGCCAAAATGTATTGACATCAAATTTGGCGGCTTTGACCAACCGTCAAAAGCAAAGTTGATCGTAATGGCCGGATCATTGAAGAAAGGAAAATAAATCAACCGAGTTTGTTTGTCTCAAAGCAGACTATGCCAAAATGTAGGAACAAATCCTTCAAGGAAGATGGCACATTTGGAGGATCCCTAGGATATGGCCTGGTGATTGGCCGGATGATGGAGGTGAAAGGAGTCCCTCTTAGACATGGAAAGGCGTTCCATGTTAACAAGAGGATGTTCGAGATCAAACCTCTCGCGCACGAGAAGAGAGCCTACGCCAAGAGAGCGACACGAGTGAGGGGGAATCACCGACCACTGAAGATACAAAAGCTTCTCCCCACCAAAGAAGAAAGTGCCCCTGCGTAGCTAAGCTAAGAAGACTCCGCTCTCCGCAAAGAAAGAAAGTCAAACTCGCTCCCGCCCGTAGCCGTGTCTCCCGCCTCTCAAAGAAGAGCCGGTCGAGAAGGACTCTCAAATACCTTCTCCGATCGTCAAAAGGAGGAGAACTCGATAAGCCAAGACGGCCGGCTCCTCAAAAGAAAACACTAGCACGCCCCCGCCGCCAAGACTCGAAGAAACCGTCTCTCGAACCGTAAATCCCTCTCGTACAAACTAGGAGACGAAGAAGAATCATCAAGCACTCCGAGCTCGAGAAACCGGGCCGAGTCGCCACTCACCGACCGATACACGGAGACTCGCTGGAGAAGTAGAGTCTCCGGATGTAATTGATGAAACAACCAAGTCTCGCCAAGGCGATCAGCAGAGGCCAATCAAGAAATAGTTGTAGTTCGCGCAATGAGACACAAGACGAAGCCGATAGAGCCGATAGTGATGTGATGATCCTATCCCCACCTTACCCAGACATCCCAAATCGTCTGCGTGAGTGGAGGAAATGGAAATTAAGTAAATCAAGGGAACAATTCCAACGGCCCGAGTTTATAGAAGAAGAAGAGGAACTGTTAAACTTCCTTGACTAACCACTGTGATCCCAAAGATCGGATGAAGACAAGCGCACGAGATATCCTGCAGATCCTCAAGGACAAGGAGAAGGAAAGACAAGCGAGGAAGGCGAGGCACGTGAGAAGGCCAACATCCGCCTATCTCCGGCACCACATAACACACACACCCTCTCCTTGATGTCTTATCTCGACAGCTGATGAGGATCCGAACTCTGCTGCAGCCGACGAAGAGTTGCAAATGCAGCAAGCATTGCACGAATCCGAATCCTTCACGAGCAAAGATTAATGGAGGGACCAGGAGAGTCCTCCGAACACACCGAAATTGATCCAATGGGAGTGGTTCAAAGAAATCGCCACTCGTTGTTGCTGCCACCACTTCCCAAATAAGCACTCGGAAGAAGGCAATAAGGAGATGGCGATGAAACGGGATAGTGGGGACCCCAATCGAGCCAACCCCTATTGAAGGTGTCTTATCACCCGCCCCAACGGCTGAACACTCAAAAGAAACGGGGGAGTTTGGAGATGAGTGACCCCATTCCAAGTCACTCACCGGTGCGCCACCGAGGGGGAAACTCCCTCCACTGCGCAGCAAGGTCGGAGAATGCTGCAGATGACTCCACAACGAATCAAGGAGGCGAAGTGGAGAAAGTACAACCACCAAACGAACAAAGTTGCCATCAACGGCTCGATAGCGATTGAGACTGTCTCGATTGAGGTGTCAACCGCTCTGAAGGCTAATGACGCTGCGATGCGATCGAAGCACGAGGAAGGAACAACCGGAGTTAACACTGGGCGATGAAAGTGCAATCCATGGGGTTGAGACTCCAATGGATGCCACCATAGAAGACCCTAAGACAATCGACACCGTCGAAAGGGAGGTCCAAGGCCTCACTGCGATTGAGACTCGTAGGAGGAAATGAAGGCCCACGGGAGGTTGAGACTTCCCGGGGTAAAGAAGTTGAAGTAGAGAACATCCCTCCCGCTATCATTGATCCATCCGAGAAGGAGATAAGCGCGCTTCATGATTCCCAAGATAATCCCGATGTAACTTTTTTGGGATCGGAAGGCGACGAAGAAGCCGAGTCATCCCCGTGATGATCCAAAAGACTCACGGATGTTCCCAAAGACGAGCAAGTCGATCTCAAGACTACTCGTCAAACCTTTAATTTTGATGATGAGCCACCAATGGAAATCTCATCATTGTCCGATGACGCTTCCGATAAGGCCGAGGACCGCCCACTCAATTGGAGAAACCAAATGAGACCAACGAAGCTTGTTGAGACAATGAGGCTCGGCAAAGTCGGGTCCACTTCACAACAGAGACCCCAGTGAAACAGTCCATGCGCGCAGTTCCCCAAGTCGCAAAGCAGTTTGACTCAAAAGGAACTTTCCGCGCACCGCTCATCATTGAACAAATTCCGATTGGCGGTGATGAATCCTTTATAGAATCTTTTCCTTTTTCCCCGGAGGTACCCGACCTCCATGAAGAGTCGAGAACGAACGCGCACGCTACCATAGACCAGCTCCTGTCATTTCGCCGTGTACCATCGTTCGGTGACTATGACTTTGACACTCGTGGCCATCGATGCAACGGAAGAATCAATCAAGTTCACGAAGTGTTCAAGGCATTATTTGCCGAGATTGAACGAATGGAGAGGCACCAGCCTCTATGGACGTGCGGCGATCGACAACAGAGATGCAAATCTTACGCGACTTGAGAGGCATCACAAACAGGATCGGGGAATGGTGGCAACAAAGAAGAAACAATGCGTGTGGAACAAGTTAGATACTTCAGACATTGTTCAACAAGTCGCTAGTATGGAGAGCCGAGAATGCGGATGCAAAAACGAAGTTGCGAGAACACATTGAGCACATGCATGAAGCTCACACTACCGAGATAAAGGTCACTGCGTGAGCAAAATAAGAGTGACCTTCAAATAGCGTGGGAAGCAAATATGGACAGAAAATTCAGCCTTCTCATGGCTGAAATGAAGCTAATCTCAAGCAGAGTCCAACGCTACTCGATCCGACTTTCAGATCCGCATACTCCGCAGCAGACTCGAGACAAAACTCAACTATCGCCAGGCTCGACTTCCCGCTTGCAAGTCTGTTTCCGGCGTTCCTCTCTCCTTTGATGATGCCAAAAAGGGGGAAGAGGAATACCAAAGCGCAGGAGGGATCCTCAAGATGAGAAGGAGGAGCAAATGCGAAGGAAAGTCACCAAGAAGTGTTGAAACAAAAGAAAGGAAAGCTTGTTGAGGGGGAAGGATCGACGATGTGACCTTGATGATTGCACAAACCCCCAACAAGGTCTTGTCACAACCGACATTATCAAAGAAACTCCCATGACTCTGCCACTCCAACACTCTGCTATATCTATGGTCCGAAAAGAGAAAAACAATTGAAGCGAGGATGAAGGAAGTGGAAGGAAGAATGGATGCCCGAGTTATGAACATCTTGAAAGAACATGGAGGCATTCCGGAGAAGAGAGACACTTATGCCATCTCGGATGTCGGAGACAGAGCCACGATCGCTTGATGAATTTAAAACGCCGCATCCGAAGGATACTTTGCAAATATGTCTATAGCTCAAGCTTGGGACTTGTATCTTGGGAAAAGGGTCTCACGTTATGTGAAGAAGGCGACAGACGGACTACCGAGTCACTCTCTTTGTCACTCCGCCGGTCACTCAACGGAAAGAAGAAGACCCCAAAGACAATACACGCCCGCAGGTAGAGGGAAAAGTAGTGGTGGAGGAAGAGGTTTCATACCTAGGCCTCCGCCCAAAAATATTGAGTACATAGATCCGAGGCAAGAAAGGAGGGATCTCTCAATACCTTGACCAAATAGCAAATTTGCAAGTGGCTAAAAGTAATCTTTGAGTATGCGAAAAGAATAGAAGAAGAAAACAAGAGACAAACTCAGCTATGGGAGGAAAGACAAGAGAGATTAAGAAGAGATGAAACGCCAGAAGGCATATGAAAAGAAGAAGAAGGCAAATGACGATGAGAAAAAGAGAAGAAGAAGCGAGAAGATGCCGAACAAAATGAAAGAAGGAGACAAATGAAGAAGAAGAAGAAGTATAGTTGTCCACCCCTTCATGTATTTTATCATGTAAATACATACTATGTAAGTCTTCTATAATAAAGCTATAAATTCTTCATTTTTTTTTGTGTAGACAAATGTTTGCTCGATACACTTTGTAAACAAGCAGTGTAAAAGAACAAGAATGTCATGATCAATAAAAGGATTGATTCTAAGCATACATTCTATGTAAATACACTATTTGTATGTATCTTTGCTATTTGCATTTTTGAATGATTTAAGTTTTGGCATCATCAAAAAGGGGGAAATTGTTAGAAATTTATTGTTTAGATTTTGATGAATGTCATGTAAAACTTAGAATATGAAGTTGGCACCCCATTCTTGTTGTAAAATGCATTGTAATAAATAGGGGTGATCAAGCCGAGTTAAGTCGCCTACGCCCAAACATGCAAGAAGACAACCGGAGAACTAGAAGGAAGACTCGCGCGAGACAAATTGAGTATGGCAAAGAAGAGTAGACGGAACTCTATCAAGAAGCAAATGAGTAGAGTAGTATCGACAAGTCAACTCAAGAAGAGCCAAGTCTCAAGTTGAAGTGACAAGAGTCATCCAATGATTGGAAGTCGACTCTAAGTCACCTGGGAAAGCAAAGAAATGCGATCAAGTCGAGATAATCAAAAAGATCCGTTGCCGACGAAATCAAGAGAATTACTTAAACAAGTAATATCTCCATACTACCTTTCTCGAAGTGCTCGACCCGAGCGTGCAAAAGGAATTAACCAATGGGAAACACTACACCGTGTCAGAACTCTGAAAAGCTGGAGAACAATTCATACGAGGAAATGGCAATTCCAAGGACGGCAACAAGACAAGCCAACGACTGCAAGTGACTTTCAAAAATAAGCCTATCTCTTCAACGGGCAAATTTTTGAAAGATCAATATAAAAGGCTGAGGAGTTTATTTGAGAAAATAGAGACGAAGGAACTAAGAACGGACCAGAACCAAAAACGTTCAAGCAATTATTAGAAAATCTGAAATATTCTCAATCCTCAAGCCTACACTACGAAGAACATCAATCCAACACTCACCTGTGAAGGAAAAATAACTTCAATCAGTTGAAGAGGAAAATACTGAAAAAATAAGGGGTCTACACTCCACGAAAGATTGTAGGAAGGGTTCAGGGTCGAACCAAGTCTTGAGCTTTTGGAGGGCTTCGTGATCAAATCCAAAGAGCTTGAGCAAGTGAGTCAGTAGTAGCAAAGGCAAACCGCCTGTGAAGAAGAAGGCTAGTCGTCGAGAAGCCACCGAGTGATCAAGGCGTCTCAGGATCGAGTCCCAAAGGATCAAGCCACCGTATGATCAAGACTTGTATCTAGACTTACCACTTTGTATACCGATCAATACCTAGTGGATTCCTCCAGAGTTGGAGAAGAGAGGAGTAGAAGAATTACCCCATCTTCGAACCTCTATAAAAATTTTATTGTGTCATTTACATTTCAAAGATTTTAATTCCTCGCATCTTAATTGTTTAAATCACGATAAATTTGCTATCCACTTGATAATTTCTAAGTACTAAACCAAGCACGAAATCCTTGCTTAATCAAACTTAAGGGTGTTAAGTCTTCCAATAAAAACAAACCACATTGAGTTAATTTAGACTTAACACTGTATGAGTTATTCCATCAATAGCTCAGTTGAGTCCGTTGAGAGACTAACTCTACTGATTATCTAAATCACCGGTCCACCAAGGACACAAATTGCAAGTATCAACTCAATATTTAAAAGGACTAAATCGAAAATTTGGTAAGGTTTATTCAACCCCCCCCTTCTAAACCTTACACTTACACCCCTTGGGACCTACAAGAAGCCTTGATTTGTCTAATGGCCAAAGAACAAGATCAACTCCGACCAAGAAGATGAGGTACACTCTAACTCATCACACTCGTATTCTAGTGACAAAGGATTGTGACACACATACTTCATCACCCACTGATCTTTATGATTCATTAGGCAAAATGATGAAAGACTTTGAACACATTAAATCCTCACACACACTACTAAATGAGGAAAACAACCTACTCAAAAGCCAAAACTCACAGCTGACTAAGTAGCTGAGTACTCTAAGTCACATAGCTGATGAGAATAAAAGTTTAAAGGCTGAAAATGCTAAGCTAATAGCAGAGATAGCTGCTACAGAAAAGAGGGAAAATGACCTCAAAAATGTGATTGCCTCAATCACGAAGGCATCGAAATCTTTGGATGATCTTATTATGAGTCAAAGAGAATGTGGAGATAAGACAGGCTTAGGATTTAATTCCTCTATGCCAAGTCAAGTTCCAAGAGTGATTTTGGAAAAAGGATCTTCAAGTAATGAAGCATCTCAAAAATCCAAAACTCCAAATGGTGCACACACATTCATTCCAAAGCACAACCACAAGCAAACTGGCCTTGGTTATAAAGGAAAAGGAAAAAATAGATGAGTATCTTTGAAAGGACAACCGAGAAGAAATCCAAATGAAGTTCCTCAAAGAAACTCCAAATAGGAAGTACTCAGAAAGAAGAAACAGAGCTACCAAAAGCCCCAGAAGTTCTATGAAAAAAACACATATGATGGGAATGGTAGAAATTACCCAAGCCAAGCTGATTGGAATAATGTGAACTATCAGCAAAGACCTATGGAATATAAGCCTAAATGGCAAAGGCCCAAAACTCAGCAAGGGCCATTCCAAAGGCAAAAGAGCTATCATCAAAGACACATATGCACCCAAGCACTATCCTCAAAGATATCACAACTACCCAAACAAAGCAATTGCTAAAACACATACATGTATACATACGAGACAAAAGAGACAAAATGTATGAACTTAAAACCCCAAACAATTTGCCAAAGTTAATTATGATTATGGCACTGATAGATGGCAACCTATTGGAGTCAAATCATTTGGCTATAGGTTGGTTGGATCATCTTACAATACTAACCCCTGAGGACCCAGACAAATATGGGTACCTAAAACCTAGTTTCCTTGATTGCAGGTTCAAGGAGCAGCTGAGTGCCAAGGAACCTGGTACATGGATAGTGGTTGTTCCAGACACATGACAGGAAACAAGAAAAATCTGTCAAACTTTAAGGAAGTTAGAGGTGCAAAAGTCATATTTGGAGGGAATGAAGCTCCAGGAGAAATAAGAGGCATTGGATCCATCAAGAAAAATGGATTAGAAATTACAGATGTTGCATATGTTGAAGGCCTCAATTTCAACTTACTTAGCATAAGTCAACTCTGTGACAAGGGCTATAATGTTGGATTCAATATGGGAGTGTGCCAAATCAAGAACACTAAATCTAATGAAGTAGTGTTGCAAGGATGCAGACAAAAGAACATGCATGTGGTAGATTGGTCAACTGCAACACCAAGCACTTGTCTGATTGCAAAAGAGCACAAAATCAATCAAGTTGGTTGTGGCACAAGAAGTCGAGTCACCCGAACTTCAAAACAATTAACAAGCTTGCAAGGAGCAATCTTGTGGAAGGACTTCCAGACTCAGTATACAAGTAGGAAAGTGTATGTGATGCATGCCAGATGGGAAAGCAGATCAAATCATCATTCAAAGAAAAGACACGTCCATCTTCAACAAGAATAATGCACCTGCTACATATGGATCTATTCGGTCCAGTTGAACCAGCCAACATAAGCGGAAAGAAATACACCTTGGTGGTAGTAGATGATTACTCAAGATACACATGGACAATTTTCATGTGTAAGAAGAAAGAAACCATGCAGAAACTACCACAGCTGATGAAGAGAATCCAAAATGAGAAGAGTCAAACCATTATCAAAATTAGATCTCGACAGAGGAACCGAGTTTGTCAATGGAATAATAACTCGAAGATTGTATTGAAAATGGTATTACTCATGAACTATCTCGCAACAAGGACTCCACAAATGAATGGAGTTGCGAAAAGAAGGAATAGAACTCTCAAAGAAGCACCAAGAACCATGTTAGTGAAGCAGTCGCTAAAAGATTTTGGGTCAAGCAATAAACACAAAGATGCTATACTTAAAATAGATGCATGATAAACAGACAAAATGACAAAAACTCCTATGAGATTTAGACAGGAGAAAGCCAAATGTTGCATATTTTAGAATATTTGGATGCAAATGCTTCATACACAACAATGGCAAAGATAATTTAAAGGCTTTTGATGCTAAAGTCGATGAAGGTATCTTCTTAGATACTCACCAAAGCAAATCCTATAGAGTGCTCAACAAGAGGACAATGGTTACGAAGAATCCATTCATGTGGTGTTTGATGAACCCAACGTAAATGGAGAAGACATTGAAGAGTCGGATGATAAGTCAATCACCAACCATGCGAAGAGTCCCTATGTTGAA
The DNA here is from genome assembly GCA_016081115.2 of Rehmannia glutinosa. Classification (NCBI taxonomy): domain Eukaryota; kingdom Viridiplantae; phylum Streptophyta; class Magnoliopsida; order Lamiales; family Orobanchaceae; genus Rehmannia; species Rehmannia glutinosa. The sequence goes on along the minus strand of JABTTQ020002517.1, from coordinate 70,283 downwards.
GTCAAGTCCGGAATTATAAACCCGATGAAGATGAGATAATGAGTCTCAAAGACACTGGGAAATATGCACTAAGTGATGATGAGAGAGCTGATCAAAATAACACAAACCAAGACGATCAAATCCAGCTAACTTACTCGAACTTGATGTAAAGTGGCTGAGAGACCATCCACCAGAACTAATCATTGGAGATGTAAGAGAAGGTGTGAAAACTAGATCCAGAACTCAACAAGAAGCAATGTTCACTTGTTTCATCTCACAAATAGAGCCAAAAGATGTGTCACAAGCTTTGGATGACACACATTGGATTCAAGCCATGTAAGAAGAGCTGAATCAGTTTGAAAGGAACAAAGTGTGGGTATTGGTTCAAAGACCTACCCATCAAAATGTTATTGGCACTAAATGGGTGTTCAGAAACAAGATGAATGAGGAAGGGTCTGTGGTAAGAAACAAAGCAAGATTGGTAGCCAAAGGGTATTGCCAAGAAGAAGGAATAGATTTTGATGAAACTTTTGCTCCTGTGGCAAGATTGGAAGCCATAAGGATGTTTCTTGCCTATGCTGCTCACAAGAACTTCACTGTATATCAAATGGATGTAAAGAGTGCATTCCTTAATGGGTTATTGGAGGAAGAAGTGTATGTTGAACAACATCCAGGATTTGAGCAGAAGACTCTTGGAGATAAAGTATACAAACTCAAGAAATCTTTATATGGATTGAAACAGGCACCAAGAGCATGGTATGATACATTATCACAATTCCTGACTGAGAACGGATTTACAAAAGGCAAAGTGGATAGAACACTCTTGAGATTCAAGATGGGAAAAGTATAACGCTTGTTCAAATATATGTGGATGACATCAACTTTGGATCCACAAACAAAGAGTCATGTGATAAATTCTCAAATCTTATGCAAAGCAAATTTGAAATGAGCATGATGGGAGAGTGACATTCTTCCTAGACTTCAAGTAAAACAACAAGGATGGAACCTTCATCATCAGGACAAAGTACACCGTAGATTTAATGAAGAAATTCGGTATGGAAGAGAAGTCCTCTCAGAAAATACCAATGAATACATCACCAAAATGGATATGGATACTGATGGCAAGCTGTGGATCAAACAAGATACTGAGCACTTATTGGATCATTGCTCTATCTCATAGCAAGCGGCCGGACATCACCTTTGTTGTAGGTGTATGTGCAAGATTTCAATCTACTCCAAAAGAAAGCCACATGACTAAGCTAAGAGAATCTTGAGGTATTCGAAAGGAAGCCAAGAAGTTGGCTTATGGTATCCTAAGGAAGGTGGATTCAAGCTAATTGGTTACTCGGACTCGACTATCTTTGGATGCGAGTTGACGACAGAAAAGTACCTCAGGTACATGTCAAATGCTTGGAAATAGATTAATTTCCTGGTTTAACAAGAAGCAAAATTCAATAGCAACCTCCACAGCTAAAGCAGAATACATAGTCTGCCGGGCAAAATTGTTGTGCCCAAGTCTTATGGATGAGCCATCAGCTGAGAGACTATGAAGTTGAAGAAAAGGAAATTCCAATTATGTGTGATAACACAAGTGCAATTGCAATCACCCAAAATCCTGTGTTGCACTCAAGAACAAAGCACATTGATGTCAGATATCACTTCATAAGAGATCATGTTGAAAAGAAGGACATCACCTTGGAATATATCTCAACTGATAAGCAGTTAGCTGATATATTCACAAAACCATTATGTGAATCAAGATTTGAAGAACTCAAGCATGAATTAGGGTTAATTGAGCTGAGTTGACACTCAGAAGAGTCAAAGAAAAGAGATGAAACACGAAAAGATGAAAAAGAGCTGAACTCTTGAATCAAATTAAGTAAATCACCAGATGTCGAGAATCACCAGCATCGAGTTAGTGACAAAATGAGTGCTTATGAGAAAAGAGAGAAGAGTTAAATCAGCTAAGGAATAAGTTGAGTCATTTATGAGCAAAGTGACAAAAACGCAGTCATTTTTACTAAGCGGGAATGTTTTTAAGAATGACATCAGCATAATTATGACGTGTACAGTCAAAAGCTGCATACCAAGCTTATGATTGGATATAAATGCTGCCGCATTAAATGCGAGAAATTAAATGTTAATCGGCGTGCAAAATCTGAGCCGTTGATCTTGATCAAATTTCAAAAACCACCCGCACGTCCTTTCATAACCCATACATATACCATTTCGTCCGATTTTCTCTCACTTTACCAAAACTGTTCATCTCTCTCAAGAGCAAAGAAAGCATTTTTACTCTCAAAACCCTACAAATCTCCAAAGCTTATCTTCAAAGTTTAATTCGGTGAATCTTCGAGAAATGGCATCTACTTACGACTTCGTCAAGTTGGGAAAGCAAATCCACACGGGATCTACTATGGACTTCGAAGGCATGATCAAACAAGGGTCAGACGAAACCCTTGTGAAGAAAATAGCAGAGAAGTTGGAAAAATCAGGACTAAAACCCTTTTTGTCGATGGAGTTTCAAATGACCTATGTGGAGGAGGTCGCACAGTTCTATGTGAATGCTGAAGTTCACGATGAGGGCATCAAGTCCTCTGTTCACGGGAAAGATTTCACCATCACCGCCAAAGATCCGCAGACACTCGCTTCGCTTGCCGCGCGAAGGAGTGCCGGAGATTTATGAAGCTGATGTTAACCTGGCTGCTGCTTGGAAGGAAGTGGCCAAACCTGACTATGCTGCGAAGGTTGTCTACACAGCAGAGAAGAAGCTTCTGAAGGAAGATTACCACAAGTTGCTGGACATTGTTGCAAAGTGTGTGGACATCAAATTTGGAAGCTTTAATCAGCTATCCAAAACCAAGCTGATCGTGATGGCTGCGATCATGGAGGAGAAGAAAGTAAACTGGGCTGAGTTTGTATACAGCAGACTCTGCCAGAATATTGGGAATAAATCCTTCAAGGAGGATGGTTCGTTTGGAGGTTCCCTGGGGTACGGACTGGTGATTTGCCGGATGATGGAAGTTAAAGAGTCCCTCTTCGACATGGAAAGGCGTTCCATGTTAACAAAAAGATGTTCCGATCAAATCTCTCCGGAGCACAGAGGAGAGCTTATGCCAAGAGAGCGGACACAAGTGAGGGGGAATCAGCTGACCCTGAAGAAACAGCTGTCTCCTCCCCTCTCAAGAAGAAGGCTGCCCCTGCAGTGCAAAAAGATCACGCCGCCCGCAGCAAAAGAAGAGGAAAACCGCACCTTCCCTTGCGGTAAATGAGTCACCGCCCCGCAGCCGTGTCTCCCCGCCCCTACACCGCAATGGAGAAGGAACCATTAATCCCTTCTCCGGTGATTAAAAAGAAAAGGATCACACAACAAGGAAGGCAAATGCCTCGAAGACAATCACAAGAAGGCATTTACCTTCGACGAACCAGAGGAAGTGGAACCAGATATTCCTCTGGTGAAAACCAAAAGAAGAAGAAGACTTTTCAAGTGATCAGAGCATGAGAAAACGGCTGAGTCTGCCACTCACCGAAATGGATCGCGGAGACAATTGGAGAAGTAGAGTCTCCTGAAATTATTGATGAAACAGCCAAGTCTGCTGAAGCCAATCAACAGAGGCAAATTGAAGACACAACTGTAGTCAGAACAACTGAGACACAAGAAGTAGCTGAAAAAGCAAACTCTCCTATTGACAGGGTTGTATCCCCTCTTGCAACGGACGCTGCTGAGGGTGTGAAGCACCAAAGTTTGCTACCTTCAATCCCTGAGAACGAGGGACAACAGGGAGAAGATGATAAAGATGATGATGATGTGATGATCCTATCCCCACCATATCCAGACATCCAAAATCGTCTGCGAGAATGGAGGAAGTGGAAGCTGAGTCGATCCAGGGAACAGTTCCAAAGACCGGAGTTTATTGAAGAAGAAGACGAACTGTTGAACTTTCTCGGACTGACCACTGTGGTCCAAGCACTAGATGAAGAAAACTGCACAGATATCTTGCAGATCTTCAAAGACAAGGAGAAGCAGAGACTGGCAGAGGAAGCTGAAGCTCGTGAAAAGGCCAATATTTGTCCCTTTACTGGAACCACTGATCATACACATCCTCATCTTGACATTCTCTCTGGGAGTGATGAGGATCTAGACCCTGCTGCTGCTACAATAGAATTGGAGATGCAGCAAGCCATGCGGGAATCTAGGGTCCTACATGAGCAACGGTTATTAGAAGGACCAGGAGTCTTCCACATCACACCGGAGATTGATCCGATGGGAGTGGTGCGAAGATATTGCCATCATGTTGTTGCCGCCACCACTTCCCCGCTCACTCGAGAAGGTGTTAAGGAAATGGCGATGAAACGGGATTGTGGGGACCCCAAAGAGCCAACCCCTAATGAAGGTGTCTTACCACCGCCCCAACGGCCGAATACTCAAAGGGAACAATCGGGAGTCCGAGACGAGTGACCCCATTCCAAGTCACTCACCGGTGTGCCGATTGAGGGGGAAACTCCCTCCACCGCAGCGGCAAGGTCGGAGGATGTCTTTGTGGCTGACTCCACAATGAATCTTGGAGGCAAAGTGGAGAAGGAACAACAAATGGATACACAACAAGTTATCATCGATGAGGCCGAGACATTAAGACATCGTCTCAAATGAAGTGCTAACGCTTCTGCAGCCAATGACGCCGCTTGATGCGGTTGAGGCACATGAAGGAACCGCGCCCGGGAGTTAACACTGGCAATGAAAGTGCAATCCATGGAGTTGAGACTCCAATGGATGTCACCTCATAAGACCCCAAGACAGCTGACACTGTCGAAGGGATCGTCCAGGCCTCGCAGCTTGAGATCGGGAGGTAATGAAGACCAACGGGAGGTTGAGACTTCCTGGGGTAAAGAGACGGAAGCACGAACATCCCTCCTACTATCATTGATCCATCCGAAAAGGAGATAAGTGCTCTTCACGATTCCCAAGACAATCCTGATGTAACCTTTCTGGGATCTGAAGGTGAAGACGAGGCTGAGTCATCCCCTATTGCCGATCCAAAAGACTCAGTTGAGGATGTTCTCCCAAGCACGAGTAAGACCGACCTTAAGGCTACTCGCCAAACCTTTAATTTTGATGATGAGCCACACATGCAAATCTCATCATCGTCCGATGACGCTACTGATATGGCAGAGGACCAGTCAACCCACATGGAAAAACCAGCTGAGACCGACGAAGCTGTTGAGACAGCTGAGGCTCAGCCAGCTGGGTCAATACCCCAACAGACCACAGCTGACACAAAGTCAATTGCGCAGGCTACCCAAGCTGCAGCAGAATCGACGCAACCGGGCACATCACGGGCACGAGTTACCATTAAACATATTCCCGTTGTCCGTGATGATCCGTTTGAAGAATCGTTTCCCTTCTCTCTGGAGCTGCCTGACCTTCTTGAAGAATCAGCTCGAGATCAAGAACGTTTCCATAAACCTGATCCTGTTATTCCAATAGACACCATCGTCCCAGCAGACTTTGACTTTGACGCTGCTTGGCCGCCAGCTGAGACAGAAGTGACAGCTGAGGTTCGAGAAGTTTTCATGGCCATATTTGCAGAGATAGAAAAGATGGAGAGGCACCAGGACTCACTGGATAACTGAGACGCAAATCTTACTGCCGATCTGTGAAGAATAATTGTCAGGATCCGGGAATTGTGGCAACAATAGTAGACAATGCGTGTAGAACAAGTTCGATACTTTAGAACTTTGTTCAATAAATTGCTAGTCTGGCGGGCTGAAAATGCTGATATGAAGACAAGAATGCAAGAAAACATCGATCGAATGCATGAATCTCACGACACAGAGATGCAGCTGCTGCGTGAATTTCATAAGAAAGAGCTTCTCCGCGTAGAGGAGAACATGGAGAAGAAATTCAGTCTCCTCATGGCTGAAATGAAGTCCGCGGTGACAAATGAATCCAACGCCACTCGCTCAAATTCCGTGCGGCAAGATACTCCGCAATGCATTCAAAACATAACTCACTATCACCGCTTAGATTCATGATTGCCACTTGTTTCGGGGTTCCTCTCTCCTTTGATGATGCCAAAAAGGGGGAAGAGGAATACCTAAAGGCGTTGAAAGTTTCTGAAGCTGAGAAGAAGGACGCAGATGTGAAGGAGAAGACAACTGAAGAACTAAGAAGAGAGAAGAAGGGAAAATCTGTTGAGGGGGAAGGTTCGAAAGATATGACCCGATGATTGCTAAAACCCCCAACAAGGTATTGTCACAGGTGATATCATCAAAGAAACTCCCATGACTCGCCACTCCAACACTCCGCAGACCCATGGTGAAAAACGAAAAATAGTAGAAGCGAGGGATGAAGGAGGTGGAAGGAAAGATGGGTGCCCGAGTTATGGATATCTTTGAAACAACATGGAGGCATTCCAATAGACAGAGACACCTATGCCATTTCGACGCTCGGAATCGAGCTAAGGTCTATTGATGAATTCAAGACGCCGCATCCGAGGTTACTTCGCAAATATGTCCATGGCTCAAGCCTGGGATTTGTATTGGGAAAAAGGCCTCAAGTTATGTGAAGAAGGCGACAGAGCGACTCATCAAACCACTCTGCTGGTCACTCTACGGTCACTTAGCCGGGAAAAAAAGGCCCTAGTACAATACACGCCCGAGGCGGAGGAAGAAGCGATGGAGGAGGAAGATGTTTCGAGACCTAGACCTCTGCGCCCAAAAACATTGAATTTATAGATCTAGGCAAGAAAGGAGGGATCTATTGGGCTGGATTCGACGAAGTAGCCAACCTGCAAGTGGCCAAGAAAATGCTGAGTATGTAAAGAGAATCGAAGAAGAAAATAGAAGACAAACTCAAATTTGTGGGAAGAAAGACAAGAAAGAAAAAGAAGAGATGAAGTCGCCAGGAAAAGCATATGAGAAAAAGAAAGCAACTGAAGAAGAGAAGAAGAGAAATAGATCAGAAGAAGACAGAGCTGATGAGGAAAGAAGGAGGCAACGAAGGAGATGAAGTGTTGTTGTCCACCCCTTCATGTATCTTACTATGTAAATACATCCTTATGTAAGTCCTTTGTACATCGAATAAAATTGTATAATTTCTATACTTGCGTAGATATAGAATAGCATGGTTACATTAAGCTCTGTTTAAGCTTTGATACACTCAGAAAAACATTGTGTAAAGAACAAGAATGTTATGATCAATAAAAGATTGATTCTACGCATACATTCCGTGATTCTACATTGTCGCATGACGTATCTTTGATGTTTAATTATTGTATGAATATTTTAAGTTTTGGCATCATCAAAAAGGGGGAAATTGTTGGGAATTTAATTATTAGATTTTGATGAATGCCATGTAAAACTTAGAATAGAAAGTTGGCACCCCATTTTTGTTGTAAATTGCATTGTAATAGATAGGGCTGGTCGAGCTGAGTTAAGTTAGCTATGCCGAAATATGCAAGAAATCAATTGGAGACTAGAAGGAAGACTCACTGTGAGGCACTGAGTGTGGCAAAGAAGAGAAGACAGAACCCGATCAAGGTGCAAACGAGATGCAAACAGAAAAGTGTCACAAGTCAACTCAAGATAGCCAAGTCTTAAGTTGAAGTGAGATGGATGAGTCATCCAATGATTGGAAGTCGACTCAAGTCACCTGGGAAGTCAAGGAAATGCAATCAAGTCGAGATAATCGAAAGAGATCCGTTGGTACGTAAGTCAAGAAAATTACTTAAACAAGTAATACTCCCATACTATCTTTCTTAAAGTGCTCACCTTTGCGTGCAAAAGGAATAAACCAATGGGAAGCTCGCACTGTGTCGAACTCAAAAGTCAAGACTAATTCATACGAGAAAATGTCAATTCCAAGAACTCCAACAAGACAAGCCAACGACCACAAGTGTCTTTTGAAAATTAACCTATCTCTTCAACGGGCATATTTTCAAAAGAACACTATAAAAGGCTGAGGAATCGTTTTGAGAAGAAGAACTTTGTGACCTGGAACTTTCAAGTTCTTATTCAAACTATAACATACTCAAGACATTCAAGTTCAACCCTCAAGCCTACATTACGAAGGAAATCAATCTAACACTCACCTGTGAAGGAAAGACGACTTCAATCAGTTGAACAGGAAACATTTGAAAAATCAAGGGGTCTACATTCCACGAAGGATTGTAGAAAGGTTCAAGGTCGAACCAGTCTCAAGTTCTTGGAGGGCTTCGTGATCAAATCCAAGAAGCTTGAGCAAGTGGGCTGTAGTAGAAAGGCATTGCCCTGTGAAGAAGCCGAGTCATACGAGAAGCCACCGTGTGACCAAGGCATCTCCGATCGAGTCCCAAACGATCAAGTCAGTTGTGTGATCAAGACTTGCATCTGGACTGATAACCACTTTGTATATTGATCAATACTTAGTGGATTCCTCCAGGAGTTGGAGAAGAGAGGAGTAGAAGAATTACCCCATCTTCGAACCTCTATAAAAATTTATTGTGTCATTTACATTTCAAAGACTTTAATTTCTGCATATTATGTCAATATCTCACGATAAATTTGCTATCCAATTGATAATCAACAAAATGCTAAAACCAAGTATTAAAACAAACTTAAACCAAATTCAAGGGTGTTAAGTCTTCCAAAAAACTTATCACAATCAAGTTAAGTTTTAGTCAAAACAACTGAAAATTCTATCAACAAATGAGTCATTTGAGTGGCTAACTCTGCTGATTAACTAACTTAGCTGTCCATCAAGGACTCAACTGTGAAGTATTAACTCTGAACGTTTTAAAAGGACTAAAACGAAAAGTTGGTAAGGTTTATTCAACCCCTCCTTCTAAACCTTACACTCACACCCCTTGGGACCTACAATTCTTGTCAAAACTCTTGTTCAAATACTTCTTTTAAATGAGGTCTCAACTATAGGCTCTCGGGTTTTCATATTTCAAAAGAGACCTTATATAGCTTTCTATAAGCTTATTTGAACTAACATGTTCTTTTGAAACTCTTGATGATTTGTTTGAAAGCATAGTATGTGTTACTTGTTATTGTATCTCTATTATTCGATATTACTATGCTCTTGTGCAAAGATATTTTGTTAAGATTTTGCAAAATTTTTTGGTATTTCGGAACAAGCTTGATAACCAAGGCAAGGTTAGTAGCTCAAGGATATTATCAAGAAGAAGGTATTGATTTTGATAAAACATTTGCACCCGTAGCATGTTTTTGAAGCTATTCATATTTTACTTGCCTATTCTTGTTTTAAGAAAATTTCAAACTTTACCAAATGGATGTTAAATCTGATTTTTTTTAAATGTTTTTATTCAAGAAGAAGTCTATGTAAAACAACCGGGGTTTAAAAATTTTTCTAGGCCAAATGATTTTTATAAAAGGCCTTGTATGTTTAAAACAAGCATCCCGTGTATGGTATGATAAACTTAGCTATTTTCTTGCAAAATGGTTTTACAAGAGGTAAAATTGATTCTACTCTTCTTATTTTCGAAAAAGAGCAAGATTGCTTACTTGTACAAATTTATGATATTATTTTTGGTGCTACTAATGAATCTTTGTGCAAGATATTTTATAAGTTGATGCAAGGTGAACTTGAGACAAGCATGATGGGGGAGCTCAATTTCTTCTTTGGACTTCAAGTTAAACAATGCCAAGAAGGTGATTATATTATCAAAGTATACAATAGAACATTTGAAGAAGTTAGGCATTGTAGAAGGAAGAACCATCTCAACCTCTATGACTACCAATGTAAAGATTGACAAAGGTTGAGGAATGCATATTGATTGACAATCAAATTTGAGGTATGTTTATCTACGTTTATTACTCCTTTAGACTCAACATTTTCTATGCCTTATGTCTATATGCTCGACTTCAAAACTATCCCAGCGAATCTTATTAAAGTGTCGTTAAAAGAAATTTGAAAGGCACTTCATCTTATGGCTTGTATATCCAAAATTTTAAAACGTTCATATTTTTCGGGATAACAAATCCGGTGATTATAAATTCTCAAAATATGGTTCGTCATAATCGAACTAAACATATTGAGATTCGATATTTTTTTCTAAGGGATTGCGTTTCTAAAAATGAAAATTTCAGATGTGTTTAATTCCGTCTCAAGGATAACTCGGGGACATTTGTTTTCAACCATTTACCGCCAAGTCTTTTACCTTATTTCGAGCTTAATTATGACGTAATGTATATTGAATGAGGTCTACGTTTGCATTTTGCACATTTTTATTAGGGGCGAAAAATCGGATTTTTGGTTCAAACTTCGGATTTTGCAAAACAGACTGAACCAGTGGGCTGCCTGAGTTGAGGCCGATCGGTCGCCCTCAGCTCCGACCGGTCTCCCTCAGCCTGGACCGATCGCGCACAACTATATTTTGGATAAAACTGTCTCTGTTCTTATACTTAGCCATTTTGACGTGTTTAGATCATTTTTCGTCCCCTTTGCCATTTTCACACACAGTTCACTTCAAATGTGTTTTACTGCATAAATTATATATCTTGGGGATTATATTGCTCGTTTATCATCATTGTTGCTCATCTTTACCGATTAAATGGTAAGAATTCTACTCTCTTGGGTTGAACCCTTGAGAACTTGGCTTATATGTATATTTCTTGATGCATTTCGTATATGTTTGTGAAGAGCTTATGAATGGTTGTTGGATTATATTTGTAAAATTGCTTTTGGTGATGAAAAACTTGGCTTGATTATATTTACAAGGGCTATATATATCTTCTTCATTTTTTTACGCCCGCCAAGTGTTCGATAAAACGTTTCAATGAAATATTCATCACCTACATGATTCTCTCGATTTCAACAGTCTTATATACTTATAGAGATCATGTTTTTCAAATCAAATGAGCTTTTATAAGCTTTTACAAGTCATACGATCGACTTTTCCCTTTGATTTTGGAATTTGAAGCTCATTGATCTAGAGCTCGATAAAATCGATATAATTGCGCACTTTGATATGATAATATGATGTTTTTATCGTGCTAACATTCTTTTTGATGATTCCAAAGGGGGAGAAACAGGCTATAAGCTTATTAGCTCAAAGAAGCTAAAATAAGCTCGAGAAAGAAGCTATAAGCTGTGGCTATTAAAAGCCAAAAGTTGTGGATCATACTTAGTCCATTTGATGTATTATGGACTCATATACATGTCTAATGATGTTTTGTTAACAGGTGGAGCTTATAAGCTCTTGATTCTTAAGCTCAATATGTAAAAGCTGAGCTTTTAGCTTTTGGTTGATTGATTCGACATTACTCTTGTTGTGCATGTTGATAGGGGGAGCTTTTGCAAAAATATTTTTGAAAATCAATACTCCCATTCTTGTGATTATATTGCGTGGAATGTTGTCGTTCAGAACGGATAGTTCATTTTTAACCGGTGAAATTGTTTTGTTTTAAAAATCGACCTCTTAAGTTTTCTTATAATTGTTTTGGTTTGTAATCATCAAAAAGGGGGAGATTGTTTGATAAATGTTTTTATCATGATTTTGATGATTTTGTTTTAAAGCGTTTTTATACCAAAACAATGTTTTTAAATGTTGTCCAAAAACTCCTAAATGATTTAAATTGTTTCTACTAATTTTCCGGAGTATTTTTTCAAGTTTATATTCGACAAAAAATTGGACAACATTTTTAATGATTTTGTGTTAATGTGTTTTTACATCAAAACGATATTTATAATGTTGTCCAAATACTCCCGATCGGTTTAAAATATTTTTACTAATTTTTTGGAGTATTTCTTGAAGTTTATTTTCGATAAAAAATGGACAACACTTCTGTCTCGTGTTCAACCGGGCAACCCGTGTCTGAAAGTTGAGTTTTGAAACAAAAACGAGACGTTTTAAAAAACCCTGGAGGTCGACCGGTCGCGCAAAGGGCGACCGGTGCCTGATGAGATTACAGAACAATTTGTTTCTCAAATTTGGAACAGGGTGACCGGTCCCTATCCGACCCTCCAGGACCGGTCGAAGTGATGGTTTTTGCTGTGTAAAATTGTTTCTGCATTTGTGCGCGACCGGTTGCCCTATTGTTTGACAACAAAATTCTAACCGTTGTGCAGCAGACATAAATTCCTTAAATTATGGAATTGATTTCTAACAACTATATTCTTCAATTGTCTTGCAATTGTTTACAGATTTCAATCTCCTAGGAGGAGCCTATCAAGTTCAAGACATCTCCTATAAATAGATGAAGAATTGAAGCAACACAATAAGAGAGAATACTACAACACAACAAGATACATTCAAGCAAACATATTTGTTCTCCATTGTTACTATTCTTGTTGTAATTTGCCTAGCTTATCACTTTCACATCTTGAGGTCAAGGCTTTATTTCTTGGTTACACTTACACCCAATATTGTATTATTCATTATCGAGTTGTAATCTTGAATTTGGGTTCTCATTCAATACAAGATATCCTTGTAAGTGTTCTTGTGGTAAGAACACACTTGGATGATCTAGGTGATAGGTGTAAGAAGATTGTGGTGATCTTCTTATTGAAGTGTGTGGTGCTCTTTGAGGTGTTGAAGAATTTGGTATTCTTCAAGTCGGAAGATTGTGGTAATGTTCACAAGGTGCCGTTGAAGATTGTGGTAATCTTCAAGTGAGATTGTGGTAATCTCCAAAGAGGTGTTGTAAGGTGTTGTTGTATTAATTGTGGTAATTAATAAAATCTTTTTTCTTTTTGAAATCCATCCCGGAGATACTGGGGTGGTAGAGGATTAGGCCCTAGGTGGGTTGAACCTCTATAAATCGATGCGTGTTATTTACTTCCCGCACCTTTACTATTGTCTTGGCTTGTTTGATTCGAAAAAGAGGGCTAAATCGAGAAAATGGAGATAATCTATTCACCCTTCCCTCTAGAAGCGCTAGAGGGGCTTTATTTACGAGGACCCCATTGAGGGAGCCCATCTCATCCGGGAGCGTTGGATGAGGTCTATTTGGGAGGACCCCCGTGTGGGATCCCCTCCCCTCTGGGAGCGCCAAAGGGGGTTTAAATTTTGGATAACGTGAGGATCCCCATGAGGAGTGTTTTGTATGTTTCATTAGTATTTTGTGTAATTATTTTGATTTCATTTCTTTATTTTCATAGTATATTTTGTGTTTTTGCTTGTGTGTTTGCATGTTTTGTTGTTGAGTCTATTCTTGTGTGTGTTATGCTTATTTTTGGTGGAACAAAGAGTTGGCTAAGAGAAGTGAACAAGGAAGAAACTAGGCGAACGGACGGTGAACGACTATTCAATGACCGTTCGAATAGGAAAAATAAAGGGAACGGCCATTCCCTGGCTATTCCCGAAGAGCAAACCATTCGTGTTCATGTGATTGGAAGTATGGAACGGCCGTTCGATGGCCGTTCAGTGGCCGTTCGATGACCGTTTAAGACAAAAAATTTGAATGTATATTTTAGTGATCTTATTGATTTTTAGTAGTTTTCTTTTAGAATTTGGACTCTTCAAAGTTGTTGGGGCCTTTGGGCTATAAAAGGCGAGTCTAGGTTTTAGATTTTCATACATTCAAGCTAGAAGCAAGATTTGGATTTCTCTCTTCTCTCTCCATTCTCTTTTCACGTTAATTCTAGGATTTCTTTGGAGATCTCTCTACAACTTGAAAAAGTGTAATTCTTCTCCACCTTTATTTGTCTATTTGATTTTCTTTTGGTATTAATTGCTTCATGATGATGTTTGTGAATATTATCTCTTGTTTAATTGAATTGATGAATCTATCCATAAGCTATGTTTTTTGTTCTAGTATTAGCATGATTTGATTCAAACAAACAAGCATGAGTATTGACTAATTGATTTGTTTTCCTGAATAAATTGCTTTACTTGATGATTAATCATTTCGCCAACTTTTGATTATTTTGAGGGAATAATTGAGACCAAGGGAAGATATTATTCCTGGACTAGATTTATTCAGGAAGTCAGATATGAATTAGAGATGTGTTATCTAACTGGCTTAATGAAAATAGCAAAATATGTAGGGATAGCCTTAATCTATGAATACGTGAGTTATCAGATCTACGCACAGTTTTTGCCTATTTGTTATATTTGTTAATAGCATGGTCAATTAGTTGATGTTCTGCTTGCAAGTTTGATGAGATGATTCCGAAATCCTTGACGTTTATCCATGTCGTTTAATCCAGCTTTAATTGTGTTTAATTTTAATTTTTCTTTTTATTTGTTTTTCTTTAGTTAATTAAAATCACAAATTTGGTTAGAGTGTTTAGGATTTATTTTCTGTTATTTGTGTTGCATAATAATTATTTGTCGGCTAAGTCTTCCGCGAAGGACGACTCTGGTCAACTTGCTACCCTACAATTGATCTCGTGCTCTTGCGAGCATGCTAAATTTATTTTACGTGCTTAGCAGTCGAACAAAGAGACCCCTTCTCTCTGGGAACACCGAAGAGGGATTAAATTTTCGATAACATGATGATCCTCACGAGGAGACCCCTCCCCTCTAGGAGCATCGAAGAGGGTTTAAATTTCCAATAACATGAGGATTCTCGTGATGAGACCCCTTCCCTCCGAGAACATTGAAGAGGGTTTAAAGTTTTGAAAACATAAGGATCCTCGTGAGGAGGCTCCTCCGCTCTTGGAGCACCGAAGAGGGTTTAAATTTTCGGTAACGCCAATAGGATCCCCATGAGAAGACCCCTCCTCTCGGGTAGCACCGAAGAGGGTTTAAATTTACGATAACATTGAGAGGATCCCGTGAGGAGACACCTCCCTTCCGATAGCACCAAAAAGGGTTTAAATTTCTGATAACGTGAGGATCCCTATGAGGAGACCCCTCCCCTCCGGGAGCATCAAAGAGGGTTTGAATTTCTGATAACCCCGAGAGGAACCCCGTGGGGAGACCCCTCCCCTCCGTGAGCGCCAAAGAGGGTTTAAATTTCGAATAACATCGATAGGATCCCATGAGAAGACCCCTCCCCTCTAAGAGCACCAAAAAGGGTTTAAATTCTTGATAACGTGAGGATCCTTGTGAGGAGATCCCTCCTCTCCAGAGTACTGAAGAGGGTTTAAATTTTCGATAACATCAAGATGATCCTCGTGAGCGTCGAAGAGGGTTTATTTTTATCGAGAAGAGCACCCAAATGGTCATGGACCGTGGCTGTGTTTGGCAATTAACTGCGTACAAGAAATTATAGCCGAAAAGTGAAAATAATTCATCATTATTCATAAAGCTATTTTGTTGATGGAAAGACAATTCCAGAAAGAAACTGAGTAGTCCACCACTGAAGATCAATCAGCAAATTCTAACATTAAGGCACTAAATGCTATTTTCTGTGATGTTGATGAGAATAAGTTCAAACTAATCTCAAGATTCTTCAGATTTCCTATGAAGGAACAAAGCAATAAGGATGTCTAAACTTCAAATGCTCACCTTTATATTTGAAATCTTCATATGAATGAAAGTGAAACCATTAGTGATTTTAATGTTAAATTCTTTGATATTGCTAATGAATATTTTTGCTCTAGAAGAAAAATATTCTAATTTCAAGCTTGTTAGGGAAGTCTTGAGATCTCTTCCAAGTAGGTCTTCCTACAATATAACAATAATTAAAGAGCCTAAAGACCTTACAAAGATGAAGCTAGATGAACTCGTGTGACATGTGGTGTCTTAGATTTGTTGCTATATTCATTGCTTGAGGAGTCTTTCTCTAATATCACTCTTGGAGTTTGTGCACTTACAAAGGAATCAATGTTAAGTCCAGTTCTATCCCCTATTTTGTTTAATCATCATTAGTTCGTCTAATGTTTTGGATGACTTGATAAGTGATGCAATGACTTTTTTAAGTTCATGTTCTCTCTTTCTTTTGTGGAACACTCATCCTTAGTCAGCTCTATCTCAACTTTCAACTTTTTGTTCTCATGAGCTAAGTGACTCAAAAACACTAAGGTCTTCAGTTAGCTGTGAGTTTTGCTTTTAATTTGGTTGTTTTCCTCAATTAGAAGTGTGTGAGGATTTGATATGCTAAAAATCTTTAATCATTTCACCCAATGAATTATAAAGATATGTGGGTATGGAAGTGTTTGTGTCATTGCCACTATTATTACATTCGAAAACAAATGTGTTTGGAATTACCTCATATTCTCGGTTCTTTAGCCATTAAGCGATAAGTTCTTCTTCTTATGTATCATATGAATAGTCGGCTTCATATTTGTCCGACTCATCCGCCTCATTGCCCTTTGATGCTTTGATGCTTCGTTTAAAGCTTGGTCTTTCTATTTTTGTTTCTTCTTTCTTGAAAGACTTTCTTTCCTTCCTTATTTTGGTATTTGTTGACTTGGTTGGTGCGGGCGATCTACCATCGTAAAGTTACCTGGTTCTCTATAGTTCCAGCATAGATCTTCAGTTTTCTTTAGTTTCTGTTGAAGGTTTTTCATCTTTCCCATTTGTTGGGGTTGAATGTCTTATGGAGGATTCTCCCATATTCTTTTGATAATTATTCTTGAAGAACTATGAAATCTTCTGATCGTGAGAGAAAGATCTTCCTTGTCAATTGTGTCCTTGGATGATCCTGCTGATTTTGACTCACCTGCAACCAATGTAGTTGTCTTGGGAACAACAATCTCATCCAAATCATTCCTCTTTAGCTCGAATTCATATGCTTTCGAGTCTAAGAATTACTCATGGTTGGACATCCTGGTGAGGTCCATTGAGTGCCTCATAGTTATAACTTTCATCTCCCACTTAGATGATAATGCTCTGAGTATCTTGATACAACTTCACTAGCAGCACCAACTATTCCTTTTGCAACAATAACTACAACAACTGTGTTGACTTTCTTGATTTTAATAGGCCCATCTTCTATCACAAACCACATTTTATTGTGTAAATTATATATATATGTGTCAGCATTAGAATTTTCCAATCATTAAACTCATGGTAAATATGGGAATATGAGCTAGATTAGTTTCTATCTGAATAACTCTTTAAAACTTGAGAAATAACTGTGTTGATAGTTTTTGAAAAACTAGATATTTAGCTTAGTAATTAGCGTGGAACGTTCTTTTAACCAACTGCTCTGATACTACTTGTAGGTCCCAAGGGTGTTGAAGTAAAGTCTAGAAGAAGGGTGAATAGACTTTGAAATGTTTTACAATTTAAAATAATTTTCAATTCAGATTTAAAAGCAATTAGGTCCTGAAGTAATGTTAAGTTAAAATTCAGCAAAAGAGTTAACCACTCAACAAATCTCCTGGCAAAGCTGTTGATAGAGTAACTCAGCTGAAAAAATACAACTTTCACAAAATTTGTTTTCGATTATGATTTGGAAGACTTGCACTCTTCATTTTAGCAATCAACAAAGGGTATTTTAATGAGTTGTTAGACAAGCACAAATAGTAAAGTAAATAGTAGGAATGTAAATTGCGAAAATATAAATAAGACATACAATTATAGTGATTCGAGGGTTGGGAATCTCTCTACTCCACTTATTTACTACTCTGGAGGAATTCACTGAGTATCAGTTGACTTTTGGATACAAAGTTACAAATCAATCCTAGAAGTTGTGATCACGACAATCCACTGCCTTGATTTAGCTCTTCACTAGATTTGTTCACACAACCATCCGGTTACTTCAACTCACAGAAACTACAAGACTTGATCACCACATCCCTCTTGCGATTCTCTTTGCTATTTCGTTACATAACCCAATCACAAATCCTTCACTTTAAGGAGATGTGAACCCATGTTTTTGTTTTCAAAATTGTTCTTCTTCAACTTTTTATCGTTCATAGTGTGTTGAATAAGGTGTCGGATTTGAAGATTGAGGATTAATCAGTTTAGCTCGAGAGAGAGAGTATGCTTTCTTATTGCTCTTGTCTCTCTTATGTCTCGTGTGTCTCATATGTTCTCTCTGAAAAATTCACCAGCTTTTTTTATAGTTGTGATTTGAATTTTGTCCATTGGAGAATTATACAAATTCAAATCACACTGTTGGATAGTTGGCAAGTCCTTTCCTTGCAGCTTGATGTTGATCGTTCATGTTATTTTTTATGTACGCTGGAGTGTTCATAAACTGGCAGCCTTGGAGGTGCTTTTTATTGGTTGTATCCCTTTGGCCTTTATTAAATGCTTAGCACTTTTAATGTCAACCATAGTACTTTTATTTTCTCCAATGAAAATCTTTCTTGAACTCAGTGCAATGAAAACTACAAGAATTTTAATTTATAATGATGAAAAGTTAATGGGGGGTATAAAAAAACCCTAGTCAAAAGCATAATTTCTGAAGTTTTACGAGGGTAAAAGATGTGGTAGCTAAAGAGTTGAATTTTTAATGAGCAAATATTAATTTCCTAGTTATTGACAACTAATCCCGTCATAATTTGTGCCAAAAAAATTCTCCTCATTATTAATTATTGAATTTTGGGTTCGATATATTTTCCGCCACTTATAATTATAGTTTTCATTGTTAAAAAAAATAAAAAATACCTTATATTAAATATTGTTCCAACTTCACTTATTTTTTCTCCAATTCTCATTTGCAGCCTTCCCGCATCTATCCTGTCTGTTCTCTCGAATCCTCTCATTGTTTCCGATTAGAAGCCCATCACCATCGTTGTTGTTTGTTGCTGCCACCGGTCATTGCCGCCACCCTTCGCTATCTCTTTCACTGCCATGTCTCATGCTCGATTAGATTGGGCTTTTAAGGTATGAGTAATTTCAAATTCAATTTTTTGTATGCTACTGTTCTCGCCAATTTTATTTCATATGATATGTCCTTTGTATGTATTTTGCGTGGGTTGTAACGGTCCCGCCTTCCGATCGACGATCGTCCCCATAAACCTACTAGAGTCTCTCCAAATATAGTTTATCCTCACTCACTCCCACCCTAGGAGAAGCTTCCCAGGGGTTACCCATCATGTAATTGCTTCGCGCAAGCACGCTTAACTTTGGAGTTTTTACGAGATGAGTACCAACAAAGAAGATGTATCTTGTTAGTATGATTAGTACCTATCAAATCTTTTAAGCTCTCCTCAACTGTATAGCCCCATATCTGCAGAGTCTCATAATCTCCTCTTATTCGAGTGTAAGATCGGTTCATTCATGCCCTCCTCTGCCTAGAAGCCTGCCAGGAGCCGCTCATTGTCCATGCCTTCTCTTTGCACCGGCAATCACTCCCCCCTCTTTGCCCCGGCGTCACATGCCCACTAGCTTTCACTTGGTTTATCTCCGAACCACACCGTACTGGAGAGGTGCCGCTCTGATACCATCTGTAATGACCTGCCTAGCATATCAAGTGACTGTCCCCACAAACCAACACAAGTCTTTTCAATGTGCTTTGTCCTCACTCACGCGCACCCTAGGAGCAGCTTCCCACGAGGTCACCCATCATGTAATTGCTCTAGGCCAACCACGCTTAACTTTGGAGTTTTTACAAGATGAGCACTAGAAAAGAATATGCATCTTGTTGGTATGAGTAGTAGTACTTATCAAATCTTTGAACCTCGACTGTACAGTCACATACCTGCACTGTCTCGGAATCTCCTATTCTTCTAGTTTAAGATCGGTTCATTCATGTCCCCTTTCTTCTAGAAGCCTGCCAAGAGATGCTTAGTGTCCATGCCTTCTCTTTGTACCGGCGATCACCCCGCCCTCTTTGGCCCCGACGTCACATATTTTGCAAATGCTTTGTGTTTTTTTTTTAGAAATTGGTAAATGGTAAATGAGGGAGAAATCTTAATATGAATATTTGGGGCTTTTGCTGTAACTATTGGCCAAGGTGCATCCTTGAGTTTATATGCAACGAATAATAATTTTCAAAGGAATAGATAGGCGGATGTAGCAAAGGTTTTAAATCATGTTAAAACAAACAATAAAAGTAAACAATATTCTTGAATTGCAATCGTTTACTTTATTATGGAATATCTGACCATGTTCTTATTACCAGTTGTGTGGATGTCATAGTAGAAATAGCTTCGCTCCCATCTTATGATGGTTCTATTAGAAAATACAAATTACGGGTTTGTTTGTTGTGCTCCCTTTGGTTCTTGTTTATATCGTTGTAGCTCAAGCTAGGTAGAAAATTCAAATACATACAATAGAAAACATGTTGACTATATGGGTGCTTGATTAACTTTTGGAACCTAATATTGAATTATTTTGTCACCAAAAAATGACAATGAACAAGATTACTCATAAGGGTATATTTTCTTGGTCTGCTTTGTACACATTCTCTAAAGTTGATGCATCTTTCATTCCTCTTTAATGCATGTTAGGATACTAGATTTTGTTGAGATACATTTATTTATATTGCAGACAACTAAGACTTGCAAATGCACTTTGTGATGCAGAAACTTGTGTAAGTTGCAAATTATCATTGGTTATAGACCAAAAGAACTTTTGTTGTAATCTTTAGTAGATGATCCGTATTACTAATGCTGAAAAATTGTTGGTTCAATATTGGTTGTCATTACCTCTTGTCAATAAATGATTGACAACACATAATTTACTGAAGTATATGCTTCAAATAGTCATTTTTCTTTTTCTTCTTCTCCAATGTTTTCTTTTAGTTTTCTCTCTCTCTAGCTCTCTAGAAAAAATGGCTAGCTCTTCGCTCTAATGCCAATGTAATTATGGAAACTAACATCCTTGCTAATGCTCCTTGTCAAATCGGACATTTGCTTTAGAATAGTTATTGCTCAATGTCTGGGCTAGTTTGTGATGATGAGTTTTACTTTGGAAATTCCTCATTTTACTTTTCCCCTTACGATTTATGTTTTCACTTGAGATGTATCCTTTTTTTATATTTATCTATATGATGATCACCTTTAGTAAACTAAGGGGTTTCATTACTCATTTCTCAAGAGATGTTTGTTGTGTTGTATGTATAGGACTTATATCATGTTCCTCCACCAACAAAAAGTAAAGAAGACACATTGTTGAAATCCTTAAGTTTTATGATCTTGATAAAGAAGAGCTTCAGTATAGAACTACATCATGATGCCATTATTTTTCTTTTCCTTTTATTTCTTTCTTTTTTTAAAAAATATTATGGCTACCATTTTACTCTTATTCTACCGGATATATGGGCAGCTCTTCACATCCTGTAAGGCCCATGGAGATCCTAGCAAAATAAAATGAAATGGATGGATTTGTTCATGATGAAGAGATTGAATTATAGCACATTTGGATTTACTTAAATACACATAAATTCATGTTGCATAATAAACGTTGTGTATTACTTTTCATACTTAAGATTCATTTGATGTTATTCCAAAATGCATTGCTATTGTTTACCATTTCTACCAGAAATAAATTTTGAGCAATTTGTTATGTGTGAATACCTTGATAAAAGAGTTTCATTTCGATTGTGTTAGGTACTTTTACTATTTCATAGTATTTTTACTATTCCGATATATATACTTTTCTTTCTTATGTACTCACTCCTTCCCACCCTTATATTGCCCCATGATCAGAGATAGAGACAATGTTTGCTTCCAGAAATGGCCACCTCCCCCTGATCATGAAGAGCAAATCCATTTTCCTTATGTAGCCTCTATATATATCATGTATGTTAGTTGAATTATTTAATAATTTAATGATCATGAAAATCTTTTTACTATACTGCAAGTGTACGGTGTAGGTAACAGATAGTAGCGAGCAAAGTCGTATTCCTCACGGATTGAATATGAAACACTTTAAATATAGTAAATCTCGTACTTCAATTTTATTGAAGTGGTCGAAAATCAAGAAATTGTTATCTATACTAAACCCTAAATTATCAAGTAAAAATATATAAAGATTGTTAAAGACCCGAACTCCACAAGTTTCCAACAAATACGAAGTAACCTTAGGAACATAATCTCAACATGTTTATCAATATTAGTTCCAAGTAACGATTCAATTCCTAAACAGTTGATTAATACCAATTGCTAGTATCACTACTCAACAATTAATATTAACTCTCAAAAGAATTTAGAATTGAATTATTCCCCACTAACAGTTGTAGGTCTCTCAACTCAATCCCCGTTTATGTTATGAACTCGGTTTTCATAAGTTAGAACTCATCTCCCGAATTATGAACTAAAGAATATGACATGCAAATTATTTGTCAGATAATCTACACAAAACAAGCACTTGAATTCATAAATAGAACACAAAAACCAATTAAGAGAAATAATCAAATTATATTTAACATGAATCCACATTTTTTTATCATGCCCTAGGATCAGAAGTATTTAGCCTAACATATTTAACAACAAATTCATAGAAAAACTTAAAATCAAATAGTTTGACATCGAATTAAGTACAAAGAAAAGATCTAAACTAGGAGGATATAACTCTTCTTGTCAGGATGGATCCTTCTTCAAAGTCTTAAACTCTTGTACATTCGTAGATGCAAAAGGTCTTGTGTCGTAATTCCTTGATTTGGGTTTCTCTCTTAGAAATATGTGGAATTGTGTATTCCCAAGTGTAAAATTCGTCCCCTGAAGTGTAGGGCTTGGTCTTCCTTTTATAGATGCTTTGAAAAATCACTGGTCAAGTCCCGATAAAATTAGGAAACAAAATACACCGCCAACAAAATACATGACCGTGTATTAATACACGGCAGGTCGTGTCTTTCGTTTTCGATCTCTATTTTTCTCTAAAGAAACATACACGACTATGTGTTATTACATGATTGGGTCTTGTATTACATCTCTGAATTTTCCCTCGAACAAGACGCACGGGCGTGTAAAATCACATGGGGATAAGATACACGACCGTGTAATATTACACAGGGAGACTGTGTTTTCTGTTCTTCATTATTTTCTTCGCGTATTTGATCATCTCTTCGTATTCGGCATTCTTGTCTGGGCCGTCCTACTGATATACTTGCAAATTAAGCGCATTTTCCTGTAAAAATTGTGAAGCCCCGATTTTTCCGAAGCTATTAGTTGAACCTTATTGTTGTTTAAGCTTTCGATCGACTATTTTACCGCGTCATTTTGACGGGTAATTAATAAACAATATATACATTTTGTATTTTATTTCATTTTATTTTATTACTTGTGATCATGATCATCATTAATTCTATTCCTCATTTATGATCACTTGATTGATCATTATTACTATTTTTGTATTTATTAGTCACCTTAGAATTTTAAGAGACTATTTATTTTAGAGACTTTTACCTTATAGAATTAAGATGTTGATTTAGATTAAGTGATCATGAGACTTACAAGTGATCAAGGAATCACTAATTATTTTGGAGATTGATATATTTCATCTATTATCATCAAAATTGGGACAAAAAAAAAAAAAATATATGGAATTACCATTTTACCCTCATAGTGGACGGCCATGATGGATATTTTGGGATAAAAATATCATCCAACTCTTGTACACATACACCATATATTAGTCATCTTGTGTATAATTATATCATTAATTCAAACATTATACACATCATCTTATACACCAATTCTTTATTACTAATTTCCCCAACTTATTCCCACTTAACCAACATTCTTCTTATTCCTCTCAAATTCAAATTGACCCACACTTTGACTTGCATTTTTGTCTCCATGCAAGAGACAAATTACAAGACACAATTTGATCAAAATTTTCTTTCCCTCTCTCTCATACTAACGGCCATTATGGCATTTTTACACAAAATTTTCATTTCATTTCTCATCAACACATTCTAATACTCAAAGCCTTCTCCTCCTTCTCTCTAAAAACTCCCAACTTCTCTCTACTCTTCTTCTTACTTTCTTCTTCCATACTTAGAAAAAAATTCAACATTTTCCTCCTTGTACACCATAAAAATCGAACCACTATACTACAAGGTAAGAAATTTTAGCTTCAATCCATTTTTGGATATCACATTGTTCATCTCTTCCACCTTCTTAACTTAAGTTTGAATTTGGTTTTGGAGGTACATTTAGAAGACTTTGAAGGTTAGAGCTTGACAACATTTTGAAGAAGGACCTCAAGTTTGAAGAAGAAAATAGTAGAGAAAATTTGACTACAAGGTAAGAATTGTGTACTAGACCCCTTCTTTCCTACTCTTCCTATTTTTTTCAAATTTTAACACCCCTTTTTCATTTTTGAGAAATAGGGGCTGACTTTAGGAGATTTTGGAGTTGAGCCAAAAATTCCAATTTTTGAGCTTCAACTAGTCTCCAAACATCTACTACACAAGGTAAAGTGTAGTCCTTTTCATTTCCTTATTTCCTTCTTTTCTCCTTAATTTTTCTCTCATTTTTCTAACTCCAAATTTTGATATTTTCTTGACTTAGGGGCTGACCTAAGAAGCCTCATCCAAAAATTGGAAATTATCCTTTTATTTCACAATTTCCAAATTTAAGGTGGGTGGAAAATTATTTTTCCAACTTTTAGGTGTTTTATTAAAATGCATGTAGAAAATTTGATCATGAGCCTTGAGATATATATAATCTATGTATTGCATGTCAATTTTATATATCAAATCATGAAAATTCTCAAGAGTTGCTCAAAATTACTATTTATTGAATTTTAGGTGCATGCATGTACACTTTAATGCTTTAATTGATGAATTCTTGTATGTATTGGACATGCATGTGTATGATCTTTAAAATCTATGTTTTGGATGACTTATAATCTGGAAAAGTCGAGCATAATTGATTAAATTTCAATTTTGGACTTAAAAATGCAAAAATGGAAAGTTGGTGGACTAAATTGCAAGAAAATAAAAGTTAAAGGACCCCTCTGCAAATTTCGAAATTTGGGACTGTACTCAGGTTCAAAAATGACTTTTGGACATGTTAATAATGTTTTAAGAGTTTTAAGATAAATAAAATCAACCTTTAAAAGCCCAAGGACTAGATTGTAAAATTTTGAAAGTTTAAGGGCTACTTTGCAATTTTTAAAACTGTACCAGACCTAAACTTTATAAATTGAAATTTTTACTTTTAAGTTACTGGGAATCACATATTTTAAAAGTATTCCAAAAATCCAAGTGGTTAGGGCTTGGAAAACAATTTTTCTAAAATTGAGGGACTAATGTGAAAAATATTAAACTTGAGGACCCAAATGAAAATTCCAGGACTTATGCAGCCCATGCACCTGGGAATACTAACTTAACTATAACTTAATTGTATTTTGGACCCAAGGTTCAAAATTCATAACAATTGGACCCTTAAAAGCCTTAAAGGTAATTATTTTAAAATGGGACAAAAATGATATTTTCAAACGTTGAAGGACCTACACGTATTGCTTTTAAAAACTGCTTTTATCCCAATATCCTACCAACCTTAGTGACATTTTCCAACTGGAATCACATTAAAAGCCCTTCCGGTTTGTGAGTTCCGAATTTTTAAAACTTAAGGTCCGAATTGACAATTTTTACAGATTTGGGGCCAATGTGAGATTTTTATAAAAACTCGACCATAAAACTTTAAAAACCTGAATCTCTGGACAATTTGGAGAATTTAGGAACTGACCTCATAATTTTTCAAGGTCGGGATATTTATTTATTCAATTTTTAACACCAAAAGTGTTGGTTTTTACAAAACGGGGCTAAATTACCATTTTTCTTTTATAAAGGACCTAACTCAAATTAGTTTCTCTTTTACTAAAATTGCCCTGGACCCTCTGACTTGGAGATTTAATTAAAGTATTTTACTTTCCCAAAAACCCTTGACTTATCGGATCAATTTGACCGATTAATACCCGATCGCGGAGCGACTCCCTCGCCTTGCGATTTTGAATCTATAACGGGACTTATGTTCCACCCAATTCTTATTTAAGATATCGAAGGTTGCTTATCCTTCCGATAATCATCTTCATCCATAAACTCCACCAACGCCATAATTGCCACTCGCGTTTTTCGAAAATTTTCCTAAATCGCTTCCTGAATCAATAATACTCGATTGCTGCGTGGTTGTTGCTGTAATTGTAATTACTTTCCGCCCGAGTCAACTTGGTGTGTCGAGCTCACAAATCGGAATGGATATGCGGGGATGGAACCGGCAGCTCGGCCGCTATTCCACTCTTCCGCCCCCATCGCCCTAATCCCGCAACCGAGGGACGGAGTTTGTCCAAGGGAAGCGGGTCGTAGTATCGAGGTATAATCATGATTATGACAGATCCGAGCCTCGCCCGCTCTCTCGGGATTTTGTCTTTGCCTACGGAGCGATAAGGTGCCGCCTTGGACCATACTTGACCGGGAGTTACAAGGTAGAACGAAGGAATCGCTGTCGATCCACACGATTCTCGGAGTTATCGTCCCGCTTTTGGTTGGCGTTACATTTCCGCACGCAACCGCTACCTTTTTGCATTGGTTGGCGCTACAAGTCCGTACGCAACCATTAATTGTCTTGCATAGGATTGGCGTTACACTTCCGCACGCAATCCTACCGTCTTGATCGTATCACATAGTGAATGTGTGACCATGAATCGTTTTCTTAAATCGTATAAGTATATTATTT
Source organism: Rehmannia glutinosa (assembly GCA_016081115.2). Taxonomy (NCBI): domain Eukaryota; kingdom Viridiplantae; phylum Streptophyta; class Magnoliopsida; order Lamiales; family Orobanchaceae; genus Rehmannia; species Rehmannia glutinosa. The sequence goes on along the minus strand of JABTTQ020002517.1, from coordinate 43,885 downwards.
AAATAATTTATCACGACGCTTGAATCGTGTGTGAAAACCATGCATCATACTCATGTGTTTTCGTATAATCTGTTTTCTCACATTAACTATATTGCGCCACACTCGCATTACCCATCACCCCATCCACCGAGATTTTTGTCTCATCCCCTGCTTTTTTCTAACCTTAGATGAGGATTTATTTGGGGATCTTTGAACCTCTGGATTGAGACCTTGTACTACGCTTGTTGGATTTATCGCTTCTTGTTGTTGATTGGACTCTTTTCTTATTATGTTGTTGTCGGACTTTTGTATCCTAATCAATTCGGGTTTGTAATTGAGGGGCGTATGACCCTTTGACGTTAAGTTACTACCTTGTTGAATTTCGGATTGTAATTTGGTGATGGAATGTAGACTTTAAGTGATAACTTGTATCTGTTATTTAATTCCGCTGCTATTTAGACTCTGTCTTATTGGGTTCTCATTGGTATTGTTTGGTCATTAGTCCATTTGTATTTAAGTTGTGAATCGTTCGTCGCGTCCCGTTTGGGGCGTGATAAAGTGGTATCGTGAGCTCGGCTAGTGAGATGGAAACTTACACCGAGCTGACCCAGGATAGGACCCTCGGTCTGTGTTTTGGGTAGTACCGCGACTTGACCAAATAAGTGTGAAATCGATTTCAAATTGGCATAGAACCGTCTTATTGATATTTGAACTAAGTTAGAATGCATACTTTGAGATTCATAATCATACTTGTCTTGACTTAGTTGATTTTGACGATTTCCCTTACTCGTTCTTCCTTATTTTTCTTATCTTTCCTCTACCTTTGACTCGATCCGCCTTAGTTTGTTTTATCGGGATGGAGCCGACGCGCCACGTGGTGGGATGTATTCCATGCCCGTGCAGAGCGGGAATATTACCGGCACGATGATTTATTGGCACCGGAAAGCGAACGCACGACCACGTAAACTAGCCCAAGAGCGCTAACGCAATGCAGACTTGACTCGGCCGCTGGCGATAAGCCAAGATGAGAAGAACGAATGACCAAATACAAAGTATTCAAGAGCGCCGGATAACATGCGGGAGAAAATGAAGAGGATGAGCGACGGTCGCCGAAATGGGAGATTGATGCCCGTCTATCCCGTAGTAGATCGTCGATCGCTTGGAGGAGACCCTCATCAAGCGATGATGACAGTCATTGAGGACCTTACACAGGCCCTAGCTCGAGGACGCCGCACTAGAAGCGCTTTAGCGGCTAATGCTCGCCATTGCCACCGCCCGAGGCAAACCTGCCTAATCCCGAGGAGGATCCCGAGGAGGATCCCGAGGAGGATCCGATCGACATTGGAGAGCCGGAGGCTGCTCCACTCGATGAGGCTCGGGGATTTGAGCAAAGGGTTGGACTTTGTGGATTGGCCCGAGGTTGAGGCGCCGCCTCAACCCGACCCGGCACCCCGATCATGTATACATAGCTGCGAGCGATGATGATGATGGCGATCTCACCGATTAGCTAGCGATTGTCCTTGTACTTTTGTTGTTGTAGCTGTGTAATCCAGTGTTGTACCTTTCATTATTGTACTAGATTCGGATGTATTTTGATTCCATGTATCTGACTTAGTATTCTGCTGATGTACTTTGGGTGTATTCAATTTTATATTAATGGATATACCTTTTGCTATTTATTCAGTGTCTTGTGTCTGATATTACTTTCCCTACGATATCTTTTGCTTTACGCGAATAATTATTGTATTCATTTACTCGCAAATCGCAACTAACGCTCCAAGATACAGAATGGCAGAACATCGAGGACGTGGGAGACCTCGTCGCGTTCCACGAGGAGACGATGATGTACCCAGGGATCGGGTACCCTCTCCGGAATTACCACCACCTCCTCCACCTGCTGCAGGAGACAATCTAACTGCACAAGCATTACAGCAAATACTGGTGTTTATGAGGCAACAGGCAGAGCCTCAACCCCGTGCTCCCGAACCCGCCCGAGAGGCGAACGATCGCACATTGGAGCGATTCCTGCGGTTCGACCCACCAACCTTCTTGGGGGAGCCGGACGATGTGAAAGCGGAAGAATGGATAGAGAAGCTAGAAAATATCTTCAATGCTCTTCAATACTCCGACGAGCAGAGAGTCACACTCGCCGTATTTAAATGTCCGAATCGGCTTAGAGACCGGTGGAGGGCGATTGAAAGGAGATGGGAACAGGACCGGGTAATCGGATCATGGGGAAATTTCTTGGCTGAGTTCAATGAACAAAGATATATTCCCAGTGCGTCGTGAAGGAAGCACGCCGATGAATTCCATAGATTGAGGCAAGGAAACTGACCGTGGCTCAAGATGCAGTCAATTTCACCGATAGTCCAAGTATGCTCTGGGGACAATCGATCAAGAGGATAAGCTTTACAAGTTCACTCGAGGATTGAAACGGAACTTGAAATAGTTGTTGATCGTTGAACGGCAACCTACTCACCATGCGGTAAAGGCGGCTCTCCGCATTGAGTTGAGGATCAACCGTATTGGGCAGATTCAGCAGAGTAGGCCATCGAACAGTTTTAAGAGGCCACTGTGGGGATGACCATCTAAACCGCCTACTAAGTTTGAAGGGACCGTTAAGGACAGATAAAGGAAAGAGACCAATACAAGGAAAGTCGGGTCAAGAATGTGCGCATTGCCAGAAACCGGGACATACTGCCGACAACTGCTGGCGTAAACAAGGAAGGTGTTTACGCTGTGGTAGTAATCAGCACCAGCTGCAAGATTGCCCAAAGTACAATGACCGATCTAAACTAACGCAACCACGTAGCCGGAAATAGCCCCAGGGTAATCGGGCAAGGATGCCCGCCGAGCATTTGCACTAGCCGGACAGAGGCTCCGGAGGCAACAGACGTGGTGGAAGGTACGCTTCTAGTATCTAACCACTACGCTAAAATATTGTTCGACCCTGGATCAACGCATTCATTTGTTGCACCGCATTTTGTACACAAACTACATGCATGCATGGAACATATGCCTATATGCTTAGAAGTGACAACTCCTATGGGTGCGAGTCGATAACGGATATTATCTATAATGCATGCAAAGTTAAGATTGCTTGAGATAAACTTTCTGCCGATTTGATCTTATTACCTATATCCGAATACGACGTAATATTGGGAATGAATCGGTTTATCGCACACCATGCACAAATGGACTGCGATAACAAGTCCATTAAGCTATGTGAACCCGAAAACCGAAGTGGAGATTTCGGGAAGGGCACGAGTTAAGATTGCCCCAATCATTTCAAAGCAATGAAAGCGAAGAAGGCGATCGATCACTAGAGGGGCTCGGGGGTATTTGGCGTTTGTAATTAACAAACCCAAGGTTGAGATACAAATCAACCAAGTACCTATAGTATCGGATATACGGATGTATTTCCACAAGAACTCACCACTGTCCCTCCGGATAGGGAAGTCGAGTTCACCATCGAGGTGTTGCCAGGGACTACCCCGATTGCCAGAACACCGTATAGAATGGCTCCTCTTGAGTTACAAGAGTTGAAAACGCAATTACGTAAAAACTGATGGATGTGGGATTTATCGACCGAGTGCGTCTCCGTGGGGAGCACGGTCTTTGTTCGTCAAAAAGAAGGATGGCACATTAAGACTATGTATAGATTATCATGGACTTAATAGTGTGACCATCAAGAACAAATATCCCCTCCCGAGGATAGACGAACTATTTGATCAACTTCAAGGAGCAACGGTGTACTCAAAGTTTGATTTATAACAAGGATATTACCAACTGAAAATCCGCGAAGGAGACATTTCCAAAACTGCATTTCAAACCCGATATGGACACTACGAGTTTGTAGTAATGCCTTTCGGTCTGACGAATGCACCAGCAGCATTTATGGACCTGATGCATCGAGTCTTCCAACCTTATTTGGATCAATTCGTAGTGATATTCATTGATGACATACTTGTATACTCTAAGTCTAGAGAAGAGCACGAACGTCACACCAAAATCGTTTTAGAGACACTACGAGCATAAGCTATATGCCAAATTCAGCAAGTGCGAATTTTGGCTTAGTGAAGTCGCATTCTTGGGACATATAGTATCCAACACTGGGATTGCAAGTAGATCCTTGAAAGGTACAGACGGTGGTTGAATGGAAACAACCCGAGTCTGTAACGGAAATCGAAGTTTCTAGACTAGCCGGATATTATCGAAGATTTATCCAGGACTTCTCCAAGATAGCGGACCACTCACTCGACTAACCCGAGAAGCAAGTCAAGTTTGAGTGGAATGACAAGTGCGAGACGAGTTTCCAAGAGTCAAGAAATGAATTACTACGGCTCGAGCTTTAGCCCTTCCAAAGGGAACGAGAAAAACTTTGTCGCTCTACAAAGTGATGCATCAAAAGAAGGACTAGGAGCAAAGTGCTCATGCGGAAGGAAAGGTTATCGCTTATGCATCACGAAAGCTCAAGCCGTATGAGGCCAATTACCCAACGCATGACCTGGAATTGGCAATAGTTTTTCGCGTTGAAGAAATGGAGACACTATCTCTATGGAGCAACATTCACGGTTTTCACGGATCACAAGAGCTTGAAGTATCTATTCTCCCGGAAAGATCTCAACCTGAGGCAACGGAGATGGATGGAGTTGATTGAGGACTATCACTTTGATATTCAATACCATCTCGGAAAAGCTAACGTCGTAGAAAGGCACGCTCTAAGCGAAAAGGCGAGCTTAGCCGGACTTATGATTCGAGAGTGGGAATCATTAAAGGAGCCGAGCAATTGGAATCGACGAGAACCAATACTCGATTTCATGTGCTAACATTTCGATTACACCCAATCTACGAGTGAGATCAAAGAAGCACAAGAGAAGGATACACATCTTCAAAAACTGAAGGAGAAGATACTTAAAGGAGATAGATCAAAATTCTCGGTACCTGAAGATGGAGTTATCAGGTTCCGGAATCGAGTGTGTGTACCAAATGACGAACATATTAGGAATAAAATCCTAGCAGAGGCACACCATTCAAAATACACTATACATCCTGGAGGAAACAAGATGTATAAAGATTTGAAACGAAGTTATTGGTGGGTAAACATGAAGAACCAGGTAGCAGAGTTCGTTGCGAGATGTTTGACTTGTCAACGAGTAAAAGCAGAACACCAACGACCATCTGGTTTACTACAACCGTTGAGAATTCCCGAATGGAAATGGGAACATATAACAATGGACTTCATGACGGATCTACCAAGGACCAGAGGAGGCCAGGACGCTATCTGGGTAGTTGTAGACCGACTCACGAAATCTGCACACTTTTTACCCATCAAGAAAACCGATAGCTTGCAGAAACTTGCACAGATTTATATCCGAGAAATCATTCGACTACATGGAGTACCGATATAGTATCCGACAGAGACCCGAGGTTTGTCTCAGTTTTGGAAGTGCTTGCACGAGGAATTGGGTACCTCACTAAGTTTCAAAGACAAAGAAGACATCCACAAACCGATGGATGGGCCCGAGCGAACAATTCAAACCCTTGAAGATATGTTGCGAGCCTGCACTTGGACTTTCAAGGAAGTTGGGATTCGCACTTACCATTAGCCGAGTTCGCCTACAATAATAGTTATCAAGCCACGATTGGGATGGCACCCTATGAGGCATTGTATGGGCGAAAATGTAGATCCCACTACACTGGGAGATTGATGACAAATGGACTCCGAAAGAGAAACGAAAGTCGCCCTCGATTCCAAAAGTCGACTTAGTATAGGAGGCCATGGAGAAGGTCAAGCTGATCAAGGAGCGGATTCGCACAGCTCAGAGCCGCCAAAAGAGTTACGCGGACAAGAGAAGAAAGGATTTGGAATTTGAAGTCGGTGATGAAGTATTTCTCAGACTCTCACCACGAAAAGGACTGATTAATCCGAAGAAAGGAGGCAAGTTGAGTCCGAGATATATTGGACCTTACAAGATTTTACAAAGGATCGGGAAGTTAGCCTACAGACTCGAGATACCAGCACCATATGCGGGAATGCACGATGTATTCCACGTGTCGAGATTGAAGAAGCATCAACCGGATCCCGAACATATCATCACTCGAGATACTCCTCCTCTAATGGAAAATCTATCCTACACCGAGAGGCCAATCTGGATCATTGATCAGCAGATACGACAGTTGCGTAAGAGAGAAATCCCGATGGTTAAAGTGGTGTGGCAGAACCACAACCGAGACGAAGACGCAACGTGGGAAACGGAAGAAGACATAAGGAATCAATATCCCGAACTATTCTGAAGAGAATTTGGGGACCAAATTCTTTTAAGGAGGGGAGGATGTGAAGCCCCGATTTTTCCGAAGCTATTAGTTGAACCTTATTGTTGTTTAAGCTTTCGATCGACTATTTTACCGCATCATTTTGACGGGTAATTAATAACAATATATACATTTTGTATTTTATTTCATTTTATTTTATTACTTGTGATCATGATCATCATTAATTCTATTCCTCATTTATGATCACTTGATTGATCATTATTACTATTTTTGTATTTATTAGTCACTTTAGAATTTTAAGAGACTATTTATTTTAGAGACTTTTACCTTATAGAATTAAGATGTTGATTTAGATTAAGTGATCATGAGACTTACAAGTGATCAAGGGAATCACTAATTATTTTGGAGATTGATATATTTCATCTATTATCATCAAAATTGGGACAAAAACAAATATAAGAAATTACCATTTTACCCTCATAGTGGACGGCCATGATGGATATTTTGGGATAAAAATATCATCCAACTCTTGTACACATACACCATATATTAGTCATCTTGTGTATAATTATATCATTAATTCAAACATTATACACATCATCTTATACACCAATTCTTTATTACTAATTTCCCCAACTTATTCCCACTTAACCAACATTCTTCTTATTCGTCTCAAATTCAAATTGACCCACACTTTGACTTGCATTTTTGTCTCCATGCAAGAGACAAATTACAAGACACAATTTGATCAAAATTTTCTCTCCCTCTCTCTCGTACTACACGGCCATTATGGCATTTTTACACAAAATTTTCATTTCATTTCTCATCAACACATTCTAATACTCAAAGCCTTCTCCTCCTTCTCTCTAAAAACTCCCAACTTCTCTCTACTCTTCTTCTTACTTTCTTCTTCCATACTTAGAAAAAATTCAACATTTTCCTCCTTGTACACCATAAAAATCGAACCACTATACTACAAGGTAAGAAATTTTAGCTTCAATCCATTTTTGGATATCACATTGTTCATCTCTTCCACCTTCTTAACTTAAGTTTGAATTTGGTTTTGGAGGTACATTTAGAAGACTTTGAAGGTTAGAGCTTGACAACATTTTGAAGAAGGACCTCAAGTTTGAAGAAGAAAATAGTAGAGAAAATTTGACTACAAGGTAAGAATTGTGTACTAGACCCCTTCTTTCCTACTCTTCCTATTTTTTTCAAATTTTAACACCCCTTTTTCATTTTTGAGAAATAGGGGCTGACTTTAGGAGATTTTGGAGTTGAGCCAAAAATTCCAATTTTTGAGCTTCAACTAGTCTCCAAACATCTACTACACAAGGTAAAGTGTAGTCCTTTTCATTTCCTTATTTCCTTCTTTTCTCCTTAATTTTTCTCTCATTTTTCTAACTCCAAATTTTGATATTTTCTTGACTTAGGGGCTGACCTAAGAAGCCTCATCCAAAAATTGTGAAATTATCCTTTTATTTCACAATTTCCAAATTTAAGGTGGGTGGAAAATTATTTTTCCAACTTTTAGGTGTTTTATTAAAATGCATGTAGAAAATTTGATCATGAGCCTTGAGATATATATAATCTATGTATTGCATGTCAATTTTATATATCAAATCATGAAAATTCTCAAGAGTTGCTCAAAATTACTATTTATTGAATTTTAGGTGCATGCATGTACACTTTAATGCTTTAATTGATGAATTCTTGTATGTATTTGACATGCATGTGTATGATCTTTAAAATCTATGTTTTGGATGACTTGTAATCTGTAAAAGTCGAGCATAATTGATTAAATTTCAATTTTGGACTTAAAAATGCAAAAATGGAAAGTTGGTGGACTAAATTGCAAGAAAATAAAAGTTAAAGGACCCCTCTGCAAATTTCGAAATTTGGGACTGTACTCAGGTTCAAAAATGACTTTTGGACATGTTAATAATGTTTTAAGAGTTTTAAGATAAATAAAATCAACCTTTAAAAGCCCAAGGACTAGATTGTAAAATTTTGAAAGTTTAAGGGCTACTTTGCAATTTTTAAAACTGTACCAGACCTAAACTTTATAAATTGAAATTTTTACTTTTAAGTTACTGGGAATCACATATTTTAAAAGTATTCCAAAAATCCAAGTGGTTAGGGCTTGGAAAACAATTTTTCTAAAATTGAGGGACTAATGTGAAAAATATTAAACTTGAGGACCCAAATGAAAATTCCAGGACTTATGCAGCCCATGCACCTGGGAATACTAACTTAACTATAACTTAATTGTATTTTGGACCCAAGGTTCAAAATTCATAACAATTGGACCCTTAAAAGCCTTAAAGGCAATTATTTTAAAATGGGACAAAAATGATATTTTCAAAAGTTGAAGGACCTACACGTATTGCTTTTAAAAACTGCTTTTGTCCCAATATCCTACCAACCTTAGTGACATTTTCCAACTGGAATCACATTAAAAGCCCTTCGGTTTGTGAGTTCCATTTTTAAAACTTAAGGTCCGAAACAATTTTTACAAATTTGGGGCCAATGTGAGATTTTTATAAAAACTCGACCATAAAACTTTAAAAACCTGAATCTCTGGACAATTTGGAGAATTTAGGAACTGACCTCATAATCTTTCAAGGTCGGGATATTTATTTATTCAATTTTTAACACCAAAAGTGTTGGTTTTTACAAAACGGGGCTAAATTACCATTTTTCTTTTATAAAGGACCTAACTCAAATTATTTTCTCTTTTACTAAAATTGCCCTGGACCCTCTGACTTGGAGATTTAATTAAAGTATTTTACTTTCCCAAAAACACTTGACTTATCGGATCAATTTGACCGATTAATACCTGATCGCGGAGCGACTCCCTCGCCTTGCGATTTTGAATCTATAACGGGACTTATGTTCCACCCAATTCTTATTTAAGATATCGAAGGTTGCTTATCCTTCCGATAATCATCTTCATCCATAAACTCCACCAACGCCATAATTGCCACTCGCGTTTTTCGAAAATTTTCCTAAATCGCTTCCCACTGAATCAATAATACTCATTGCACGGTTGATCACGTAATTGTAATTACTTTCCCGCTGAGTCAACTTGGTGTGTCGAGCTCACACTCGGAATGGATACGTCGGGGATGGAACCGGCAGCTCGGCCGCTATTCCACTCTTCCTCCGCCCCATCGCCCTAATCCCGCAACCGAGGGACGGAGTTTGTCCAAGGGAAGCGGGTCGTAGTAATCGAGGTATAATCATGATTATGACGGATCCGAGCCTCGAGCCAGCTCTTACGGGATTTTGTCTTTGCCTACGGAGCGATAAGGTGCCGGTCTTGGACCATACTTGACCGGGAGTTACAAGGTAGAACGAAGGAATCGATGTCCGATCCACACGATTCTCGAGTTATCATCCCGCTTTGGTTGGCGTTACATTTCCGCACGCAACCGCTACTGCTTTTGCATTGGTTGGCGCTACAAGTCCGTACGCAACCATTAATTGTCTTGCATAGGATTGGCGTTGCACTTCCGTACGCAATCTACTACCTCTCTTGATCAGATCACATAGTGTCTGTGTGACCATGAAATCGCTTTTTCTTAAATCGTATAAGTATATTATTTAAATAATTTATCACGACGCTTGTGAAGTGTGTGTGAAACCATGCATCATACTCATGTGTTTTTCGTATAATCGTTTTCTCACATTAACTATATTGCGCCACACTCGCATTACCGATCACCCCATCCACCGAGATTTTTGTCTCATCCCCTTGTTTTCTAACCTTAGATGAGGATTTCATTGGGGATGCTTTGAACCGCTCGATTGAGACCTTGTACTACGCTTGTTGGATTTACTGCTTCTTGTTGTTGATTGGACTCTTTTCTTATTATGTTGTTGTCGGACTTTTGTATCCTAATCAATTCGGGTTTGTAATTGAGGGGCGTATGACCCTTTGACGTTAAGTTACTACCTTGTTGAATTTCGGATTGTAATTTGGTGATGGAATGTAGACTTTAAGTGATAACTTGTATCTGTTATTTAATTCCGCTGCTATTTAGACTCTGTCTTATTGGGTTCTCATTGGTATTGTCTGGTCTGTTAGTCCATTTGTATTTAAGTTGTGAATCGTTCGTCGCGTCCCGTTTGGGGCGTGACAAAAATCACAAGAATATACAGTATCACGCCCAACAAAGGAAACCAACTAAAACACACAATATATATATATATATATATGCAAATGTATCGAATATGTACCAAAATAAACCCCTAAATGCGTGTATATTTTACACGTATCATGTAGCTTCTGTTAGCATAATTACTTTAACTCTTCTTGGCTGCCTAAATATGATTTTCTTATCGGCCGCCTAAACTTGATGAATAGTTGCTTGTTCTCGTTGTTGCTTATTAAATGCTGAAATTTGCAAAATGGATTTGATTGAGAATAATGATCTTTGAGAAGACGTTTCTAATTTTTGAGTTTGATAATTATCAAATATCGATCTTTGTTCATCTTTCTCGTGGTACTAATTCTTGGTTATCAATTTTTCAAAGCCATTTGATTTTGCGTTATTTCCAGTGTTCTGCATGCCTGTATATGTATATGGTCTGTTGTTCGCAAAATGTTAAGTTTTCTGAATTATTTTTATTGCAGTGTACATTTATAGTCAAGGGTGACGAACTGTTATAGTGATTGTGTTAGACTGGAACATGATATTGTACTTTTGTTTGCTTGCAGTTGAGGTCTCATTTTTGTTTTTAATTTGTGTGCTTATAAGATTAACTAATCCTTTTCTCTTATCAAAATAAATTTGAAGAATTATATTTTCCCCTGAACTCTCACTGTCACACTACTATTAAAAGCAGTCAGTGTTTTGTTTTCCTACACCACTCTAGAAGATTTCCTGCTTTTCTTTCTTCTATCAAGTACAATCAATTTTACTTGAGAATTGGACATCTTTTGCTATTTAGAATGATATTTTTCTTTTTTCAAATTTTGTAGGTTGATCCATAAAGAATAACTCAAGCATGAATTATAGATTTGGCACACGGTATATTTTTGGACCAATAAAGCGATTCATCTTGATGGTGCTCGAATAATTTGTACTCGATGGAGTATATATGAGAGAATAGTTTAGCTATCTATCAAAGATGAAACTCATATGTTCTAATGAATCAATATGGATGAGGTTGTTTATATTAAAATTTATTGTTAAAAAAACATTACATATTCTTGAACATTTAGCAATTTTTTTATTAGTAATAATGTGGTTTTATGTAGTAATCAATTCATATTAAATAATATTTTAAATATTATAATTAAAAATAACTTTTGAGGAGTGTAATTATTGATTTAGGAGGGATAAAGTTTATGCTAAACTAATTTTTAGTGACAGACTAATAATTAATAATGACAGTAACTTTATCAATAAACCAACATATAGTGAGGGGCAAATAACTATACAATGAGAAGATATTTTGTCATTACAATATTGTTTAATGAGTGAAAAATGATAATATAATGATGAAAATTGTCATTATTGAAATTGATTTATAATGACGGCATAATCTCGTCATTGAATCTACCAAAGCAATAATGATGGGACCTATTGACAGTCTCATTATTATTTACTTTTACCTAGAAGGCAATAATGAGGGGTCCATGAGGAAAAATTCCCATCATTATAATTCTTAATGACAAAATATGGACATATAATGATAAAATTTCTCGTCATTATAAAGTGAATTTCTTGTAGTGGGATGTAACGACCCAAATTTCTAACCGTATAAATATTTTATCTAAGCAGTGCAATAAGCTTAATTAAAAGAACACAATTTTTTTAAAAAAAATAGCATATGATTAAATACTCGCATTCAAATAAGGAAAAGTACTTTTACTTCGAACTCAAATATCAATCATCCAAAAATAAAATGGTAACTAAAAATCCGTTAACGAAATAAATATTCCTAAAGTTGTAAAATAAATAAAAATATTGATTTCGCATCCACCGCCTCCAATCCTCGTCTGGACTCCTTAGCCTGAAAAATGTTAATGAATATGGGGTGAGCTTTCAACTCGCTCAATGGGGACACGTTTGTCAAGATTAAATACAACAATAGGCATAATCATAAATATTCAACATATAGTTTAACTTTTACTTGATCGCCATTTTTATAGTATCATGGGTACACCCCGAGGATACATTTGATCCCGGACCTTCTTACAGCCCCTGACTAAGTACTGCGGGTTCACCCCGAGGATACTTTTGATCCCGGACCTTCTTACAGCCCCATACTAATATAGCACTATGGGTTCACCCCGAGGATACTTTTGATCCCGGACCTTCTTACAGCCCCAGGCTAACATAACTTATTTTCACATTTGCACATAAACAATTACACATATACGAAGCATTTAATAGAGACAAACAATAAGTGAATAGAATATCCCCACCTCGAATAAACGCAGATATCTGTGTGAAGAATGTAATAATGCAGTAAATCCTACTCCTTGTTTTCTTCGTTGTCTACAATAAATTATAAAGTACAATTAATAGTATAGTAAAATAATAAATTAAGATAAAATAAATAAATAAATCAATTGATTAAGAAATAAAATGATTTGAATTGACTGATAGGTCATAGTTACTGAATTGGCCGAAAAGAAAAGTAAATTTCGGTGCAACAAATCTAAATCCTAAAATTTGAAAAAGAGAAAAGCTGTAAGTGGGTTTGTGGGTTTGTTTTATAAGAAATCATATAACCAGTTAATACCACAATCCCAATATTTGTGTCCCTATTCCACGCTCACACTCTGTCACACACAAAAAGAAAAGCACCCAAACTCACGCACACATATATATATACATATAATATATTAACACACAATTTAACACACACACATATAAACACATCACACACACACTGACACACATAATTAGGCACACACTAGTACACCTATAACTCACTCACACACATATAAACATAACACACACACTGACACACACAATTAAACACACACACTGGACTTATGACTCACGCACACATGCACATACACACAATAGAGTTGCAGGTTTTGGGGGAAGTTTTCAATGGGAACGTGAGATTTATTGTGTAGAAATAAAACTGTTGAATTAGGGTAAGTGAAAGAATCATATTTAACTTGGACTTTTAAAGTTGGGTAAAAGGTTTTGGGCCCATAATAAATTTCATAAATCAACATTTTAAATTGGGCCTGGATAATTATTGATACTTGGTTATTATAAAATAATAATAATAATAATAATAATAATAATAATTATAATAGAATAATATTATTGAACTAATAATAATAATAATAATAATAATACTAAATATACTTAAAAAAAATCCGGATATTACATCCTACACCCCTTAACAAAATTTCGTCCTCGAAATTCGATAACTCACCAAATGTCAGGAACTCGGGGTACTTAGCACGTATCTCCTCTTCACACTCCCATGTGGCTTCATTTCCCCCATGACGTTTCCATTGCACTTTAATCAAGCTTATGTCTTTATTCCTCAGCTTATGAACTTTTCGCTCCAAAATGGCCTCAGGTGCTTCTTCGTATGATAAGTCGTCGTTAATCTGCAGATCTTCGTAGTTGACAATATGACTTGGGTCATGAACGTATTTCCTCAACATCGAAATGTGGAAAACATCATGTACGCCTGACATACGTGGTGGTAATGCAAGCTGATAAGCTAGATCTCCGACTCTTTTCAAAATTTCAAACGGTCCTATGTACCTTGGCCTTAGCTTTCCTTTATCACCAAATCTTATTACTCCCCTTACCGGTGCTACCTTGAGAAACACATTGTCTCCCACCTCGAACTGTAAGTCTTTCCTTCTTCGCGATCGCATATGATTTCGCTATCTTGTGCCATTCGGATTCGATCTTGAATTTTTGCTATTTTTTCCACTCGTTTGTCGAATCAACTCCGGTCCCAACATCTTCTTTTCTCCGACCTCGCTCCAATAAAATGGAGATCTACACTTCCTCCGGTACAATGCTTCGTAAGGGGCCATCCCAATAGTCGCTTGGTAGCTGTTGTTATAAGCAAACTCCACCAGCGGCAGTAATGATTCCCAATTTCGTCCTATATCAAGTACACATGCTCTCAACTTGTCTTCCAATATCTCAGATCGTCCTCTCTCGCATCGTCCGTCTGTCATGGGTGGTAAGCCATACTAAACTTCAGTTTTGTTCCCAAAGCAGTCTGTAAGCTTCCCCAAAACTTAGAAGTAAATCTTGTATCTCTGTCTGACACAATGGACACTGGAACGCCATGTAATTTCACTATCTCTTGGATGTATATTTGCGCATACTACTCCATACAAAATGTCATTTTAACCGGCAGAAAGTGAGCTGACTTCGTCAATCTATCTACTACAACCCATACCGCTTTATTTCCTTTTGCTGATCGTGGTAGTCCTACCACAAAATCCATCGTTATGTGCTCCCATTTCCATTCTGGGATTTCAAGAGGTTTGAGCAAACCAGACGGTCATTGATGCTCGGCTTTGACTTGCGGCATATCAAACATTTTTCCACAAAAGATCCAATGTCTCTCTTCATACTTCGCCACCAAAAGGCTTCTCTTAGATCTCGGTACATCTTTGTACCTCCCGGTGCCGTGGTACGGCGTCAATGAGCTTCTTCAAGTATCTCTTTCCTAAGTTCTTCCTCCTTAGGAACACACAATCTCCCTTCATACGTCAAAATACCATCATCCGCTATGACAAACCCTGTTATATTTCCTTCTCGAACTCGTCCCTTCATCTTGTTCAAAAATTGATCTCGACCTTGTGCTTCTTTGATCCTTTCTCTCAAAGTGGGTTGAACTACCAAAGATGCCAATACCGCCTTTGTACTTCTCGGTGGGGTTATGACTTCAATCTTCAGGCTCGCAAACTCTCGTATCAATTGCTCTTGTTGCGTGAGTAAACTAGACAACTCACCTTTGGTCTTACGACTCAAGGCATCAGCCACTACATTAGCTTTGCCTGGATGATAGTTGATGGTGCAATCATAGTCCTTAACCAGTTCTAACCATCTCCTGTGTCTCATATTTAACTCCTTCTGAGTAAATAGATATTTCAAACTCTTATGATCGGTGAATATCTCACATTTCCCACCATACAGATAATGTCTCCAAATCTTCAGTGCATGGACTACTGCAGCTAACTCCAAATCATGAGTCGGGTAGTTCAGTTCGTGTGGCTTTAATTGCCTTGAGGCATAGGCAACCACCTTTCCGTGCTGCATCAATACGCACCCCAAGCCTTGTTTTGATGCGTCACTGTAAATCACAAAGTCCGTGGTTGGGTCAGGAATCATCAATACCGGTGCGGAAGTTAGTTTTCGTTTCAACTCTTGGAAGCTCTCCTCACATTTCTCGGTCCACAAAAATTTCTCTCCCTTTCTTGGTGAGTCGAGTCATAGCGCAATTGTTTTGAAAATCCTCTATAAATCTGCGGTAGTATCCTGCCAATCCCAAGAAACTGCGAACCTCACTCGCATTCGTAGGTGTCTTCCATTCATTAACTGCTTCAACCTTTACTGGATCCACTTCAATTCCGTTTGCAGTGATTATATGACCAAGAAATCCAACTCGGTCTATCCAGAATTCACACTTCTTGAACTTCGCGTATAACTTCTCCTTGCGAAGTGTCTCAAGCACTATTCTCAAGTGTTCATCGTGTTGTTCCTTGTCCCTTGAATACACGAGTATGTCGTCTATAAAGATTATGACGAATTGGTCCAAAAATGGATGGAACACTCTATTCATCAAGTCCATGAATACTGTTGGTGCGTTACTCAACCCAAACGGCATCACTACAAACTCATAATGCCCATATCGGGTCCTAAATGATGTCTTCGAGATATCACACTCCTTAATATTCAATTGGTGATACCTGGATCTCAAATCAATCTTAGAAAAAGTACTGGCACCCCTCAATTGATCAAACAAGTCTTCGATTCTTGGCAGTGGATATTGTTCTTCAATGTGAGTCGATTAAGTTTTATGTAATCGATACACATCCTTAATGACCCGTCCTTCTTCTTAACAAATAGGACTGGTGCTCCCCAGGGTGATACACTAGGCCTGATAAAACCCAAGTCCAGCAATTCTTGTATCTGCGCTTTTAGTTCTTGTAACTCCTTCGGTGCCATCCTGTAGGGTGCCTTAGATATCGGTGTTGCTCCAGGTACCAAGTCTATTGAGAATTCGACTTGACGGTCAGGCGGAACTCCAGGCAAGTCCTCTGGGAATACGTCTAAAAATTCTCGAACAATTGGTACGTCTGTAGGTGATAGGTCCGTCGCTGGAGCTTTGACTAGACTTACTAAATACCCCTGACAATTCTCTTTTGCCAACATCTTTCGCGCCTTCATCGCTGATATAACTCGTGGTACAGACTTAGAATTAACTCCGTAGAATGTAATCTCCTCATCTCCAGGTAGTTTGAGTGTTATCCCCTTCTCTTGGCACTTAATGCCCGCCTGATACTTACTAAGCCAATTCATGCCTAGAATTACGTCAAAATATTTCATCTCAATTATGTATACGTCAGCTTCTAGATGTTTTCCCCCAATGTTCACGTCTATATCATTGTCCATTATGTCAGTAGTTATTGTCTTTCCAGATGGCAAACTAACCTCTAGGGGTACATCTATTCTAGCATCCTTATGTCCAGTTATATCATGAAACTTAGCAGATATAAATGAGTGTGTGGCACCAGAATCGAAAAGTACAAGCGCAGTATTCCGGATATTGTTAACATACCCGACATCGCATCGGGGTTCGACCGCCTCTTCTCGCGTCATAGCATACATTCGAGCAGTGCCTCCTTGTCCCCTCATTTCCCTTCTATCTATCAGCAGTGCGCAATTAGAAGCATCGTGACCCAGTTTTTTACACATAAAACACTTTCCTTGTCCAGCTAAACATTCCCCGTAGTGATTCCTATTGCATTTCGCCAAGTCGGCTTATTGTTTGGTGCACTCGGCGAGAATTTCCATCGGTTCTTATCTCTGCTTATTCTCGATTCCCCATTTTACTCGGCTTTGTCCCATCAAACTTTCTCTTTTAAACACAACGGCCGGCTTGCGGTCATCATCATCCCCACTAGTCCTCGCTTCAACTTCATGAGCCCGCCTAACCATCACGCGAGAATATTCCAAGTCCCCTGTGCGTGCGATGCAATTCCAGACAATTGTGACCTCAATCCCCTTCCTCAATCTCAAAGCTTTCTTTAGGTCGGTATCAACCAGATGTGGTGCAAACCGACATAATTGGTTAAACTCTCTTTCGTATTCGATTATGGTCAATCCCCTTGCTTGAAGTTCAAAATTCCGTTTCCTTCTTGTCACGGTAGGATCTAGGGAAGTACTTCTCCATCACCACTTCCTTGAATTCATCCCAGGATAATGCATTATGTTCTTCTTCGATTCTGTTTCTCTAGTAACCTTCCCACCAATGGTCCGCATCATCGATCGGTTGGAAGGCGGCACAAGCCACTCGTTGTTCATCGGCGCAAGCTATAAGTCCGAAAATTCTTTCCAAAGGTTTCTTAACCATTCTTCAATCACTGATGGGCCATCACGTCCATTAAAGGTGGGTGGACGGTAATGGCGAAATTGTTCCACCACTCTAGTAAGATCTTTGTTGTTGTTATTGTTCCCATTGTGGTTCTGCGACATTGAGAATCTCCGCAAACAAGTCTCCAGCCGTAGGTTGGTTTCCAGTGTTAGCTGTGTTCCCTTCATTGTCTTGGTTCCTGGCATTGTTCTGGTTAAAGGTTCGGGGGCGTCGAGGTACTCGTGGAGGATTTCGTGGAGGCATATTCCTATAATCATACGTAGTATGTTCTTAGTACCCGTCTTAAGTTATTATCGCATAGTAATAAAAAAAATGATAAAAAGTCATTATATATTAGTACTATTAAGTCAATATAATTCATTATGAGTCTCTCCCTAATTTTTTTTTTTTTTTTGCGCGAGGAGCCTAGAGTTCGTTTTTCTAATATAGCAAGTACACATGCAATAAAGAATATGAAATAAAAGCAGTAAAACATAATGACATGAATAATATGTGTTGCATAATGTTGCGACATGGCATATCATGAACAAATTGAGTAATGACATAATAAATCTGCATACCTTAAAGAGTCCGGCGAGATATGGCGGAGGTGGATGTTATTATACTATTTTTTTATATATTTTTAAAAAGACACTATTTTTTAACAAGTCTACAGAACCATAGACCCGCTCTGATACCACTTGTAACGACCCAAATTTCTAACCGTATAAATATTTTATCTAAGCAGTGCAATAAGCTTAATTAAAAGAACACAATTTTTTTAAAAAAATAGCATATGATTAAATACTCGCATTCAAATAAGGAAAAGTACTTTTACTTCGAACTCAAACATCAATCATCCAAAAATAAAATGGTAACTAAAAATCCGTTAACGAAATAAATATTCCTAAAGTTGTAAAATAAATAAAAACATTGATTTTGCATCCACCGCCTCCAATCCTCGTCTGGACTCCTTAGCCTGAAAAATGTTAATGAATATGGGGTGAGCTTTCAACTCGCTCAATGGGGACAAGTTTGTCAAGATTAAATACAACAATAGACATAATCGTAAACATTCAACATATAGTTTAACTTTTACTTTGACTGGCCAGTTACTTTATAGTACTGCGGGTACACCCCAAGGATACATTTGATCCTGGGACCTTCTTACAGCCCCTGACTAAGTACTGCGGGTTCACCCCGAGGATACTTTTGATCCCGAACCTTCTTACAGCCCCAAACTAATATAGCACTACGGGTTCACCTCGAGGATACTTTTGATCCCGGACCTTCTTACAGCCCCAGGCTAACATAACTTATTTTCACATTTGCACATAAACAATTACACATATACGAAGAATTTAATAGAGACAAACAATAAGTGAATAGAATATCCCCACCTCGAATAAACGCAGATATCTGTGTGAAGAATGTAATAATGCAGTAAATCCTACTCCTTATTTTCTTTGTTGTCTACAATAAATTATAAAGTACAATTAATAGTATAGTAAAATAATAAATTAAGATAAAATAAATAAATAAATCAATTGATTAAGAAATAAAATGATTTGAATTGAATGATAGGTCATAGTTATTGAATTGGCCGAAAAGAAAAGTAAATTTCGGTGCAACAAATCCAAATCCTAAAATTTGAAAAAGAGAAAAGCTGTAAGTGGGTTTGTGGGTTTGTGGGTTTGTTTTATAAGAAATCATATAACCAGTTAATACCACAATCCCAATATTTGTGTCCCTATTCCACGCTCACACTCTGTCACACACAAAAAGAAAAGCACCCAAACTCACGCACACATATATATACATATAATATATTAACACACAATTTAACACACACACATATAAACACATCACACACACACTGACACACATAATTAGGCACACACTAGTACACCTATAACTCACTCACACACATATAAACATAACACACACTGACACACGCAATTAAACACACACACTGCACTTATGACTCACGCACACATGCACATACACACAATAGAGTTGCAGGTTTTGGGGGAAGTTTTCAATGGGAACGTGAGATTTATTGTGTAGAAATAAAACTGTTGAATTAGGGTAAGTGAAAGAATCATATTTAACTTGGACTTTTAAAGTTGGGTAAAAGGTTTTGGGCCTGGGCTAATAAATTTTAAATCAACATTTTAAATTGGGCCTGGTTTTGGGCCTATAATTATTGATAACTTTTATTAAAATAATTAATAATAATAATAATAATAATAATAATAATAATAATAATTATATAATAGAATAAAATTATTGAACTAATAATAATAATAATAATAATAATAATACTAAATATACTTAAAAAAAATCCGGATATTACATGGGATATGACCAGTTGACTTGAGTCTTACAAGTGCTTTATCCCACTTAACTGATCTTTGGATGTTAAGACTTATGATGTAAGTCTTCCGAGAGTCTTTTGACTTCGACTCATCTCACAATCTTCTACTTTGAACTCAACCAAAGATCTTCTACTTTAGACTCAGCTGATAGTCTTCTACTTGTATAACTTAGCTCTAACTCTTCTAAGCTATCTTCAACATGTCTTCTGATAGTCTTCTGCATCTTGACTTGGTTGTTCCAAGACAACTAACATCCTATCTATTATAAAAGCAGAAATTACAACTTTTTGGAGTGCCAACATTCTAATATATAGTTTTCTAAGCATCATCAAAATCTATACAAATAAATTTCCTAACAGCAAGGGTGTTTCTGTTCTAAATCCCAACATGACTTTTAAACTTATAAAAATTATTGTTAAACTGTATATGAGCAAATGTATTGTTATATCGGGAATTAACAGTTAAAATATTGCATATATATAATCATGTGAATTATATTTGTTAAGACTATTATATTTTTGTTCAGACTATGTGTTTTAAATATCATACCGTACCAGCTGGTTAAACCGGTTATACGGGTTACCGGTGGTCGAACCGGTATGGTAAGGCCCTAAATACCATATTTGGGATTATACCGATCAAAACCTGCCAATACTGGTCAAAATCGGCCAATACCGGTTTAAAACCAGTTAAACTGGATTTAACTATTTGGTTTTGTTTTTTTTGTTGTTTTTTTAAAAAAAATATAAAAATTAATATTTAATATATTTATTTCATAATTCAAATCAGACAATAATTCAAATCAATTGCTTAATATTTAGGGTTATTGATTTTTTAGTACCTGACCTATAGGCACTTTGTTGGTTTGGTACATGACATTTCCGAGTTACCAATTTAGTACTCATACTTCAATTTTTTTATAAACTGGTAGCTATTCCCTTGTAAGGACGAAAATGCCCCCAAGATTTTTTTAATGTTTGTTAAAAAGTTTAAATTTAATTAGAATTATTAAATTTAAAAAATTAATTTATTTAAGAAATAAGTTATTGTAAAAAATAACATAAAATAAAATAATGATTTTTTTAAAATTCGATTAAAAACCTATTTAAAAATTATATTATTAATAAACAAACTGCTATAATTTTCTATTTACTATCTTAATTTTAATTTTTTAATTATTTATTTTTCATTTTAATTTTTAAAATTAGTTGACTAAACTAATTTTTTCTTATTTTTGATTAAATAAATCTTAATTTATGTTTATTAATTTACTATTTTAATGTAATTATTTTATTTGTTTCTAAAAATTCATTAATATTTTTAGAAACTTCTTTTTATTTTTTATTAATTACATTAATTAAAATTTTAATTGATTTTGTAATTTAAATAAGTATTCTCAAAATTTTATTTTGAGTATACTTATGTTTCTTGGGGGCATTTTCGTCCTTAAAAGTGAACATGTAACAAATTACAAAAACAATATGACGTATGGGTACTAAATTGGTAACTTGGAAATGTAAGGTACCAAATAAGCAAAGTGTCTATAGGTCAGGTACTAAAAAATCAATAACCCTAATATTTATGTTAAGATTAAAATTAATTATTTATATTTTAACTAATTCTGACAAGAATTCTAATCAATTAAAATATTCTAAATTTGAACAAACCTCTATAATATAGGCATATATAATTATTAAAAATAATTACATAATAAAAATTAAGAAGTTAAAAACATATATGTAACTTCTATTTTCATATCAATACATCACATTGATATTTTATGTAATATAATTTAAAATATAATTAGTTTGATTAAAAACGGTAAAATTAGCGGTTGAACCGATCCGATCAATTGAACCGCTTCCTGGTGGGTTGGCCGGTTTAGTCTCCAATACGATATTTAAAATATTGGTTTCATTCATACTACCGATAAAAATGATATATATGAATATTTATGAGAAATTTTGTATGAAAATGTATCAAAGTCACCAAAATGTATCATATCTTCAAATAAAGATAAGAAAATTTTAGATATAATTCCAACGGAACAAAATAATTATAACTTAATAATTCCACGGATTTCCTTTTGTTTCGAGGACACTGCGAATTAGATGGTGAAAGATTAAACCAAAATTAAGAACTGGAATATAAAAGTTGTTAAGTAATTTATTATTGTTAATTTTAAAAACAGTATGTGTGAGTTTATAATGCCATTATGCATTGTTAGGAAATTTATTTGTTAGATTTTGATCATACCATGTAAAACTTAGACTACGAAATTTGTACCCCATTTTCCTTGTAATTTTGTAATGTAATAGATAGGACTGGAAGAGCTGAGTTAAGTCGGCTAAGTCAAGATTACAAGAAGTCAACTGCGGACTGAAATGAAGACTCTGCTGTGTGTCAGCTGGGTATGTGACGCACCGAATTTTTGCGACGTGAGATATGATGTTGTGTAGCAATTTATTCATTTTGTTAAGTAACTCGAACCCATTATTAATGAACCGCGACCCGACTTTTATTTATTTCTTTCAATGTCAATTACGCCTTCCCTGTTTTCGAGTCTAACGATTTATATTCTCCTCTAGTATTAATGCCTGATCGAATTACTACGACTTTAGAAATATTAGACCCTCGAAAATGTAGGAGTACATTTCGATCCTTATCCAAATATTTCATCTTATTCTATAATTCATCCCAACCAACTTTCAATTTATTTTTCGATTACACATTTCTTATTTCACATCTTTATTTTAAATTTCTAAATATTTAATTATGGATATATATACATTTTAATTTTTTCCCTCAATTTTATAAAGAAAATAAACCAAATATTTTGTTTTCTTTTTTTTCCCTAATTTTCGAAATTACCACTTTAAATGGGGAAAATAACTCAATTTTTCTTCTATCACTATTTTATCATTTTGTATCTCCCAACTAAATTATTATTGGACAAAAAAAGAAATAAAATTTTGATAATTTCATTTCTATTTTATTTTATGTCTTCCAAGCCTACAACTAAAAATCTTCCTACAAATCCCACTAACCCCTTAGTCAAACAAATGAATTTTAAATTTCCCTCTAAAACCTAGCTTTTGGCTTCATGTCCCTAATAAAGAAAGCTAGTTATTTTTTTTTTACCCTAGACCCCTAATTATTCCCATTAACTATCATTAATCTCCCAAGCAAAAAAATCCTCTCCCTTCTCTCTAAACATTCTCCTACTTCTCTCTACAAATTTCTTCATATCTTCAAACCTTCTTCAAATCTTCAAACAATCTTCATATCTTCAAACACACATTCTTCAAATCTTCAAACAATCTTCATATCTTCAAAATACACATTCTTCAAATCTTCAAACAATCTTCATATCTTCAAAACACACATTCTTCAAATCTTCAAACAATCTTCATATCTTCAAAACACATATTCTTCATATCTTCAAACACACATCCCTCATATCTTCAAACACTTCTTCATATCTTCAAACACACTTTCTTCATATCTTCAAGAATAATTTCTTCAATCCTCAAACACTTTCTTCTTTCTTCAAACACTTAACAAAAACACAAGAACTTTTCTTACTTCTTTATTTTCGAAACTATCACTACTACAATGTAAGGAATTTTCTTCTTCAATCCATTTTGATATTTCTAGCTCATCCTCTTCACTTCTTAACCTAAGTTTGATTTTTGGTTTGAGGTACACTTAGAAGACAACTTGAAGATAATAGAGACTTCGAACCATCTTGACTAGACCTCAAGAAATTGTGAAGGAATTTGGACTAGAAGGTAAGAAATGAGATTTTTAGTACATTTTCTTCTCTTCTATTTTCCAAAATTTTGATACTCCATTTTCATTTTTGGACTTTTAGGGGCTGACCTTAAGAATTTCTTTAAGAGTGAGCAAAGAGACCCATTTTGAAACCTCTACTAGTCTCATTTCATCTACTACACAAGGTAAGTGTAGTTTTACCAATATTCTTCACCTATTTCTTCTTTCCTTAAATTTTTAACCTCATTTTTCTAACTCCTATATTTTTTTGATATTCTTTGACTTAGGGGCTGACTTAAGTCACTTCTTCATCAAGAGTGATTTAGTCCATTTTTCACCAACAAATCAATCTTTAAGGTGGGTGGAAAAATCCTTTCAACTTCTAGGTGTTTTACTTAATAATGCATGTAGTATTTTGATTTTGAGAACTTGAGATATATATTATGTATTGTATGCTATTTTCTGGTATCAAGTTGGAAAAATTTTCAAAAGTGTTGCACAAAAATGTGATTTATCGAAAAATAGGGCATACATGCACACTTTATTGTTATACTTGATGAAATTTTGTATGAGAAGGATATGTACGTGTATGACTCTTGAAATCTATGTTTTGAATGATTTATAACCTGGACAAGTCGGGCATAATTGATTAAATTTCAACTTGTGGACTTAAAATGCAAAAATGGAAAGTTGGTGGACTTAATTGCAAGAAAAGAACACTTAAGGGACCCCTCTATAATTTTCGATTTTTGGTACTGAACACAGGTTCAAAAATTATGTTTTGACATTTTAATAAAGTTTTAAGAGTTTTTAGATAAATAAAATCAACCCTTAAAAGCCCAAGGACTAGATTGTAAAATTTTAGAAGTTTAAGGGCTATTTTGCAATTTTCGAAACTATGCCAAACCCTAATTTTAAAATTTGAAATTTTAACTCTTAAGGGACTGGAAATAACATATTTTAAGTGTATTCTAAAAATCCAAGTGTTTAGAGCTTGGAAAGTAATTTTATAAAAATTGAGGGACCAAATTGTAAAAGATTAAACTTGAGGACCAAAATATAATTTCCGGGACTTATGCAGTCCATGCACCTAGAAATACTAATTTAACTATAACATAATTATATCTTGGACCCAAGGTTCAAATTTTATAACAATTGGACCCCTAAAAGCCTTAAAGGCAATTATTTCAAAATGGGACAAAAATGAGATTTTCAAAAGTTAGGGGACCTAAACTTGCTTCTTTTAAAAACTGATTTTGTCCCAATATTCCACTGACCTTAGTGACAGTTTACAATTGGAATCACATTAAAAGCCCTTCCGGTTTGTGAGTTCCAATTATTTTAAACTTAGAGCCCGAAAAGACAATTTTAACAAATTTGGGGCCAATGTGAGAATTTTATAAAAACTCGACCTCCAAACTTTAAAATCCTGAATCTCTGAATAATTTAGAGAATTTAGGAACTGACCTCATAATTTTCCAAGGTCGGGACATTTATTTATTTAACTTTTAACCCCAAAAGTAGTGATTTTTACAAAACGGGGCTAATTGTAAATTTTCTTTTTAACAAGGACCTAACTCAAATTATTTTTTCTTTTAAAGAAACAGCCCTGGACTCTATGACTTTAATAATGAATTACAAATATTTTATTTTCTCAAAAATCCCTTGTCTTATCGGATCGTCTTGACCGATTAATACCCGATCACGGGGCGACTTTCTGGTCTTGCGATTTCGAATCTATAACGGGACTTATGTTCCACCTAATCTTTCAAGATACCGAAGATTGCTTATCCTCCCGATAATCATCTTTATCCAAATAACTCCACCAATGCCATAATTACCACTCGCGATTTTCAAAACTTTTCACGAACTGCTTCCCGAATCAATATACTCGACTGCCTGGTTGACTACCTAAAAGTGTATTTAATTTCCTGCCTGAGTCAACTTGGTGTGTTGAGATCACAGTCGGAATGGATATGTCGGGGATAGAACCGGGCAGCTCGGCTGCTATTCCACTCTCCAGCCCCATCGTCCTAATCCCGCAACTGAGGGACGGAGTTTGTCCAAGGGAAGCGGGTCGTAGTACTTGAGGTATAATCATAATTATGACGAATCCGAGCCTTGCTAGCTCCAACGTGGATTTTGTCTTTGCCTATGTAGCGATAAGGTGACAGGTCTTGGACCATCATGAACGGAGAGTTACAAGGAAGAACGAAGGAATCGCTGTCTGATCCACACGATTCCGGAGTTAATCGGAACGTTTGGTTGGCGCTACACATCAGTACGCAACCGCTACTTGTAATGCATGGGTTGGCGCTACATATCAGTACGCAACACTTAATTGTCTTGCATGGGATTGGCGCTACACATCAGTACGCAATACTCCTGTCTTGCTTGAATCATCGTGCCTGTGTGACCACGAACTATTTCTTAAACTGTATAAATATATTACTTAATATATATTTATCACGATGCTTGTGGGCTATGTGTGAAATCATGCATCATACCTCACGCATTTTCATACAACCTTTTTCTCGCATTAACTATATATATCGCCACACTTACACACGATCACCCCATCCACTGAGATTTCTATCTCACTCCCTCCTGTTTTCTAACTTTTAGATGAAGAGTACGTTGAAGACGTCGAACCTACCACAGATTGAATCCCTACCATTAATGTGGAGAGACATTCCTTTTACTTTTATTGTTGATTGGACTTCTTCATTTTATTTCTGTTTGGACTGTAAGTTAAATTCGGATAATCTATTGGGTTGTATTCGGATACCGTCGGACCTTAAGATGTAATTTATACTTATGTTTATTTTAATTCCGCTGCATTAGACTCTTTTCACTTGAAGTTTCGTATCATGGGTTTAGACTGTTGATTTATTTTCTGTTTAAGTGATTGATCGTCGTCGCGTCGCGTTTGGGGCATGACAGTTATGGTATCAGAGCTCGGTTTGTAAGGAGGAAACTTACACCGAGCTAACCCAGGATAGGTTCCTCTGACCTTGGATTGGGTACCGCTACTAGATGACCTAAGTTGAATCTTGGATGAATATTTGAACTCTTTTGGGTTGTTATTGTGTTAAGATATCTGGATATTCCTCTATTTGGATGTTACGTGATTTAGAAAATCCGTGATTTAGAGATTATAATGCCTGATATGGTGAGACTCGAAGAATATTAGGATATCTCTTGATAAGTATATGATTTGGATGTGATATATTATGGGATCTAGACACCTAATGATATTACTTTGGGGAAAATAATAGTAGGGAAATCACTAAGTATATTGATCAATGATAATACCATTGTGTTATTCATTCTCAAGTACCTACACAAGCTTAAGTAAGGGAATTTGACTTGTGGTTTAGGTATCACGGATAAGATACATTAAGGATGTGACTATTATACGATCTCGACTGGATGTTGCCACTAAATATCCCCTCCCGAGGATAGACGAACTATTTGATCAACTTCAAGGAGCGACGGTGTACTCGAAGTTTGATTTACAACAAGGATATTATCAACTGAAGACCCGTGAAGAAGACGTTTCCAAAACGACATTTCAAACAAGATATGGACACTACGAGTTTGTAGTGATGCCTTTCAGTCTGACGAACGCACCATCAACGTTTATGGATCTGATGCATCGAGTCTTTTAACCTTATTTGGATCAATTCGTAGTGATATTTATTGATGACATACTCGTATACTCTAAATCTAGAGAAGAGCATGAACGTCATCTGAAGATTGTTTTGGAGATACTACGAGAGCACAAGCTGTATGCCAAATTTAGCAAGTGCGAATTTTGGTTTAGTGAAGCCGCATTCTTTGGACACATAGTATCCTAAGACCTTTGGGATCACCGTAGACCCTTCAAGGTACATATAGTATTTGAATGGAAACAACCCGAGTCAGAACGGAGATCAAAAGTTTCTTAGACTAGCTGGATATTATCGAAGATTTATCCAGGATTCCTCCAAGATAGCCGGGACCACTCACTCGACTAACCCGGAAGTAAGTCAAGTTTGTGTGGAATGACAAGTGTGAGGCTAGTTTCAAGAGTCAAGAAACGACTCACTACACTCCTCCGCTCTTAGCCCTTCCAAAGGGAATGAAAAACTTTGTCGTCTACAAAGGATACATCAAAGGAAGGACTAGGAGCAAAGGTGCTCATGCGAAGGAAAGGTCATCGCTTATGCATCACGAAAGCTCAAGCCGTATGAGTCCAATTACCCAACACATGACTTGGAATTTGCAGCGATATTATTCGCGTTAAAGAAATGGAGGCACTATCTCCACGGAGCAACATTCACAATTTTTACAGATCACAAGAGCTTGAAGTATCTATTCTCTCATAAAGACCTCAATCTGAGGCAACTGGGATGGATGGAGTTAATTGAGGACTATCACTTTGATATTCAATACCATCCTGGGAAAGTTAACATAGTAGCTGTCGCCTTGAGCAGAAAGGCGAGTTTAACCAGACTAATGATTCGAGAGTGGAAATCATTAGAAGAGTTGAGCACTTGGAATCCGACGAGATCCAATACTCACATTTCATGTGCTAACATATTGGTTAAACCCGATCTACTGAACGAGATCAAAGCAGCACAAGGGAAAGATGTACAACTTCAAAAACTGAAAGAGAAGATACTTAAAGGAGAGAGATCAGAATTCTCGGTACATGAAGATGGAATCATCATATTCCGAAATCGAGTCTGTGTACCAAGTGACGAGCAGATTAGGAGCAGAATTCTCTCAGAAGCACACCGTTCAAATACACTATACACCCGGAGGAAACAAGATGTATAAAGACCAAAAACGGCATTACTTGTGGGTAAACATGAAGAACCAGGTAGCGAGTTCGTTGCGAGATGTTTGACTTGTCAACGAATAAAAGCGAAACACCAGCGACCATCCGGTTTATTACAACCGGTTGAGAATTCCAGAGTGGAAATGAGAACACATAACGATGGATTTCGTGATGATCTACTAAGGACCGGATTTGAGGCGATGACGCCATACGGGTAGTCGTAGACCGATTCACGAAATCTGCACACTTCTTACCCATGAAGAAAACCGACAGCTTGCAGAAACTTGCGCAGATTTATATCTGAGAGGTCATTCGACTGCATGGAGTGCCAGTCGACATAGTGTCGACAGAGACCCGAGGTTTTGTCTCCGTTTTTGGAAATGCTTGCATGAGGAATTAGGTACCTCGCTAAGTTTCAGCACAACAACACATCCACAAACTGATGGCCAGTCTGAGCGAACGATTCAAACCCTGGAAGATATGATGCAAGCATGCACGTTGGATTTCCAAGGAAGTTGGGATTCGCACGTACCATTGGCCGAGTTCGCCTATAATAACAGCTATCAGGCCACAATTGGGATGGCACCCTACGAAGCCTTGTATGGGCAAAAGTGTAGATCTCCACTACACCGGGAGATTGATGACCAATGGACTCCAAAAGAGAAACGAAAGTCTCCCTCGATTTCAAAGGTCGACTTAGTTCAGGAGGCCATAGAGAAGGTCAAGCTGATCAAGGAACGGAGCCGCATAGCTTAGAGCCGCTAAAAGAGTTACGCAGACAAGAGGAGAAATGACTTGGAATTTGAAGCCGGAGATGAAGTATTTGTCAGACTCTTTCCACGGAAAGAATTGATCAATCCGAAGAAAGGAGGCAAGTTGAGGCCGAGATATGTTGGTCCTTACAAGATTTTGCAGAGGATCGGGAAGTTAGCCTACCAAATCGAGTTACCAGCACAATATGCGGGAATGCACGATGTATTCCACGTATCGAGGTTAAAGAAGTATCAACCAGATCCCGAGCATATCATCACCCAAGATACTCCTCCTCTGATGGAAAATTTATCCTACATCGAGAAACCAATCCGGATCATTGACCAGCAGATACATTAGTTGCATAATAGAAAGATTCTGATGGTTAAAGTGGTATGGCGAAACCACAACCGAGACGAAGACGCAACATGGGAGATGGAAGAAGACATGAGAAATCAATATCCAGAGTTGTTCTGAAGAGAATTTGGGGGTCAAATTCTTTTAAGGAGGGGTGAATGTGACGCCCCGAATTTTTGCGACGTGAGATATGACGTTGTGTAGTAATTTATTCATTTTGTTAAGTAAAACGAACCCATTATTAATGAACCGCGACCCGACTTTTATTTATTTCTTTCAATGTTAATTACGCCTTCCTTGTTTTCGAGTCTAACGATTTATATTCTTCTCTAGTATTAATGCTTGATCGAATGACTACGACTTTAGAAATATTAGACCCTCGAAAATTTAATTCGATCCTTATCCAAATATTTCATCTTATTCTATAATTTATCTCAACCAACTTCCAATTTATTTTTCGATTACACATTTCTTATTTCACATCTTTATTTTAAATTTATAAATATTTAATTATGGATATATATATATATATATATTTTAATTTTTTCCCTCAATATTATAAAGAAAAGAAACCAAATATTTTTTTTTTCTTTTTTTTCCCTAATTTTCGAAATTACCACTTTAAATGAGAAAAATAACTCAATTTTTCTTCTATCACTATTTTATCATTTTGTATCTCCCAACTAAATTATTATTGGACAAAAAATAAATAAAATTTTGATAATTTCATTTCTATTTTATATTATGTCTTCCAAGCCTACAACTAAAAATCTTTCTACAAATCCCACTAACCCCTTAGTCAAACAAATGAATTTTAAATTTCCCTCTAAACATTCTCCTACTTTTCTCTACAAATTTCTTCATATCTTCAAACCTACTTCAAATCTTCAAACAATCTTCATATCTTCAAACACACATTCTTCAAATCTTCAAACAATCTTCATATCTTCAAAACACACATTCTTCAAATCTTCAAACAATCTTCATATCTTCAAAACACACATTCTTCAAATCTTCAAACAATCTTCATATCTTCAGAACACACATTCTTCAAATCTTCAAACAATCTTCATATCATCAAAACACACATTCTTCATATCTTCAAACATTTCTTTATATCTTCAAACACACCTCCCTCATATCTTCAAACACTTCTTCATATCTTCAAACACACTTTCTTCATATCTTCAAGAATAATTTCTTCATATCCTCAAAACACTTTCTTCTTTCTTCAAACACTTAACAAAAATACAAGAACTTTTCTTACTTTTTATTTTCAAACTATCACTACTACAATGTAAGGAATTTTCTTCTTCAATCCATTTTGATATTTCTAGCTCATCCTCTTCACTTCTTAACCTAAGTTTAATTTTTGGTTTTAGGTACACTTAGAAGACAACTTGAAGATAATAGAGACTTGGAACCATCTTGACTAGACCTCAAGAAATTGTGAAGGAATTTGGACTAGAAGGTAAGAAATGAGATTTTTTGTACATTTTCTTCTTCTCTTCAATTTTCCAAAATTTTGATACTCCATTTTTATTTTTGGACTTTTAGGGGCTGACCTTAAGAGTTGTTTTAAGAGTGAGCAAGGAGACCCATTTTGAGACCTCTACTAGTCTCATTTCATCTACTACACAAGGTAAGTGTAGTTTTACCAATATTCTTCACCTCTTTCTTGTTTCCTTAAATTTTTAACCTCATTTTTCTAACTCCTATATTTTTTTGATATTCCTTGACTTAGGGGCTGGCCTAAATCACTTCTTCATCAACAAAGGATTTAGTCCATTTTTCACCAACAAATCAATCTTTAAGGTGGGTGGAAAAATTCTTTCAACTTCTAGGTGTTTTACTTAAAAATACATGTAGTATTTTGATTTTGAGCACTTGAGATATATATTATGTATTGAATGCTATTTTCTTGTATCAAGTTGGAAAAATTCTCAAGTGTTGCTCAAAAATGCGATTTATCGAAAAATAGGGCATATATGCACACTTTATTGTTATACTTGATGAAATTTTGTATGAGAAGGATATGTACGTGTATGACTCTTGAAATCTATGTTTTGAATGATTTATAATCTGGACAAGTCGGGCATAATTGATTAAATTTCAACGTTTGGACTTAAAATGCAAAAATGGAAAGTTGGTGGACTTAATTGCAAGAAAATAACACTTAAGGGACCCCTCTGTAATTTTCGATTTTTGGGACTGAACTCAGGTTCAAAAATTATTTTTTGACATTTTAATAAAGTTTTAAGAGTTTTTAGATAAATAAAATCAACCCTTAAAAGCCCAAGGACTAGATTGTAAAATTTTAGAAGTTTAAGGGCTATTTTGCAATTTTCGAAACTGTACCAGACCCTAATTTTAAAATTTGAAATTTTAACTCTTAAGGGACTGGAAATAACATATTTTAAGTGTATTCCAAAAATCCAAGTGTTTAGAGCTTGGAAAGTAATTTTATAAAAATTGAGGGACCAAATTGTAAAAGATTAAACTTGAGGACCAAAATACAATTTCCAGGATTTATGGAGTCCATGCACCTGGAAATACTAATTTAACTATAACATAATTATATCTTGGGCCCAAGGTTCAATGTTCATAATAATTGGACCCCTAAAAGCCTTAAGGGCAATTATTTCAAAATGAGACAAAAATGAGATTTTCAAAAGTTAGGGGACCTATACTTGCTTCTTTTAAAAAATGCTTTTGTCCTAATATACCACTGACCTTAGTGACATTTTACAATTGGAATCACATTAAAAGCCCTTCCGGTTTGTGAGTTCCAATTATTTTAAACTTAGAGCCCGAAATGATAATTTTAACAAATTTGGGGCCAATGTGAGAATTTTATAAAAACTCGACCTCCAAACTTTAAAATCCCGAATCTCTGAATAATTTAGAGAATTTAGGAACTGACCTCATAATGTTTCAAGGTCGGGACATTTATATATTTAACTTTTAACCCCAAAAGTAGTGATTTTTACAAAACGGGGCTAATTGTAAATTTTCTTTTTAACAAGGACCTAACTCAAATTATTTTTTCTTTTAGTGAAGCAGCCCTGGACTCTCTGACTTTAATAATGAATTACAAATGTTTTATTTTCTCAAAAATCCCTTGTCTTATCGGATCGTCTTGACCGACATTAATACCCGATCGCGGGCGACTTCTTCGTCTTGCGATTTGAATCTATAATGGGACTTATGTTCCACCGAATCTTTCAAGATACCGAAGATTGCTTATCCTCCCGATAATCATCTTTATCCAAATAACTCCACCAACACCATAATTACCACTCGCGATAATCATCTTTATCCAAATAACTTTTCACGAACTGCTTCCCGAATCAATATACTCATTGCCTGGTTGACTACCCGAACGTGTATTTAATTTCTTGCCTGAGTCAACTTGGTGTGTCGAGCTCACAGATCGGAATGGATATGTCGGGGATGGAATCGGGCAGCTCGGCCGCTATTCCACTCTCCGACCCATCGTCCTAATCCCGCAATTGAGGGATGGAGTTTGTCCAAGGGAAGCGGGTCGTAATACTTGAGGTATAATCATGATTATGACGAATCTGAGCCTTGCTAGCTCCAACGTGGATTTTGTCTTTGCCTATGGAGCGATAAGGTGACATGTCTTTGGACCATCATGAACGGGAGTTACAAGGAAGAACGAAGGAATCGTTGCGATACACACGATTCCGGAGTTAATTGGAACGTTTGGTCGGCGCTACACATCGATGCAAACCGCTACTTGTAATGCATGGGTTGGCGCTACATATCGACGCAACCACTAATTGTCTTGCATGGGATTGGCGCTACACATCAATACGCAATCCTTCTGTCTTGCTTGAATCATCGTGCCTGTGTGACCACGAACTATTTCTTAAAGTGTATAAATATATTAGTTAATATATATTTATCACGATGCTTGTGGGCTATGTGTGAAATCATGCATCATACCTCACGCGTTTTCATACAACCGTTTTCTCGCATTAACTATATATATCGCCACACTTACACACGATCACCCCATCTACTCGAGATTTACTCGTCTCACTCCCTCCTGTTTTCTAACCTTTAGATGAAGAGTACGTTGAAGACGTCGAACTTACCACAGATTGAATCCCTTCCATTAATGTGGAGAGACATTCCTTTTACTTTTATTGTTGATTGGACTTCTTCATTTTATTTCTGTCTGGACTGTAAGTTAAATTCGGATAATTTATTGGGTTGTATTCGGATATCATCGGACCTTAAGATGTAATTTGTACTTGTGTTTATTTTAATTCCGCTGTATTAGACTCTTTTCACTTGAAGTTTCATATCATCGGTTTAGACTGTTGATTTATTTTTGTTTAAGTGATTGATCGTGGTCGCGTCGTGTTTGGGGCGTGACGGTATGGCCGGAAGGAAGTCAGGACTCGACTAAAGGAGAGTCACCAAGAACAACTATGAGAAGTGTCGGTCAAGTCAACTTAAAGAGCCAAGTCTATCGGTTGAAGTGATAGTTGAGTCAATTTTGTGATTGGAGCGGACTCAAGTCACCTGGGGTAAAGGCATCACCAAGTCAAGACAATCGCTTAGATCCATTGGAATAAAGTCAAGAATATTACTCGATATAGTAATATGTCAAGTCGCTTAGGTCTTAAAGTGTTTGGCCCGAGAAATATGCAAAAGGAATGAGCCAATGGGAAACATCGCATCTTGTGTCGAAAATTGTAAAGTCAAGAGCCAATTAATACGACGAAAGGTCAATATCACAAGGGTTGCGGACAAGAAAAGACAAGCTAACGAACACAAAGTGACTTTTGAAACTAGTTTATCTCCTCAATGGGCAAATTTCAAATGTACACTATAAAAGGCTGAGGAAGCATTTGAGAAAGGGTGACCTTGATTACCTGAACCTAGCAAGAGCAAGTAATATTCAAGCAATTAACTTTGCAATATTCTCAAAGCATTTCAAGATATTCCTCAAGCCTAAAACTCAAGAAACTCGATCCAACACAAGTCAGTGAAGGCGAGACAACTTCTACCATTGATGAAGAAATAATTTGAAGAACATAAAGGGGTCTACTTTCCAAGTTGAAGGATTGTAGAAAGATTCAAGGTCGAACCAAGTTTCAAGTTTGTTGGAGGGCTTCGTGATCAAATCCAATGACTTGAAAGTGAGCTGAAGTAGCAAGGCAGCTGCCTCGTGAAGAAGCTGAGTCGCAGGAGAAGCCAGCTGTGTGATCAAGGCTATCTCTAGACTACTCACTACTTTGTAACTTGATCTGTTACTTAGTGGATTCCTCCACGAGTTGGAGAAGAGTGGATTAGAAGAATTACCCCATCTTCAAACCACTATAAATATACTTGTGTGAATTTACTTTTAGCATTTGCATTCCTGCATTTACTTTATATATGTTGTTAGTTAAATCTGTTATTCAACTGATAATTAACTAAGTGCTAAAACAAGTGTTAAAAACACGCTTCAAATCAATCAAAGGGTGTTAAGTCTTCCGCTGTTAAAAACCAAATCAACTAAGTTAAGTAATTGGCTTAAGCAGCCAAGTTATACTATCAACAACTCTATTGAGTCTGTTGAGTGGGTAACTTAGCTGAATAAGCAAACTTAGTTGTCCCCCAAGGACACAACTGATTTGAGTCTCTGTTGAACAATCTTAAAAGGACTAAAATCAAAAATTTGGTAAGATTTATTCAACCCCCCCTCTAAACCTTACACCACACCCCTTGGGACCTACATGCATTGTTGACATTTTCCACTTACTTTCATATACTTGGGTTATTCAATTAATTTTTAGGTACATTTATTTTATATCTAGAATTTAAAGCTAAATGCATTAAAATCCATAAAATATCACCAACCTCAATTATGTTGTCATCCAAATATTGGGTCACACACACTGGGTCCTTTTAAGGCTCATCTTCCGGATCTTCTTCGGATCCTCCTCCAGTCTTCCTCATGATTCTCTTCGGGATCCTCTTCTCGGATCTTATTCTGGTTTTTCTTTATTTTTTGGGGTTATCTCCGGAGCAATATTGACGGCCTCCAGAACCCTATTCCGCAGTAATTGAATTTGTGCCTGGAAATCTGCCTGGTTTAACGACATTTGCTCCTCCACGGTCTCTATTTGAATTTGTAGAGACATGACTTGGTTTTATAATAATGCTCTTGTCCTATCTGAGTCATTGATGGTTCCCTGGTGTTGTTGTACTTGACCCTCAAGGTCCTATATCGTTTCACGTTGATGATTAGCTAGGCGTTCGAATCAATCAATCTTTTCCTGCAGTTCGTGGTTGACCAATACTTGTTTTTGATATTTTTTATTTTCCCAAAATGCGTCCCTCGTTTTTTGGTCAACTTGCTCCTGAAGCACTTGTATCTGATCCTCGCACGCTCGTATAGTTCTACGCAGTTCCTCGAGTTGATTAGCGAGGGTGTTTCCTTTGTCATGCATGTAGGCTAGTCCATCTTCTAACGATCG
Organism: Rehmannia glutinosa; assembly: GCA_016081115.2. NCBI lineage: Eukaryota > Viridiplantae > Streptophyta > Magnoliopsida > Lamiales > Orobanchaceae > Rehmannia > Rehmannia glutinosa. The sequence continues at coordinate 7,457 of JABTTQ020002517.1, read as the reverse complement.
GTTGCGTTGTTTGCTCTAGCTCAATCGAGTCGAGTCGGCGTGCAATCAAGCGCGTGCAAGTATGAGGCTACCTCCTTATTGTAGTCTCTCTCAGTGGTTAATTCGTACACCATCGACCACGTTGGAATTTTGGACGCCATTCCTAAACAAAACACAACTGGCATTTGCCAAATTCAAGAATATGATACTAATCAAGGCCGAATATTTAGTAAAATATTACTCACTCAGTCAGGTCTTATAAGTGGGGTATTATTACAAGTGGATAATTATTAATATAACCTAATTAGTTAGATGGTTTCCAATTATTACGGAATTGTTTTATTCTGAATGATTCAATAGTGGTAATTCCCATCATAAGGGAGGGGTCCTATCCTAGGTCAGCTCGATGTAAGTTTCCTCCTTACTAGCCGAGCTTTGATACCATATCTATCACGCCCCAAAACAAAAGTTGTGATACAATTTACCAAACTTATACTGGTTTATCAATCCGGCTTAACTATCCTCCAACATACATCAATAGAACAACAAAATCCCAATTAGGTATAGATAAGGGAATAACTAAGTCAGAGTATGGTTGCAGCAGAATCCAAAATAAATAAAATACAACATAATAATTGTTTCTCAGGGTTCTACGCCCTGCTATTATAATGAATAAGTCCAAGATCTAAATAATTACAAATAAAATTCATCGTCTTAATAAAATCCATAATACAATACGAACTAGAATATGTCTTGGGATCCGTCGTCACCAACGCCCCGATCCCCGCCCTTCATCTTCTGGTTGATAAAAGAGGTGGGGTGAGAACAAAAATTCTCAGTGGGTAGGTGCTGGTGTGCGAGCGTGGCTGGTTTTTATGCACGGGAAATGATTTTATGGAAATCAATGCATGAGAGTGCATATGACTTTGTCTTGTTGTTTATATAAAGATTTCGATTAACCATTATGTTAGATTGGTCAGAATCAGTCAAGCATTATTATTGTCTTATTAAATTTACTTCCACTTTCAATTAGATAAGGCCGTAGCCAATATCCCACTTCACTTGGATATGGTCGTAGCCGATATCCCACTTGGATAAGGCCGTAGCCAATATCCCACTTCACGTGGATAGGGTCGTAGCCAGTATCCCGCTTAATTTGGATAAGATCGTAGCCAATATCCCACTTCACTTGGATAAGGCCGTAGCTGGTATTCCACTTAATTTGGATAAGGCCGTAGCTAATATCCCACTTTACTTGGATAGAGTCGTAGTCGGTATCCCACTTAATTTGGATAAGGTCGTAGCCAATATCCCACTTCACTTGGATATGGTCATAGCCATTGTCCCACTTTAAATTTTCACTTTATTTTTCACTTTCATTCTCATTTTCACTTTCACTTATTATTGCACTTCAAATTTCACTTTAAATTCCACTTTACTTCACTTCACATTTCACTTCAAATTTCACTTCAAATTTCACTTAAAAATCTTCGCTTCAAGATTTCTTTTCCAAGTACTATCTTGCTCGTTCTAAAAATTTGATAAAATCAGTTAGCAAGTCTGGAGTGATCTTGATCACACAATATCCTGTATTTATTTACAAAAAAAACAAAACTTGCGGTCTAGTTATCTAAAGCGGATAATCTAGCCGGTTTTAATATTTGATTCGATGCATTATGTTCAAGCTCGATTTTTTGTTAGAAAAGTATGAAACATCTCTTTCTATATTTTTATAAGGTAACCGAGTTAGAAATCTCAACTTCAAGTCCTTACCAATTTTTAAATATAAAAATCATTTTTACTAAGGAGAATATTTCCTTATCGGTTCTTAAAATTCAAAAGTTTCAATTCCGGACTCGGAAAAGGGTAAGGTAAGTTTCAAAAAAAATATTTCCTATAGGGTTACATTTTCAAGAGGTTCGGGATAAATTTTATAAAATTTGCAGATTCGCACTCTAGTTTCCAAAAATTACGCTTTTGACTTGATATTTTGAAATTAGATAACTCTTAACCCGGGAAGGATTTTAAGGTGATTCTAATTTTCAAATACTTTTAGGACAGTAATAAGTTGTGGTTAACATATTTTTGAAAAATTTGAAAGTTAGGTACCTCATTTGTGAAAATTATAGTTTTGGCGCAAAAGTGATTTTTTATCGTTAAAGGCTCGTCTCAAGTCGAATGGTTATGAAATTTGAACTAAAGGTTAAAAATACCATATTAAATAAGTCAGCAAAATTTCTAGGTACCTTGACTGTCCAAGTTTCGAAAATTACAGCTTTGGTCCTTTAAGTTTTATAATTGTTTATTTATATATCAAACTTGTTCCTTATCGTATTTTATGAGAAGGGCTCTCAATATTTCAAGTCACTTAATATATGAAATTTATAGAGTATTGGGTCTAATGTTTCGAATTTTCAGTGGTGGCCTTCACAATTTTTCATATTTACACCTTTGGCCCCATATATCACAATAATTACAATAATAACCCAAGCTTCGATTTTCTTTGCACAAGTTACAAGTTCATAATTTCAATAATATATAAAAACTTATATTAAACATTTATAAAATATATTTGAACATTCATAGCATGATAAATCATTGAAACATAATGATGAGCAATTTTATCAATAATTTATGCAAGAAAAATATCATACTCATCTTTTTATTTTTTTTCTATATTTCATTAAAACATAAATATCATAAATACTTGCTAAAGTTCATAAAATATCATATTATCACATAAGCATGCATTTTTGTGCACTAGTAGAAAGAATGATGCATATTTGTAGAAATATTTTTCACCCACCTCGTAGTAGTTTTTCTGTGATCTAAAATGAAGTCTTCTTTCTTGTATCAACTTCCTGAATCAAGATTTTGAAGGTAAGACCCTATATGGCATCCAAATCACATTTTGGTGTTAAAATTAAAGTCTCAAGTTCAAAAAAAAATATACTAGGACCAAATGGCTACTACTTACCTTAATGTCCTCAAGTAGTCTCCAAAAATGAATTTTTCTCTTCAAGCTTCTAACCTCAACTTGAACTTCTATAGTTCAGCCCCTAATCTCCAAAAATGTCAATCCTTGAGTCAAAAATCAATTCCTCAAGTTGTCAAGAGGATAAATACTAAAACCATAACTTCTCACTTTAAATGTGTGTAGTCTTGAATTTCTTCTTCAATCTTGTAGTCAAGTCTAGGTCTTCCTTAATTCTTCAAACAAAATAGTCTTCTAGGGAGTACCTCAACAAGAAGGATTCATCATGTTAGGAATTAGAGGTATATTTTCATGTTTTAAGGAGATAAAAATGGAGATGGAAGAAAATTTCTCACCTTTCCTTAGGGATTTTCGACCCTTAGTGTATTTTTGGAAGTGTGTTTTGTGTGTTCTTGTTCAAGAGTTAAGATGGGGGAATGTTGGGAGTTTGATTAGATGAAGAAAATTTTGATTCCTCCTAGTAATGAATAGGGCCGAAAATAATGGCTTGAGGAGGGTTTATTTTTTGTTTGGATGTGTAATAATTAGACTAGTGTGTGTTGGGAGATTTAAAAATTGAAATGATTCCCCCTAACAATGCTATGGACAAAAGTTTAAGGGTAGGGAATTAATTTTTGTCTTGTTAGTTGTTTAATAAAAGGGAGAATTATTGGGGAGTAATATGGTGTTTTTCCTCCAAATAGCTATGACCGAATGGAGGGGTTAAGGGGGTTAAATTTTGTTGTCTTGAATCATTTATTGTAGAGAACTTGTTGGGGATGATGAACTTTTGTGGTGTGATAAAAAATGATATGATTCCCTAAAAAATAGCTATGCCGAAAATAAGGAGTAAGGGAGTTAATTTTTGTTTTGATTTTTGACTAGGATTAAAGTTTCTTGGGAGGTAAAAAATTGATTTGATTCCCCCCTAATATCCCCTATGGCCGAAAATAATGTGTATATGATGATAAATTTTTTTTCTTTTCTTTTATAAAAACAAAATGTATAAGTATTCACAGATAAATATATAGGAGTTTAAAATAAGGATGTGAAATAACAAAATGGGTATTTTTTTGAAAATAAATAGGAGGTTGTTTGGAAAGGTATTATAGAATAAGGTGAAATATTTGGATAATGATTGAAATGTGAAGGTCCAATATTTCTAAAGTTGTAATTAATCGATCAAGTATTAATACTTGAGAAGGAATTAAAATTGGTACGCTCAGAAATAAGGAAGGTGTAATTGACGTTGGAAAGAATAAATAAAAGTCGCATCACATTTCATTAATAATAGGTTTGTGACACTTAACCAAATAATTCATCACTATACAACATCGTATCTTATGTTGATAAAAGTTGGGGTCTCACAGTAGTACAAAAGAGAAAGCGAAAATTCTTCCAACATATTTGACAAGGTATAAATTTAGAATGTTAGACATTTAATTTATATCTTATTTTTAATTATCTAAAGGATGAGAAACAATAATGTAATACTTTAATTATCAACCAAAGCTTGTTGTGTAACAATACTATATTTATGATAAGGTCTCAACAAAGTTTCATTCGTTAAAGGAGGTTACTCTATTTTTTTTTTGTGCGATTTAAAGAGGGAGGAGACAAGCAGTGCTTGCAAAGGCAAATATATAAATTAGCAGTAAATTTTTTTTCTCAAGTTACTTATAGCACATTACAAAATTATGATTTATATGTGTTATAGGATTTTTGATAGAAAACGAACCAGATACAAAATCATTTCTTCATGAAGCGCTACAATTTCAGCAACTTACAAGATGAGGGTGGAAATGAAAAAATGACAAGTGTTGTTCATGTTTTGAGGAAAATTGGAAACAACATAGAAATATGCAATATGTATTTCTCGTTTGAATAATGTTCATTTCTATCAAATATAACTTTTGTGAAAATTAAGCTCATTATGTTGATTGTATGCATTTAAATTCAACAAGCCCTTCATCAGCACATGACAGTGATGAACCAAATGAAATGAAGGATGAAGAAATTGAGATTTTTTCTTGTGTTGTGAACAACCCAATCACAAAAATGTAGCCAATTGAATACAAGTTTTCTTTTTTTTTTAAACACCTTTTAAGGCTAATTGATTCAATAGATTTTTTCTTTTACTTTATATGTGATTGTTTGATAACAAATTTCCCTCTATGTCTCTCATATTACCCTAATATAATAGTCAGTAAAGAGAAATCTTTCACAACCAAATTCAAAAATTATTCGCTTCTTTTACAACCAAATTCAAAAATCAACTGGGAATAATTTGAGTAGTTAGGAAATTAATAATTTGGATCAAAAGTTTGTGTTCATAAATTTTAAAGTTTTGTAGTTATTATATGCTAGTACTTATAAGTTAATTATCACGTACACATGGCATTCTACACATATAATTATTTGTCATCTAAGAAGTAATTATCTCCTATAAATTATATTGATTATTCATAAAATTTCAATTATTATAGGAATTGCACTAGGAAACCACGTAAGCATTTTGAAGATTTTATTGGCTTTTAACCATTTTTTCATGTGCAATGCACGTGTAACTTCAATATATATGTATGTATGTATATATATATATATATATATATACATGATTGCACATAAAAGCACATATAAAAATCTAGTGAAATTCCCCCACCCCCACCGAGCCCCAAAGCGAAAATTTGTGTTTATCGAATCAAAGTCATTTATCAACCTTTTGGCACATAGCAAAAATGAGATTGCGTTTTGGAATTGTTCTTTATTAATAACTTAGTCATTCGTTAAGAAGTTTGGGTACGGGTTCTTTTATTTGTTCATCCATTACTTATATATTACACTTTAAATGTGTGAAAGAACTATATTTTGTATTTTACAAGGAAAATTTACGATAGTTAGAGGTGTGACTTGGTTTATTTCTTTCAACACTAGTCTTTTGATCAATTATATGTTATAACATCACGCTTTGCTCTATCCACTCTAAAATATATCTTTATTATCGAATATAAAACCGAGGTTGTAGATAAGTCGAGAATGTTATTTTGCCAACTTTAGCAAACAATACTTTGTCACTAGAATAAGGAATAAATGAAAGAATAGTTACAATTGATAGATAATTTAGACCACGGATTTGTGGGTTGTTCACAAATTGTGCAAATTCATTTATGTCATCTTTAAATGTATGACTATTACTTTACTTCTCATCTTCAACATCCACCTTTTTTTTATTATCATTTCAAAATATTATTTGTCACGCCCAAAAAACGTAAGTCAATACACGAAATTACAAAATTTATACCGGTTTACCAAGCGGACCTAATAATCCTTCAACATACATCAATAGTAACGATAAAATCCCAATTAGACATAAATAAGGGAATAACTAAGTCAGAGTATGGTTGCAGCAGAATCCAAAAGAAAATATTATACAACATCATAATCGTACCTCAGGGTTCTACGCCCTGCTACATCAAATAAGTTCAAAGTCTAAACCATTACAATTTAACATCCATCGTCTTTTCAAACCAAAATTACAATATTGAAACTAGACTACGTTTTGGAAGTCATCGCCACCAGCATCTTGCTACGGTTAGGGCCGTAGCCAGTATCCCACTTCAAGTGGATAGGGCCGTGATTAGTATCCAACTTAATTTGGATAAGGCCGTAGTCAGTATCCCACTTTACTTGGATACGGCCATAGCCGGCATCCCACTTAATTTGGATAAGGCCGTAGCCAGTATCTTACTTCACTTGGATAGGGCCGTAGCCGGTATCCTACTTTAAATTTTCACTTTACTTTTCAATTTCATTCTCATTTTCAATTCCACTTCACATTTCACTTCAAATTACACTTTACATTTCACTTCAAAATTTCACTTTAATTCCACTTTACGTTTCACTTAAATTTTCACTTCAAAATTTATTTTTCAATTACACTTTTAATTATTATAAGTTGCTCGTTCGAGAGAATTGATAAAATAAGTTAACAAGTCCGGGGTGATCTTGGTCATACAATATCCAACATTTATTTTAAAACTCGCGGTCTAGTTATTGGGCGGATAATCTAGCCGGTTTTGATATTTGGTTTGGTGAAATATGTTCAAACTCGATATTTTGTTAGATAAGTATGAAAAATATATCTTAAATTTTTATAAGATAACCGAGTTCGAAAATATAAATTATAAGGTCTTTAGCAAATTTTAAAATAAAAATTATTTTTTTAAGGAGGATGTTTCCCTTACCAAGTTCTAAATATTCGATAAGTTTCAATTCGAATCCGAAAAGAGTAAGGTCAGTTTTAATTTTTTTAAAATTTCTAGAGGTTATATTTTTCAGAGACTTGGGACAAATTTATAAAATTTTGCATTTGCGCTCTAGTTTTTCAAAAATTATGGTTTTTAACTGATATTTTAAAATTACATAACTCTTAAACCGGAAAGGGTTTTGAGGTGATTCTAATTTTAAAATACTTATTAGGACAACAATAAGTTGTGGTTAAAAT